>QNUK01000054.1:2185000-2510000 GCA_013621035.1 Clarias magur
ACAATTCCCACAAAAGATATTACACGTTCGTTTCGTCTTTGTGACATTGTAGGGTAGAGATGGGAATCGTGAGACGATAGGGACTAAGCGATACGATATCATCATGATACCTAGGTGGCGATTCGATCACAAGTATCAAGATTTTTATAAATATCTCGATTCGATATATATTTTTGGATTTTGTCAGAACTCTAAACAAACTAAGCTAATAATTCACTCTTACCACAAGTAATGATATGAATAGTTTAGAGCACCACTTGTAGGCTTATAGAGGAACTGCAGCATTTTACCGCCTCAGACGCAAACATATAAATTAAAAGGGAATATTAATAATAAAAATCTGTGTGATGGTACATGAATTGGCAGAAGACTCATGATACATATATTCGTTTAAGACAAACATCCTGAAATCGTGAGCAAATACTGGTGTATAAGCTACAGTACCTGCCAACTTGCTAGCTGTAGGCAGGATTTATTGGCTGAACGTGTTTGTCAGCGTAGGATAATAGAGAAAATGCAACATTTTACCAACTTAGATGCAAACATTTATAAAGTAAATGATAATAATAATAATAATAATAATAATAATAATAGATAGATTTACCCTACATGAATTGCCACGCAAGCGATTTACGATACATCACAGTGTCGTTTTTTCCCCGTCTCTATTGTTAGCTTAGCGTCTGCGTTCTGTTCGTACAAAACAAACCTACCGAAATCCTGAACAAATCCTGGTGTATTAGCCAGCGCAGCTGAAGCGCACCTATAAACCTGCTAGCTGTAAGCAGAGTGGAAGTGTAGCTGCTAAAGCAGGTCCCCAAGGCTTAAGCTGACTGACACCCCAATCACGCCGAGCTAACCGGACGCACGCTGACCTCCTGATAACCGGCACACCGCTGACATTTCCATAGCATGAGTGGAATTGGCCGGGAACTCTTCAGAGAGAGAGGGAGAGAGAGAAGGAAAAACGGGTGGAGATTAAGGAGAGGGTGTGAGAGCTGGTGATAGCGATGGATGCAAAAGGAGGGGATTGGAAAGAAAGCGGACGTGCCGAGAAGGATAAGAGTGTGCGCGCGGGTGCTGGTGCGGCGGGGTGAATTGAGAGTAAACACAAATATCGATAAGTGAACGAAGAAGACAAATTGGAAAAAGAGGACGAAGAACGAGTGAAAGAAAGAGGGAGAATATTGGAGGCAGTCAGGCCTGAAATCAGGTCAGATTGTTCACGAGTAAACTTTGAAATGTGTGTCTCCGCGTGAATTCAAAACATCGCCAGAGGCCCCGCCCCCACCCGTTACCAGGTCACACCTCTTTTTTCCCCCTGGCACTACAGGTGCATGAAGGATTTACTTTTCTTTCACTGAGAAAGACAGGCGGAGATGCTGTTCATCCCCTCAATGAACGAGACACGCAGAGGCCACGCCTCCCTGGGATCCGTCTCTGTACCGTTTTAAACGGATTCCCATTCCTATGACATTCTGCCTCTGACAATCGGCTTCTGTCGCTCTCTCCTTCCGCTCGCCGACAGCGATGACAGGCGAGGATATCGGCTCCATTAGCTCGTCTCGCGGCTTTTGTTAGCGCCATTGAGAGACCTGACAGAAGTTTGGAACAGAAATAAGAGCCTAGCGTCTCGCACAAGCGCCTCACGCAGCGCTCGGCTCAATAGCCGCGTTCTGACTCAGATTTCAGATTTGTACCAGAAATCACACCGCATTCACTTGTCGAACGGAGCCTCAGGTTGGGTTCGCGACACAGCCAGCCATTCAGCAGGCAGGGTTGGGCTCAGGAGCCTTCCCTGATTTGTTTACAGGATTTGCATTGTGACAGTCGTCCTAGCGCACGTTTCAGAAGGCTAATTTCCTCCGCCGCGCGGCAGGCGCTCGGAAAGACAGAACAGTCCTCGCGACAATGGCTTTTTTTTCCCTCCCTCCCTTCTCTGAGCCGAGACAAAAGGGAACGATGAAAGGCAATACATCATAACGCAGCACGGCGGTGTAATTCCAAACAAGACAGAGTTCATTAATTCCGCAGCGCGCTAGCTACACTCACCAGGCTGTCAGGAAGGAAGCATTCGCTGCCAAGACAAACAAAAAAAAAAAAACATGAGTAATCTTAAGAGCGCAGACAGCTAAATGTAGATGCCATTGATCTGCTTGCACTCTTTCTCATCTCTTGTTTTTCTCACAAAATGGCTGCCATTTATAAACAGCACGGCGAAAAAATATGCATTGTATCATTCTTGTGTTTCTCTCCGGGTGTTTAAAATTTTTTTGCCCCCCCCTAGTTCCCCCTTTTTTGGCGCCTGCTTTCATTCGGCATTCAGGTAAAGCACCGCGGCGGCCATTTTGGCCCAGCGTGTGCAGCGTTACGCAGAGCCGACTGTGATTAGCCCGAGCTCAGCGCTGTGGCAGAGGCATAATGAAACGCTCCATTAGGGAGAAAGGAAAGGTAATTACGCATTGTCAGATTGAGGAGACGCAGTCGTAGCTCTTTCTCACACACACACATCCCTTGCTCATGAGTGTCTCCTACACGCAGGCTGGCTAAGCCCCTAACGGCACATCGTGTCCTCGGGTTATTCGAATGCTGTTTTACTCAGATTATTGTAATAAATTATGTGTTTTTTGTAAAAATGAAATAAAATGACACAGCTTCGAAACAATAAAAAAAAAAACGCTAGCTGTTTGTTGTTATCTCTCTTTTTTTCAGATTAGCATAGAACCAAAAGAAAGATGTCTAGTGGTAACAGCTAGCTAGCTAGCTAGCTAGGTAGGTCAATATCAATATCATATTCATGCTAGCCAGCTTTCGACATACAGCAGCTAGCTAAGCATGTATGAAGCTAGCAAAGACCGAAATAGCAATATTTGTTACGACATCCACTTGTTTTCTTTGCAATAAAAATGTCAAGATGAATGTTTTGTAGACGAACCAAGCAACACCAGACCTCGATAAACGAACGGATGATTGCTAAAACAAACAGTTACCGTGAATGCTACTGTAGCTAGCTAAGTATGCTAAATTAGTGAGGAAAATCACAGCTATACAATGTGTTTAATAGTAATGTAATTCCAATACATTAAATAAGATAATATTAGACAAAGATCATCATTTATGCATCACAGGGTTATAAAATGTTTCCTGTTATTGCAATTCGAACATTACTGGTAATGGGCAGTCAGAGATGGATGTCAATAACGTTTGATTGAAATTTCAGCAGACACCCTTATCCAGAGCGACTTACATTTGTATCAAATTCTACATCTGAGCAGTTGGAGGTTGTTAAGTGACAATGTAGTAGCGGTGGAGGGGTTTGAACCGAGGACCTTCTGAACCGACGTCCAATGCATTAATCACTGAGCTATCCCTACCCCTAATAAATTAATATAAGGAGCAGATTTTGACAAATAATTACGTTAAATGTACTTAAGCATGCATCATACTTTTAGGTCACAGCTCTCCTGGAGGTTTCGGAAGAGTCCCGCATATTAATAGCAGAGCGTGAGAGAGAGAGAGAGAGAGCGCATACAGTACTTTTTTCCTAATTTTTTCCTCTACGGGCAAGCTAAAACTTTCACTTTTCTTAGTTTGCAGTCTCGCTCTCTCTATATCTTTCTGTTTTTTGCAGGGTGAGATGTCTGGGATAAACTTCCAGATTATTTTCTTGTATTCATTTTAACCACTATGTTCCTGATCGTAATGAAAGTCGTTTGTTTGTTTAAACGCTACATGTGTGTGTGTCAGCGTGTGTGCGCGTACTCGTAGGGAAATGCAGACAAATCTCGCTCATTTGCCTGAGAAATGCTCCCCACACACACACACACACACACACACACACACACACTCACACACTGCAATGGAGGCTAAAGTTAATCTCCCTACTCGGTGTCCTATAAAGAAAAAGACACATTACCTACACACGGTGGTAAATCAGTAAGCAGTGCTCCCTCCCTCCCTCTCTCTTCTCTCTCTCTCTCGCTCTTATCTGGAAGAATCATTTTCCTCCAACCCGGATTCCCGTTCTAGCATTTATTATCGAGCTAGCAGATGAGCTACCCCCTCTCTCTGCTGTTTATACCGCTTGAGTAAGATCACTCGGAGAGTGAAAGCAGAAAAGTCAGCGTGCTCATCTCATCCTCAGAGACAAAATCTGACTCAGCATCTCCCGCCACCTGATAACAGGCAATAAGGCTCGACAGCACAGGTGTATGATAGTCTGCCTGCGTATGTGTGTCTGTGAGAGATGCCTGTACACTATTTAATGTGTGTTTGTGTGTGTGCCGGTTCTTGGCAAGGTCTGGGCAGTTCAGAGCGTGACTTGGCGCGGTCGGAGCACAGAGCTCACAGGAGATTTGATTCGATCCGCAGACAGATGTCTTTTCGGTCGTATTCTCTGTGCGCTTCGAACCCGCTCGTGTTTCGAAGCCATTTATCAAGATGTACTGAGTCTAATGAGATGATGAAAACTGGGTTATGTGCAGTTCAGGACGGTCTCCGAATGCCAATTTACAGCTGTATAAACACCCACGAACTGCCCAGTTTCCCAGGCTAGAAGATCCTTTTATTATTATTCTTATTTTTTCTTTTTTTCCCTTCAAGGAGATGACTTAAAGGTCAGATTCTAATAAAAAAGCTGTTTTAGTATTTCTTAACCATATTGTTATAAGAGCAACACAGTCTGAATGCAGCGAGGTATCATATACTGTAGCTTGCTTGGGCATGGGGAATATTATCACGATATTATCACGAAACTGTACAATAGGTGCCGATTTTGTATCACGATTTTATAAACATCCCAATTATACATCGACTTTTTTTTTCAAATTATGTTACGATTCTAAATAAATTTGCTTACACCATATAGAATGCTGTGCACCAATTTATAGAGCACCACCTGTAGGATGATACAGGAACTGCAGTGTTTTACCACCTCAAATTAAGATTCAGTTTTTTGTCACGTGCATGTTACAACACAGTTTTTTTTTTTTTTCTTTTCACATATTCCAGGTAGGAATCAGGGGCGGTGGGGCACAGTGTCAGCCAGCATACTGCACCTCAGGAGTAGACAGGGTTAAGAGCTCAACCATGGTATGCTAGGGTGAATGTCTGAGTTTGAACCCCTGAACTTTTGATCAGTAACCCAGAGATTTAACCGTTTGAGCCACCACTGCCCACAAATGAAAAATTAGATAAATTAAAAAATTTAGTATTTATTGCTGTTCACTATCATTATGCTCACTTTTCTCCCCAAAAATAGGTCAAAATATAGTCTGAGTTGCGCTGAGGCTAGTTAGCATACACAAAATTAGTTAACTCAACAAAATTAGCTGAAGAATCCTGCGATTTCTAGAGTCTCACTGAAGGTAGAAACGATATAAAGAATAGTAACATTTCTCTCATACATGTTGGTAAATTATTAATAAATTATTCAATTTTACTACAATTACACTGTCAATACACTTAGCTTTGCATGCAGACACAGTTTCTGCCATATTAAACAGATTTGGTTGTAAATACCCCTAGAGTAGGCGGGTTGTTTAGAAACGGTAAAACAGTTTACAATATGTTTAAAAGCTGCAATGTCAGGCTTGGTAGATCTAGGCTAGCCGTTATCACAGTGTTAGCCCTCAGTGTCTGACTGCGTATTCTCTCCACAACCTACAGTAGCTTGCAAGCTAACACCATACCGTGGATGAGGTCATTCAAATTCCAAACCTTCACCTTAATTATTATTCTTGTTAAGCAAAGGACCGAGGAAAAATCTGTTTCACGCTCATGTGGACTTTTCTTTTCTTTTCTCAATATGACATTTAGCTGTGAGGGTCTCACACCCAATTAGCATGGAGCTAACTGGTGGCATTTTAAAGGATTTACCTTTTTTTTTTTTTTCAATATATATGCCAAAGGACGAAGTCTGGTGTGAAGAACAAAAAGAAGAACAAGTTCTAATGTTCTCTACTCGATAGTGTGTATGTGCTTAATTAACATTAGGCAGTTGCACAGTCATCATGTGGCACTGCGTGACATTAGTAGTTAGCTACCTAATTAGCAATAGAAATTGTCATACATTGAAAACTATTAAATATGTTTTTTTTTCTAGAGCCTGTAAATATACCTCTTTAAACATTGTAATGAACCTTCCCAGAATGTTATTTAATAATGTTCCAACAACCTTCTACTATAGTTCTCAAAACATTGTACAAAACTTGTTAAAATGTTTCCAGAACATTCTCTAATAATGTTTCCAGAACATTCAATGATAGTTCTTTAAAAAATTGTACGAGCTTGGTTAAAATGTTCCCAGAATATTATTCAATAATGTTCCCAGAACCTTTAGCTATAATTTTTGAAATATTGTACAGTCCTTGTTAAAATGTTTCCAGAACATTCTCTAATAATGTTTCTAGAAGATTCAATGATAGTTCTTAAAAAAAAAAATTGTACAAGCCTGGTTAAAATGTTCCCAGAATATTATTCAATAATGTTCCCAGAATCATTGTACAAACCTTTTAAAAAAGTTTCCAGGGGATTATCCAATAATGTTTCCAAAACATTCAATGATTGTACAAAACTTGTTAAAATGTTCCCAAAATGATATCTAAGGTAATAACATTCCCAGAACCTTCAACTATAGTTCTTCAAACATCTTGTTAATACATTTCCAGAATTGTATCTAATAATGTTTCCAGAACATTCAGTGATAGTACTTAAATCAGTGTACAAACTATTTTAAAAAGTTTACAGGATGTTATCTTATCAACTATAGTTCTTTAATTATTGCACAAACCTTGTTAAAAAGTTCCCTCAATATTGTCAAAAATCATTTCAAGAATGTTGTCCAACATTCCCTAAATGTTAGCAGATCGTCCAGAAGTCTTGGCAGTTTAAATGTTGGAGGAACCAAAAATCGTAAAATTGTTGGGTGTGTAACCAGTGTTAGCCTAATGATTAGCTTAGCTATGATCAGGTCATCATTCATTCTATAGCAACAGCGCTCGGAAATTCAGGTCCTGATCACGTTTTTCAACTTTTGTAAAGTGTGAATGTTTTACAGTAGCTATTCCAAGTGCTCTGGATGGCGGTAAGCTTTTTAGTTGTTATTGTTTGATTTCAGACATCAACACAATACTGTCCGGGTACCAGGGACACTTCAGCAAGTTTTCTTTTCTCGAGTAGGGTGCGTTTGCGAATGCCAGCGGAAGTTTCTGTATAGCTGTAAGAAACAAGCAACCCTGAGGCAACGTATTTTTAGTCATAAACCCCTTCGTCATTTTAGATTTATGTGTTAATTTTTTCGCTCAAAGTTAAGACCACGCCCATTTTTTGTCCTGTTTCCAGTTCGCTTGTAAATTGACACAATTAAATTTTGCTAGAAGTGCGCAGATTTTTTTTTACAGGTAGTTGTTTTTAAAAAAAAAAAAAAAACATTTCCCATCGAGGTGAACCGTCTTTTAATGCTCTGCACCCGTGTTCAATCTGACTGCTGCTTTAATAGTTAAGAGTTAAAAGTCAGAACTCTTCCCCTCACTTTCTCTCAGTCTCTCTGCTTCTGAAGTCAGATTATTCATCCTCCCACGGGCTGCTGCAGAGTGGGGGGAGATGTCAAAATGCCAGGAATGCACTCGAACGTGTGTGTGTGTGTGTGTGTGTGTGTGTGTGTGTGTGTGTGTGTGTGTGTGTGTTTCGTTCGTCACACATCATACTCCCACTGTCGTTTAGTGCCATGCCTGGGACTGCTGTCACCTACAAACGAGCACACACACACACACACACACACACACACACACACACACACACACACACACACACACACACACAGTGCATGGCTCAGTTTGCACATTTGAATTTGAACCTGGTTTATTCTGAGCTGGATGGAATGAATGGAATCAGAGGGAGAGCCAGGTTGCCAGATATAACCAAAATCCATATGGAACATATCTGAATGCTATATATATATATATATATATATATATATATATATATATATAGTGCTGTGTATTTGCCTATTTTTTTTATTACAATATTACAAGGTGTTACACAAAGTGATTGCAGGAAGGGGAAAATAAATTTTCTCATGACACTGTATATGTTTAAAAATTTCCCCCTATCCATCAGACCCCGTCCTCCAACTCCTCAGCCATCTTTTGGCTAGCTCTCATGCACTTGAGCGGAGAGGTCCAGTTTTGCCTCTAGCATGCTGTTAGCACCATGGAAACCAATTTTGGCCAGTAACCTTGGCTACACTTGATATACTCTGAGGCGAGAGTTTGACCTCTGAGTCGGGGAGCGGGAGAAGTGAGAAAGAAATACCTCTGTACCCGTTAGAAGCAGTAATGACTAGCATTAGAATCAGAATTGGTTAATTCCCATAATGCACTGCATGTTAAACAGCGCTGTACATATTGTGTTAGCTAGATTTAGCATTGCTACCTTTTAATATATATACCCGTTAGCAACGGGAATCATTAGGGACCAGCCGATACGATATTATCACGATACCTCGATCCCAATTTTGTTTGTACAGTATTTTGCATATTCTGTTCGTATCACAGTTTTATAAACATCCCAAATCAATAATATTTCTTTTAGAGTTTCTTACAATTCGAAACAAACTTGGCTAATAAATTATTTTCCTATTCGGGATGCCATGCTACCTGGCAAAGGGGTGAATAGTCTAGAGCGCGCCACCTGTGGGATCATAGCGGAACGACGACATTTCACCACCTCGAATGCCAACAGATATAAAGTTAAAAATGATTTTAAAAATAAAAAAAACGTTGGAGTCAGTCTGGCGATACATGAAGTGCCGTGCAAAATAATTGTGATACATCACTCGATACATCACAAATACCCGGCTTTTGTAATGATGAGATTCTCCGATTCTTGCTAAAGTGGCATATCCTGAGCAGTGATTGGTCGGCCCAGAAAAAAGGCGGGGCTTACAATTTGTCAAATAATGTAATTTATAGCATTACCTATATCGTCACACATGTATGTGTGTGTGTGTGTGTGTGTGGTTTTGGTGGTAAGTTGACCTAGTGAGAGGCTTTATGTAATACCCATCCCACTAGGGACTAGAGCTTAGCCAGGCTTCGGTACATCTAACACACACACACACAGACTGAGCTAAAGCCATGTAAGAGAGTGACAGACACAGGAGAGGGATGATGAAGCACTAATGCATATGTCGTCTAAATCAGGGCGCTTGTTTCTCTCTCTCTCTCTCTCTCTCTCTGTCTTTCTTACACACACATACACACACTTTCCGTATTCCAGGAAAGGATATGATACGCATCGGTGGTTGCGTTATTTGTTCGCTTGTTTTAGATCGGGTGACTTGACCTTGACCTTTGACTCCTACACATGTCCACTCTTCTCTGTTCTCAAGCGTCTCTTCGTCCTAATCATGCTTTGTATCTCCCTCTATCTGTCTCGATCTCTGTGTCACTTTTTCTTATCACTGTTTTATCTTTCTCTCCCTCTCTTCCTCTCTCTCTCTGTCGGTCTGTGTGTAACGAGATTCCTTATGCAGTAAAGGATCCATGGCTGCTTCTCGGCATGAAGAAAAGATAAGAATCAGACCAGACATATCTCCTCTCTCTCTCTAATTAAGTGTGTGTGTGTGTGTGTGTGTGTGTGTGTGTGTGTGTGTGTGTGTGTGTGAATAACAGTAAAGAACAATGCGATGCCAAGACTCGAAAGCCAAGGAGCTGTTTTAATTTAGTCTACAATGCAAACATGTCAGAGAGATAGAGAGAGATATAGTGTGCGTGTGTGTGTGGGTGTGTGTGGGTGTGTATGCATGTGTGTGTGTGTGTGTGTGTGTGTGTGCGCGTGTGTGTGTGTGTGTGTGTAGGATCACAGATGGGAGCAGAAAGAGTAACACTGCCTGTCGCTTGTGACATCACACCACAGCGCACACCCTTGTGCCAATGCTTACTTCCGTACACACACACACACACACACACACACACACACACACACACACAGGTTGTTATGTTGCTATAATGGGTCGTGGCAGGATGGGGCTCGCTTTGCTCCGCCTATCCCTGCTTTCTCCTCTCTGCCTCGTTTCTTCTCTCTCTCTCTCTCTCTCTCTCTCTCTCTCTCGTCCCCGTGTTACGCAGTGTACAGATGGCCTTGTTTATCTGAATCAGCATGTGAGTTAGAGGGCAAGTGAGAGAGGTATAGAGATATAGAGTACAGTGATGTAGAAAGAAAATGATAAGAGGTAGAAAAAGAAACCGAGAGAGAGAGACTGTGGGTGGGTATGTCGGGTAGAATTCTTCGAATATTTTACTGTGTTTAGTAATGAATCTCTACCTCCCCTGTTTCAACTGAACATCTATTAAAATATGGGTAAATCAAGCCATCAATCCACTAAATCATTTGGTCTAATCCCAATTAAACTACACCTCTCCTGGTTAATCTACAGTACAGTATGTGTGCTTTGATTAATCGATTAATCTGCACATTTTACGATTAATCTAAAGGTTTCCTAATTATCCTGCCGATTAATCGTTAAAGTCTTACTTTCTAAATTAATCATATTATTATGTTATACATATGTTTCATGATAAATCTGTTTTCCAATTAATCTACATGCCCTCTATTAGTGTCACGATTAATTGATTCACCTCCAGATTTTTCTCCCGATTAATCTGCACGTCTCGATTAATCGATTTGTCCCTTCTGCGCGTCACATGATCAGTCAGTACATTGCCTGATTAGCTTCCAGATGATCCCGATTAATCTGCATGTGCCCCCAATTAATCAATAAGCCTCGACATTATTGTGTACTTACATCTCCCGATTAATCGAAATGTGCCACGAATAATCGCTCATCCTCCAGATTATTTTATCAATCTCCTGATTAATTACCATACAGTATGCGCTGATTAAGTGATATGCCTCCTTATTTAATGGATCTCCACAGTTTATGATTAGTCTCCTAATAATTTTACATATGCCCGATTAATCGACTAGCCTTCAGATTATTCTGTACATTTCCTGATTTCCTGAATTAATCTCCACATCTTCTAATTAGTCTATATTTGCCCTAATTATTATTAATAATAATAAGAAAAAAACTCCAGACTATTATTCTGAAAATCTTCCGATTAATCTATATGTCTCATAATCTGTATTTTTAAATGTCCTAATTAATTTAGACGTCTCCTGATTAATCTGTATGTCACCTGAATAATCTCTTCACCTCCAGATTAATCTATAATTTTGTCCTAATTAATTTACACATCTCCTGGTCTAGAATAATTCCAGAAGAATTTATATCTCTCCCGATTAATCTATACAGATACACGTCTCGTGATTAACTGATATGCCGCCAGATAAATTTTTTTTAGCCTGATTAATCTATACCTTCCCTGATGAATCAATGTACAGTATTGATTATTTATTATTAATTATCATCATTAATATATGCACAATGTATATACATCCTGATTATTTTATACAGATCAACACCTTCCCAATGAATCTATATATCCTATATATTAATCTACGTACTGTATATGTCCAGAAAAAAATGTATATATCTTCAGATTATTGAATTGTTTAAATCATTTATCATATACATCATTTCAATAAATTATTTGAATTATCTACGTATAATTATCATTCCAATTATTAGATTAATCTCCGGATTAATCCGAACCTCCTGGATTAAAATCAATCTTCGGAATTTTAAACTATATGTCCACAGTCGCGTCTCCTGAGTGTCATCTTTGTCTCCTAATAGATTCTCAGGTCTCATAATTCACCCATAAGCGGCATAATTAATCTTGCCCTCGATTCCTTGAGGTTGACGTCAGAAGTCAAACGCTAACAAGAATTGCTCCTGAATCATTACTGAGCGGCAGTAAAGTCAACAAAGGTGTCGAATCTAATATCTGTGTTATAATTGCTCTATTAGAATTTTAAAGCTGCGCTAAGCACATTTAAAAAATTTACACGCGGCGATTTACGCCACCTCCTAATGAGGAGCATAAAGCAACGAAACTAGGTCTGAGAGAGCGCGAGAGCCGGAGAGACGGAGAGTGTCTCTCACTCATCTATGTCTCCTACCGGACCAGAAATGTCATTTACGGGTCGTCCGTTATAACCCAACCCCCATCATCCACTTAATGGATGTAACTGTTTAACAAACCCCAAAGAGCTGTTTTGTTTAATCGCTAACCCATGGTCCTGTCTGTCTGTCTGTCTGTCTGTCTGTCTGCAGGTTGTGAGAGGTGAATAGGAGACTCGCAGCGATTGTGCCATCCAGGCTGCTGAAGCACACGTGCCAACCGTCACGATGCCAACCTTGCTGCTGCTGCTGCTGCTCGCCTCCTTGCAGCTTCTCACGCATGCCGAGAGTGAGTCCCGCGTTACGGTGCCACACTTACAGTCATGCTCAGTACATTCGTTTCCATTCGTCTGGGGCAGATGTATACGACCATATATGGAAGTCGGCTAACATATAGCTATCCTGCACAGCGTTAGAAAAACTTCTTTCAATGACGGATTTTTTGCGAGACGGCTAGCCAGACAACTCGTATTATAACAGGATAGCAAAGTTAGCACTTTACATTAGCGATAACACCTTGGCAGAACTTGATGACTGTGAGATAAAACAAGTGTCAGATGTGAATAGAGAAGATCAGAAGTATACGTATGGACAGGAAATGACCACAGATTTAGCGTTGTACACAGCAGAAGGGTATATGGTATTAGCGAACTAGCGAACTGGTGATTAGTTCACTTGCAAATATTTTACTCTCGCTCTGTGCCATCATTTTGTTTTCTAATTTGCAGCTATTTATTACATTTCTTCTCATTTTTCCTCTCTCTAGTTATCTCTCTCTCTCTCTCTA
Source organism: Clarias magur (assembly GCA_013621035.1). Lineage (NCBI taxonomy): Eukaryota > Metazoa > Chordata > Actinopteri > Siluriformes > Clariidae > Clarias > Clarias magur. The sequence goes on from QNUK01000054.1 coordinate 2,197,876, forward strand.
TCTCTCTTCAGCATTCGCACCTCCTCTCACCTTCCCTCTCTCACCAGCTGTTCATCTCTAAAAAGATTGTTGGCAGCTGTTGGAGGTTAATTATTTTGAGGCCAAAACAAAGTAACAGTGCATATGTGCTTATGTGTGTGTGTGTGCGTGTGTGTGTGTGTGTGTGTGTGTTTTGGCTACGAGGGCCTAGACTCACGGTCACCAGATCCCAGCCAGACATGCTGTCATAGTTTTAGCCTTCAGCAGTTGCCAGTCTAAGGCTCCTGTTTAGCGAGCATGTGTCCGCGTGCCCCCCTTCTCTATCAAACGCTGGACGCGGAAACGAGCATAAAAGAATGCAGCGACAAGAGAGAGGGAGGGAGCGTGTCTAAACGGGTAGGCTGGAGCGGATCAAGAAAGATTCTCGCACCTACGCCTACACGTTTTCGCAAAGCACCTGCTGCTTGAATCGTACAACATACAAAATGTACAATATGCCGTCCACAGTTGAGACACACACACACACACACACACACACACACACACACCAAAATCTTTGTAGAAATCCGACTATTCTTTTTTCATTCAAGCTACAGTACAGTCTTGTGGAAAAGTTAGTGCCCCCCTCTTTCTTCAAACAACGACATACAACTTTTTACGCCGTGCCATTATTTATTTATCAACAATAAAGCCAATAAGAAAGGAGAAAAAAAAAAACGCTTGAGGAATACTACGTACTCTCTTACTGCTTCCATAGGATTTTTAGAGGGCACGTTATAGCCAGGTGCTGCTAATCATGAGCCCTTGATTAATTGATCATCAGCAGGTGTGTATAGAAGCCGAAGTTTTGCCAGTTTGCCGGTCTGCAGCGTTCTTGCGAAGAAGGAAAGACATAAGCAATGGTCTTAGAGGAGCAATTGTTTCTGCGCATCAACCAGGACCAGGGTTAGACCGTGCAATGCGCAGAGAAATCCCCCCCAAAAAAAGAGTTATACCCTATAGGTAGGGTTGGGTATCGTTTGGGTTTTTTTCGATACCGGTGCCAAATCGATACTTTTAAACCGGTACCGGTGCCAAAACGGTGCCTGAACCGATACTTTGCAGAAGCCACAAAGTGATGGTGGATGACTCAAGAATAAATTTTTATTGAACAAAAAATGAAATGCTTAAATTTAACAATATATTAAAAGTTTAAGTACTAGCTGGAAAGCCATAATTATAAGCAGAATCCATGTTACATTAGTATTTTACAAATCGTTTGACCATTTGTTAGCATGAATGCAAGATTTGCATTTTGCAATTAACATCACATTATCCTACTGCTAACCTGCGGAAAGGCTGCAGACGTCATCATAATCGCTGGACTCTTTTTTGCTACGGTTGGTATGACTGGGTTGGGCTCATCCACACCAATAGTGCCAGCTGTTGTCCGCAAGTCGTCAAACACGGCGCATCCCTCTGCTTTTAACTTTATTCCGTGTCCCCTCAAATGTTTCGTTAGACTTGACGTGTTTCCCCCTTTACACGCAACTGCTGTAAAACGTTTATTGCACGTTGCGGTGTCGGAATCCTTTCTTGTGAAATATAGCCACACTTTTGATCGTTTAGTTTTAGACATTTTAACGAAAGTTAATTTAGCAAGTTAAGATGGCGGTAGATCACCAGCTGCCGTCAGAGCGAGTGGAACGTTAGTTGCTGCGTTCACGTGCATCTCGGATGGTCTCATTTCCCGATGATTTGTGCTTTTAATTTTTTTTATCTAATCTAATAAACTTTTAATCTACAAAAATAAAATGTACAGTAACATTACTCTAACAATGTTCTTGATTTGTATTATCAAAGCTTTCCGAAGTCCTCAAGATTTTTATAATTAAGAAAATCATTTATTTTCCGATCATTTTTGACACCCCATGAACGCGGTATTTAAATTTTACTAGCGATCATGTGTGTTGATGGATCTAATGCTTATTACAACTGTGTCAACATAGACCCAGAGAACAAATATATTAATCGACAGTTCAGGCATTTAAGTGGCACCGAAATGAGGCACCGAAATTGGCGTTTTGGTTCGGTCCGGTACATATCGGTTATATAGGTTTTCGGTACCCAACCCTACCTATAGGCCACATTGAGAAAGAAAAATGTTAAAGTCCATGGCAGCACAATTAGAAGAAGACTGAACAAGTACAGTTTGCTTGGAAGGGTCGGTAGGACGGAGTCTCTGTTTAAAACATCTGGAACAGTGCTCAATGGACAGATGAGACCAAAGTGGAGTTGTTTGGCCGTAATGCCCAGTGCCATATTTGGTGAAAACCAATCAGCATTTCAGCAGAAACACCTTAAACTCACTGTCGAGCATGGCAGTGGAGGGGTGATGATCTGGGCTTGTTTTGCAACCTTGCAGTCATTGAGCTGACCAAGAATTCTATTGGCAAATGTGACGTCTGGCATCTAAAGCTTGGGTCAATGATTCTAGTGAATCTACTTCAGAATGGTTTGAAAATCAAGGTTTTGGTCTACTCAAAGTCCAGACCTCAACCCAAAAACCTCAATGAACTGAAGTAATGTTGTAAATAAGCATGGAACAAAACATTGGAACAAATTATTACTTCAAGTTATTGTTGCTAACGGTGGATCTACAGTACAAGTGGTTGAATCATGGGGGTACTTAGTGGAATATTGGCCTCATTTATTTTTCTTTTCGGCATTAATGAAAAATGTTCTATGCAGTCGTTTGTCTCAGGTTGTATTTGCCCAATACTGGGACACGCTACGGTCAGATGATTTTTAAGTTTTAACTCATGACTCATGAGGGGTATGGCCTCTATAACTACATCATCCACAACACATAAAGCGATCATTCACCTCAATAAGCTGATTTTCTTCTTTTTTTTTCTTTCTTCTGTCCATCTCGAACCGCCCACATGAATCAGGCATCTCCAGATACAGCGCTGTCAATCAAGCTTAAATCTTCAACATCGTCCCTTTTAATCTTTCCGCATTCGCCCCGGATCAGAGTCCTCGTCCCCTACATTATGTCACGCCAGCGTTTCCCGATTGCGCCTTCTTTTCATCCTTTTTTTTTCCGTCAACGAGAAGTTTGATTTCTCTTTTCCACTAATTAAGGCGCCATCTGTTCGTTAGTGACAGACAGCTCGCACAGAATGAAATGCAGCCTCCAACCGTCCTTGCTTTATTTATTTAGATTTGCATTGTGTAGCGTTAGCTAGTAACCGATGACTCAGCAGGAAATCTAGCATGCTGGGCTACTGAACTTTGAGGGCCACGCTCGCACCTTAGTACAGTCTACTGTACATTGTTTGTACTGTTGCCTCTCTCTCTCTCTCTCTCTCTGACTCTCTCTCTCGCACCTCTCGAGCAGACATATGAGCTCTAAACGCTACGACACAGTATTTGAGCATCTGAAATAAGAAAAGCTTCCCTGCCGAGCCTATTAAACCTCAAATGTCAGGTTTAGTGATGCTGCTGTGAGAGTGTGTGTGTGTGAGAGTGAGTGTGCGGGAACGAAAATCGAGTCCGTAGAATTGCTTGTGTAATGCGCATGGATTTTTTCACTAGGATTCGGTTTAACGCGGATGCTGAAGTATCACTAAACAATCATGAGGGCGTCTAAGGGAAGATGTAGGTCGGGGTAATCATACTGCCGGGGCTTGGTATGGCGTGGAATGGAAATCCGAAATCGATCAGAAATGCATTAATATTTTATGTTTATGGGGAATTCATAGGTGTAGCGGGAGGTGTCTGGACTTTTAGAGCTAGCATAATTGGAGATGTTGGAAAAGTTTTGCAGGGTTTCAGCTCGCATTAGAAGTTGGATCTCATATACACATGACGGTTCATGTCAAAACGGGACTTTTGATTGCTAGTCCTTGGATACCATCAAGGTATAGAAAGTTTTCTCAGTATGCCAGAGATTTATGTTTGAAACGCTGGCCTCCCAGGAACTCCTTGAATCGCCCAAAACATGTGGAAATGTCTTGGAGCGAGGTCAGGACTGTACACAGGAAGTGGCAATAACTCACAGCCGAGTGGTAAAGCGCTCGCCCTATCATCCGGAAATCGCAAGTTCGATTCGCGGGTGATGCTGTAATCTCTCAGCCGGAGGTCTAGAGAGAGCTGATTGGCCGAGCTCTCTCAGAGGGGAAGGATGAGAGGTACTTAGTGCTCCCTCATTAATAACGGCTCTACAGCCAATCAGGGGCGTCCGTGAGCTCACGCGAGCGGAAGGAGTGGATAGCGCTGTCCTTCGAGTGTGTTACGCCGCCCCCACCGGTGCGTGAGCGAGCAGTTCGAAAAGATGCGGTCAGCTGGCGTCACATGGTTCGAAGGAAACAAAAGGTAGTCTTCGGTCCTCCTGACTGAATGGCAGTGGTAGCCTTAATGTGGAGCCCCCTAGTGACGGGGAGGAATTGGACACGACTAAATTAGGAAGAAAATTCTTTTTCTCTAAAAATTATTTTTTTTGCTTTTTTTAGCGCATATGAATATTATTAGATTCTGACCATCCTTTCTATACAGTCTTGCATTAAATTCAGTATACGGTACCTTATGTAGTTCCTTATAAGGAAAAAGGGGGTGGAGATCACTGCCATTACAGAGCAACATAAACACAATCCTGACCATTTAATTAAAATGTTTTTTTTTTTAATGTTTATTACAGTTCTCTTAAACTTAAAAAAGAAACACACACACACACACACACACACACACACACAGGAGTATTTGTGTCAGATTGCATCGTGATTGGTGGATGTGGTTTTATTTTATTTAATTATATTTGTTTTGTTGTTTTTTTTCCCCCTCCCTAATGGATTACTGTATTTTTTGCCTCTTGACAACGAATTCTTCACATCGCCTCATTCCTCGTCCTCATGCGACATCTTATAAACAAGCTGATTAAAAACAAGCTACATAAATACGAGGAATAAACTCGATGCTAATTCATCAGCGCTCTATATGCCGTACGCGGCGCAATCTTTAATCGTTATCTGGCGTAACATCCCGCGCGTTCGTCGTGCCCCCGTCTTTAGACGTTGCGTAAGACCACTTAGCGCCGCTCTGACATTTCGTAATGGTATTGATATTTCAGCGTAGGTGACTCGCAGTGAACCCGTGTTTAATTCGTGTCCTCTCTAATGTAAATGATCGTTACAATTGGATTCAATTTGCATTCGGCTTCCAGGCAGCTCCGAATTAGCATTTCTTTTTCTTTTTTTTTTTTTCTTTCTTTTTGCCGCAGTTCTGCGTTTAGCTTGCCTGCATGCTAATTTTATTTAAATACAATTCATTTCATCCTTCAGTGAACACACAGGACAGCTTGCACCCTCTCTCACACGCACACACACACACACGCCTGATTGTATTTTGACTCACACACGTCGTGTTGATCGCGGTAGCAGCGAGATTTCTGCACATGCTGTATTACTGTATGTTTTATTTTTTAGGCTGTAACGTAGTGAATGAATCTTTTCTAGGCTTAACCATGAAATTTTCTGCGCCTGTTTGAATGATGTAATGTTTAAACATTTCCATTAGGTAGATTATTACGTGTCGGGCTTTATTACTGCTGCATTTGCATACAGTCTTTCCCATACGGTTAGCTTCAGAATCACGTTAGATGGAATTTAGATAGAGCGGCTAACATCCTTGTTCTGAAATTATTCGTACGTATACAAGTAGCTGTCTAAACCGACTCCTGTGTCTCCTGATGATAAAAGCGTTCTAGGCAGCGATATCTTTTTATTTATTTATTTTTTTTAAGGTTAGCGGATAAAGAAAGAGCGCTAGCCGCAGCCGTGGGCACTCTGAGCGCCGAGCGCGGCGTGTAATTACCTCGCCGATGTTCTGCTGCCGCGGAAACAATGCGGGTGTAATTAAGAGTCCTGCTATCAGAAAGATCTGAAAGAAAGACGGAGACGGGTACATAATTCTCTCGTTTATATTCAGCGCTTGCTTAAACATGTAGGGTTCGATAGATGGATAGATAGTTCTTTTTAACAGAGATACATTTCTTAATTCACCAGATAATTGCATGTAATATACTATACAGTGTAATATATCGCAATTTGTCATTGTATCTATTCAGATGTACTTTTTTTTTTTTATCAGAAAAATTGCTTAAAAATAAATATATAAAAAAAAAGATATATTATAAAATAATAAAAATAAAAATAAAAGTTTAGTATTTAAAGACTGAAATTTATCTGAATTTAAATGAGTAAAAACATTGAAAGGCGAGGGCGGCCCAAGAGCCGATGTGGCGAAGGCTGAAGCTATCGAGTGATCTTGACCTTTCTTTTTTTTTTTTACTTGGCGCATTCAAAATCAAACTAATTAGAGAGGCTCTTAAGAGTAGAACATTCTGATATGTGATGGTGGAGTAGGAACTCTACTGTGTGTGTGTGTGTGTGTGAGAGAGAGAGGGAGCGTCTACAGGTCGCGGTTGGCCATAATTGCATTGGCATTGTGTTTAAAGTGCAATGTCGATAAAGCACAAAACTGCCAAAGTGGCGGATGGAGAGAGAGAGAGAGACTGAGGTGTGAACATGATGGAGAAAAGGAAGATGGCAGATTCACACACTCCCTCATGCCTATGAGACTAGCACACACGATGCCAGATGTTTAGTCTGGCCAGCTTACGCTTGGCACACACATGTGCATGCCTGGCACAGCACTGGAGCATATGGTAAAGCAGATCGCGGCTAATGTGCGAGCGTTCGGCGCGATCGCGAAGGCGGATGTGTAACTTTCGCTCTGTTGTAAAGTCGACGCTGCCCGGGTTTCCCTTCACACCGTGAGTCGTAATGTCGAAGGTACTGTATATTTACACAGTCGGACGTGACAAATTAAAGGAAGCAAAAATCCAACCTACACGCTCGCTATACGCAGCACTTGTCAGGATCTCTTCTTAATCTCTCGTATGAGCTTCTCAAGGGAGAAGCTTTAACATCTCTATGCAAATGAACAGTCCACTCCGTACGCCCGCTCATGAATATTCATGCCAGCGAGTCAGTGTAGCTAATTAACTCTGTGTAGAACAGAGAGGGACGCACAAGCTCGAGCTAATCGAGTCCGTCGGCTAGCGTAAGCGTTCGAACCCACGCTCGAACCTTTCTCCTCTTTAGCGGCGTCGACTAAGAAGAAGAAGGCGGACGGATGAAGGAGCACGTCTTCGTCCTCCAGCGGCGGTAATTTCACACTGGCTGACCCGCCACGTCTTGTCACGCGGCGCGATTTAATTGGCCCGAGGAATGGAGAGACTCCGGTTTGGTCTTCGGTTACCGTTGTAAACAGAGAGGGAGAACTTGTTGAGGTAGCATTTGGATCCGGACTGCAATTGCATGTCAGCAATCATCATCCTGTCATCTGATAGCGTTTTTCTCAAATACAAGCAAAACCCTGTTTACTCAACCAATGCATAAGTGGCTCCAATGGTCGTGTTTAACATTTAAAGGTCCCATATTTTGCTACCTTAGTCTCAAAGCTCCTCCAAAGTGTGTGTTTGTGTGCTAATGCTCCAGCTGAAATACTTTTTCGCGTCAGTCACTTCTCCTCCGTACACACCGTTTCAGTGTCTATGTAAATGAGCCCCGTCCTACTAGAAAACCAAGCTGGAGTAGGGGATTCCCTCTTGTGAGGTCACATTTGGGGGAAAATCTAAATATAGATCTTATCCTAAAATTTGTAAAAATATTTTTGGAAATGGCCTCACTGCAGTGTTCCGCTCGGGTCTGAAAGAAACTTGCGGTGGTAGACAGCGGAACGGATTGTCATTACCGGATTTAACACAATGTTTTGATTGAGTTGATATTTCTATTAATTTTCCCGTTTCAGAGATCCAACCTACTATCTTATATCTACTGTATCTAATCTACCCATACAGTTTGTGAAGAGTAAGACGAAGTCCCATGTAGTGCCTCTCTAACAACTAAACGTTCTTAGGTATACAGACATGGTACTGTTTGTCAGAGCCCTAAAACCCAGAGCATTTTAGACAGTTATTTTTTGCATTACTAGAGTATGTGTTAAAATATACTGTATATCTTAGGACAGTTAGGATTGTTCAATATAGGGTTCCCATATTCCAGAGCATGTGCGCTCTTCTTATTCTTTGTATCCGCTGTATTTACTGCCCCTTAGTACACCGATGTCGCGGTAGCAGAATAACCAGGTTCAGGAGCGGTTGCACGAGAGGGAATTGTCCGGTACTAGTTCAACGATCAGGGACTTTCAAAAAAGGGTGGGTGACTATACTTGTTGGGCAGTCCCAACAAGTATAGTTGGGCCCCTGCTCAAGGGCCCAACAATCCCTTTCGGCCCTTGAGCAAGGCCCTTAACCCTCAACTGCTCAGATGTACAATAAGATCGCTCTGAATAAGGGTGTCTGCCAAATGCCAAACCACTTGGGTCTTTGATAAAATACTTATATGTGCGTTGTGTGGGGAAATACTGCATGTACTGTCCCATAATCTTGTGGAAAATGGAAACTGACTGAGGTGTGAGGTGTGGAGTCGCTATGGGGTCCAGTTAGTCTCACTAGACTATCCTGGTTGGATGTACAGTTCCATTATTATCCATATCAGTATTGATGTCATTAGCAATCCTTTCAGGCGTCCCAGAGAGACTGAGTCGGAGACGCAGCAAAGCCTCCTCCAAGCCGCCAACCCCCGGACTACTCTCATCATTAGCTCACTCACCACTGACATTTAGAGACTCATCGTCTCGCACGTGGGCAGTGGTTTAGGTGTTGGACTACCGATCTGAAGGTCTAGGTTCAAATCCCACCACCACCACCACTTGTCCCTTGGGCAAGGCCCTTAACCCTCAACGGCTCAGATGTACAATAAGATCGCTCTGGATAAGGGTGTCTGCCAAATGCCAAACCACTTGAGTGGTTGTTAAAATACTTATATGTGCTTTGTGTGGGGAAATACTGCATGTAATGTCCTGTAACCTCGTGGGAAACCGAAACAGACACTCGGCTGAGATGTGGAGTTGCTATGTGGTCCAGTTAGTCTCACTAGACAATCCTGGTTGGGATGTAAAAGCAACATAAAGAGAGAGAGATAGACATAGACAAGGGAAGATGTGTACAGTTCCATTATTATCCATATCAGTAGTGATGTCTTGGACCCCATTCAGGGGTCCCAGAGAGACAGAGTCGGAGACGCAGCAAAGCCTTGGACTACTCTCATCATTAGCTCACTCCCCACTGACATTTAGAGACCCGTCGTCTCCCACGTGGGCGGTGGTTTAGGTGTTGGACTACCGATCTCAAGGTCTAGGTTCAAATCCCACCACCACCACCAGGTTGTTAGGCCCTTGAGCAAGGCCCTTAACCTTCAACGGCTCAGATGGACAATGAGATTGCTCTGGATAAGAGTGTCTGAAAAATGCCATCATAAATGTCAAAGTCCATGATTCTAAAACCAGACGTCCTTCATGTAGAGCATAAGGCTAGACCTGGGACAGAGTCAGAGACCAACAGAGAGAGGGATCCCAGAGCTGCCGTTGATTTGATTAGCTTTACAAGAGGTTCATGTGATTTGTCCAAGTGCTCCAACAAACGTCTGCCGTTTGATTAACTATTCACAAAAAATATACATTCAGCTAGGTGGCATTTTGAAAAACATGTAATAAAACACACAAACACAAACCACAAGCTCAACAAGGTGTGTTCAGCAAGTGTGTATTTGTGTATGTGTGTGTGCATGTGTGTCGGGCATGGCGCCATCTTACATGGCCACTTCCTTTCTCGCCATCTGCCAAACACTTCCCTTGCACCAAACTGTGTGCGAGTGTGTGGTTTTGTGTGTGGTTTTGTGTGTGTTTTTGTGTGTGTTTTTGTGTGTGTGTGTGTGTGTGTGTGTGTGTTTTGTTGTGTGTGTTTTGTTGTGTGTGCACGCACCTTTACCTGCACATACCATCCCTCTTCTGGCTCGCTGCATTTTCTCCTGCCCGGCTGATGGAAGATCCGACTCGGGTGAGAGAGGGGGAAAGAGGGAGAGATAAAAGGAAAAAAGGGAATTGATGATGGATGGAGGAATGCAATCTGGTGCTGGTGATGATGTGAAGATGCTATAATAGGAGAGAGAGAGAGAGAGAGAGAGAGAGAGAGAAAGAAAGAGAGAGAGTGGGAAGAAGGAGGAGGAGGGAGAGGGAGATGGAGAGGGGAGGACAAAAAAACTCCCACTCGATGCTGCTATGATAAATGGCAGGAGCTTCCCTGTGAGGACAAAAAAAAAAGACAGAGCTGGAGGAAAGGAAGAAAATAGGGACAGGAATGAAACGGAAGACGATGCTTCATCTCACCTGGGTCTCTCGCTATCTCGTTTTTCAATACTGGGTCTCTGTTCTAGAGGGCGGAGATTGTTGTGTGACACAAGAAGGAAAATGTTAACACGCACATCAATCCATCCGTCTAGTGTAGGAACCTCGGTAGTCCAGCTAGGGACCGTGGAGGACAATAGTGACCGTTGTATTTATTTCCATTATTACGACCATGGTAAGGGACCAATTTGGGAACGCCAGTTAGACTAATCTTTGGACTGTGGAAGGAAACTGGAGAACCTGGAGGAAACCCACCAGGCACAGGGAGAACAGGCAAACTCCACGCACACAGACCTGACGCGGGAATCGAACCCGAGACCTGGAGGTTCAAGGCGACAGATTCGAGAAATGTCAGCCAAAGGGAACGAAAGCGTAAAGAGTGTGAGCGATATGCAGCATGTGGTGAAAGTGTTTGGATGGATGGATGGATGGATGGATGGAAATAAAGAGATATTAAATTACACACACTCACATGTGGTGGTGACCTCATCTCTCACAATTCTCAGCTCAGTTCCTGCTTTTCATTTCCAACTAATTACAGGCTGCATTAATGAGGAGGAGACAGGACAGCCTTAACGAGCCGAGGACCCTCTCGTGTTAATTAAGACTCTCTCCGTGCTGGAAGCACCTCTCCATCCTGCGTGTCTCTTCAGCCGACGTGAATTCAGTAACCCTGTCCGCGTGGTAGCGTCATCCGTATGGCGTCTGTTTTTGGACACGTCTCGCTCATATTTCGGACGTGACCCTAGGTAGTGCGACATGTGTCGTTGTTCACGCCATGTGACAGCCGGTCAGAGATAACTTTTTACAAATAGACTTTTTATAGATGTGTGTGTGTGTGTGTGTGTGTGTGTGTGTGTGTGTGTGTGTGTAGTTGCTATAACTAATGACAACATTCACACCCCTTCCTCAGAGCTGTGTGCATCTTCATAGTGAGTGTCCTGGCTTTGAGAATGTGAATGCTTTGGCTATTCAGGGCTAACACACACACACACACACAGTGTATGAGAAAGAGAGAGCGAGAAACACTGGTGTGGAATATTCATGAAGTTGAACCCAGTGAAACAGAGTGGATGTTACAGATCGGTGTTTAACCTCGTGACCCGCCTTTTACTCAGGATGACAGCGAGACGGCCAACAGCGACATAAAGCATCCTAACACACCTACACACACACACAGGTGTGCACCCACACCCTTACACACACACATACAGACACTCTCCGTCTCTCGCTCTCTCTCTCACACACACACACACACACACACACACGACAGTTTAATTCTCATCCTTGCCAAGGCTTCTCCATTCATCTCCTCATCTGTCTCTCTGTCTTCATTTTTAATGACGCTGCGCTGATCTTTGCCAAGAGTGTAATATAAGTGTGATTACCGTACACTCAGTCAAGACCTGTGCTGTACTCTTCATCATCTTTATTTTCCTCATGATGGCCGGGTGTACACTATATACACACTATACAGAGACTATACATTCTACACAGTGTAAACACTGTACACATAATATACACAATACAAAGACTATAAATAAATATGCACTATCCAAACTATACATTATGCACATGATGAACACTACACAGACATCATACACTACACAGACTTTACACTAAACACAGACTATAGACTAATACACACACTATACACTACAGACCGACATTACACACTGCACAAAATATACACAATGAAAGACTATACATAAATGCACTATACAAACTATCCCTTATGCACATTATGAACACTACACAGACATCATACACTACACAGACTATACACTACAGACTATACACTATAGACTATACACAAACATTACACACTATACACAGACTATACACTATACACAGACATTACACACTACACAAGCTATACACACTACACAGACTATACACAGACATTACACACTACACAAGCTATACACACTACACAGACTATACACAGACATTACACACTACACAAGCTATACACACTACACAGACTATACACTATACACAGAAAATAGACTAATACACACACTATACACTACAGACCGACATTACACACTGCACAAAATATACACAATGCAAAGACTATACATAAATGCACTATACAAACTATCCCTTATGCACCTTATGAACACTACACAGACATTATACACTACATAGACTATACACAAACATTACACACTATACACAGACTATACACTATACACAGACTATACACTACACACCGACATTACACACTGCACAAAATATACACAATGCAAAGACTATACATAAATGCACTATACCAACTATACATTATGCACATTATAAACACTGTGCACTGACATCACATTCCGCAGACTTTACACTATATGCATTATGACCAGATCAGTTATAACGTGTTTTTGGTATACAATGTGTTATTACTCTATAGGTGTGTTATAAGCTGTTATTAGTATTTGGGTATGTTCTTATTATATACATTTTTTTCCTCTTTCTCTGTCTCTCTCTATATGTCTCTCATTTTTTAATTAGTAAATAAAGTGCTCGTATGTTTTTAGTGACCATCATCACTCTTTAACATGCAGGAAGACACCAACACAAACAAACACAATCACAGATAAAGTGACAGACCTAAGTCAGTTAAATAAACAAACACAACCAGAACTACAAAATTCTACTGACCAAGCACAGCTCTAAAAAGGAGGTGTGGCCTACATGTTTGTGTCTGTCTCTCAGTGTAAAGGGGTGTGGCCTATATGTCTGTCACTCAGTGTAAAGGGGTGTGGCCTATATGTCTGTCACTCAGTGAAAAGGAGGCATGCGCCGTCCCTCTCTTTCAATAGTTGAAGCTGAAGTAGGACATTGTGTTTGTTTGTGTGTGTGTGTGTGTGGGCTGTCCACATCGGCAAGTTGTACACGTGCGTACCCAGACAAACATCACCACAGAGTGTGAAGTGTTTTGTTTGGTGACGGATCCAGTTTTGACACTGAGTATTTGTGTACTTCTTACACAGGTGCATATTTAAAGCAGTTTGAAGTGTCACATTGCACAGAACCCAGCTCACTCATACTCATACACACACACACACACACACACACACACACACACTCGCACACACTCGCACACACTCGCACACACACTCGCACACACAGAGAAACTTTTTCTCCCCCATTAAATTTACATTCTGGAAAAGGTCATTCTCTCACATATCACTACCTTCACAGGACACCCTGGACTCTGTGTATGTGTGTGTATGTGTGTGTCTGTGTGCGTGTGTGAGGACCATAAATGTGTGGGTTATTAATGTCTTAATACTATGCAGTGTGTTATCGGTTATTATAACATGGGTGTCCTATTGTTTAATAATTGTTAAATATACAGGTGTAATTATTTTATAAGCTTGTTATAAATTGTTTATTATTTTACAGATGTGTTATGAATGCGTTATTACCAAACAGATGTAACAAGTTATTACTATAGAGGTGTCCAACCTACTCAACATGTTGTCATTGTTTTTTTGCGTTCGAGTCAGCACAGAATGTGTGTGCGTGTGTGTGCGTGTGTGTGTGTGTATTTGCGCACACGCATTTTTATATTCAGCTGACTCCGTGCATGCTATCAGATAATTAAAATAGCGAGGTGGAGGCAGGCAGTAGAGAGTGCTCTATATTTGTGCCTTATCTCTTCCTCCTGCCTTTTTTTCATTCAACTGAATTCAAACAAACAAACAAACAAACAAATAAACAAATGCGCATCAGCAGACCCAGTGGTGCAAGAGAAGACATTATTTTATATATATATATATATATATATATATATATATATATATATATATATATATATATATGGTCAAAACAAATCCCAAACACACACACACACACACACACACATAGAAAGAGAGTTTCATAACAGAAGAGGATGAACAGTGAGAATGTGTGTGTGTATGTGAAAGAGAGGGGGAAAGAAAGAGATAGAAAGGGAGATAGAGAGAGTGTTGTTATTATTATTATTATTATTATTATTATTATTATTATTATTGGGATTATGTTCATATGTTCATATAATTATTTTTATAATGTCCACGAGAGTCACTTTATCTTTGACTAAATACATCATCTGTACTCTTTATATACATTTATTCATTATTACTCGTCCTATACTATTTTGTTTCTTTATTTTATTATTGTTATTATTTTTACTATCTACTCCTGTTATTTTCCTGTGCCTTATTTCTAAGCTTAAGCAATATCAATGTAAATATTTGTCATGCCAATCAAGCGCCTTTGAATCATGAATTTTGAATCTTGAGTGTTAGAGAGTAGAAAGAAAGAGAGAGAGAGAGAGACAGAGAGAGAGAGAGAGAGAGAGAACCCCGGTCTCACCCAAACACACAGACACACACACACACACACACACACACACACACCGCAATTTATATAATTTTCATCACAAAATGAAATTTTCCACTAAACACATATCATTTACACGTGTACCACTTCAATGTGACCAAGCCACATACCTGTTGTGTGTACAGTATGTGCACTGTGTGTGTGTGTGTGTGTGTGTGTGTGTGTGTGTGTGTGTGTGTGTGTGTGTGTTGCACGATTGTATATTCTGTTTGATGCACTGAGAGGAAGAGAGAGAAAGAGAGAACAAGAGAAGAGCCGTGCGCCTGTTGTCTCGCTGTGCGGCACTTCTGAAGAGCCGTTTGAAGCACATCGATATTATTTCTCTCTTCCTCTTCTGCTTGTTTTTTCCCCCCCTCCACATGGATTGTGTTACTATGTGTAAAACAGTGACTGCAATAAAAGAGAGAGAGAGAGAGAGAGAGAGAAGAAAAAAATATTCAAATTAAAGAGAAAAAAATTACAAGAGAAGAGAAGCAATAAAGCGTAAGAAGCAATAAAAGGATAGAAAAGAGACAAGTGGAGAGGAGACATCTTAATAACACGCGTTAAAATATATGGAAGAAGAGTGAAAAGAAGACGTAGCGATGGGAGGAGATGGGAAAAAAAGCGAAAGGAGTGGGAAGACGAGACAGAAAATGTCATGCGAGGGAAGGAAAAGAAGAGCCGAGGAAAAGAGCGAATGAATGAGGAAATGAACTCAAGGAAGTTTATTTCCTTCCTTTGCTAAATAAAAAGAAAAGACAGGACTGAAAATTAGGAAAGAAAAGAAGAGCAGAAGTGTTAAAAGAAGAAGTCAAAAGAACACTTGGAGAAGAGAGGGATGAGACAATTAGCAATACAGAGAGAGACGGAAGACAAGAGGAGATGATGAAATGAGACAGAAGAAGTGGAAAGGTGACTGTGAAAGTGGGCGGAGCCAGAGGGGAAAAAAAAAAAGAAACAAGGATGTGAAATGGAGAAAAGAAGAGAATCGTTGATTGGGAATGGACGCGGCAGGCTGACGGTATTGAAGCTTCCTGATTTAACGCCCGCGAGTGAAATGATGCTAATTGCCTCATGGGCTAATTAAGAGTCATTCAGGGCCGTGGCGTCTCTTAGAGCCCGTGCAGATTACAACGAAGAGTTTGGGTGAAGACGAGGCCCGCGTGAACGTCACGCGTCTGACGCGTTCTCGTTGAATGAGCAATTAGCGTTTCCTGTCGGAGGTCAGTCTCTACCCTTAAGCGAGTGTTTTTTTTTTTTTTTTTTTGGCTTTCTCTCTTCATACCATTTAAATATGCCAGTCAGTGACAGCGGCGTGGGCGTGGCCCGTGTGCGCCATCGGCGGAGTCGTCTCTAAAATGCTCTTTCACAGCTTTCGTCTCAAACCCGAAACGTGTCAGGCTGCCGAGTTCCGCGGTGTTCAGATTAATTATAGTCTTCCTTTCGTCACACGGGAAGTGAGCGCTTTCATGCAGACGAAATTGGATCTGAGGGAAGAGGCGAAGAAAAGGCAGATAGAGGCTTTCTTGAGAGAAGACACAAGGGCTGAACGATGCGACACTGCAGTAACTAACCAGATAAGAAACTTCAGAGAGGATAAAACAATTAAAAACGATAATATATGTATTATTGACTCCAAAAACCACAGTGAAATAATTAAGCCGTTATACAGGGCAACTTCATTACACAAGCAATCAAACAGGACAGGAAATGCTGTTACGGGTAAATAATCTTTGTGATGTGGCCCAACATTAAGCAGAATTACTGATGAGTTAAAAGATTGAATAATTTTTTTATTTAACACCACCATTTTGTAAAGCACCAAATGTATTTATCTATTTATCTATTATCCATTAAGTCTCAAGTCTCGAAATTCAGGTCAAGACCCAAGCCAGATAGACAACTCCCAAGTCAAGTGGCAGGTACAGACAAGCCGGTTTATGTTTCCAAGTCAAGCAACATGTCCCGAGTGATAAGTAAAGACAGAAAAGCCCCAAATTCAGGGCAAGCAAGTCCTAAGTCAAGTCCCACATCAAGACAGGCAGGTTGCAATTAAAATTTCTGATTCAAGCAAGGCAACTACTAAGTCAAGTGGCAGGTAAAGATGGGCAAATCCCAAGTAAGGACAGACAAGTCCCAAATCAGGATATACCAGTCGCAAGTCTAGTCCCACGTCAGTACAGGCAGGCTGCAAGTCATGTTTCCCAGTCAAGCAAGGCAAGTCCCAAGTAAGGACAGAAAAGTCCCAAATCAAGGACATGCAAGGCCTAAGTCAAGTCCCAAGTCGAGGTTGCAATTGGGATTACCGAGTCAAGCAAGGCAAGGCAAATTTCATGTCATGTCTCAAGTAAGGACAGACAAGCCCTAAATCAGGACAGGCAAGTCTCAAGTCAAGTTCAAAGTAAGTACAGACAAGGCCCAATTCAGTAAAGGCTAGTCCCAAGTCAGGTTCAAGACAGGTAGGTCCCAAGTCTAGCTCAAAATAAAGACAGTCAAGTCCAGAGTAAGGACTGATGAGTCCCAAGTCATGACAGGCGACACTTAAGTCAAGTTCAAGTCAAGTCCCAAGTAATGACAAACAATCTCCAAGTCGGGATAAGCAGGTCACAGATCAGATTCTTAGTTAAACAAGGCCAACTCAGTCCCAACTCAAGACCCAGTTAAACACAAATAAAGTTTCAAGTCAACTCCGGCAAGTCCCAATTCAAGTCCCTAGTAAAGACGACAAGACCCAAGTCAGGACAGGCTAGTCCCAAAATGAGTTCCAAGTTCATACAGAAAGTACGAAGTCAAGTCAGACAGGTCTTCAGAACCTTAACAATATGAGTCTACATGCTTTGCTAAGATTTTAAAATATTTAGTGATTGGTTTAGACTATTGCCCTTCAAACTTTCCTGTCGGTAGAAAGTGAGAAAGACCATTTCAGAACAAAGGCTGTGAATGGTTTTAGCTTCTTCCTACATTTAAACGTTAACACTTTCCTGTGAGCGTCTCTGTGGGTGCATCATATAATAAAGCTGTAATAAACACCGTGTACACTCGGAGTCAGGCAGCTTTAAGCGAGGACTTAATTAGAAAAACACACAGTCTGAGTCAGTGAACAGATTCTCTTAGTCTGATGTTGGAGAAAGTAGGTGGACAAGTTTAAACCCCTGCGGGGCAAAGTCACTTCCGCTAATAGGATCCAGAATTTCTTTGTAACAAACAGGGGAAAAAAAAGGCGATTTTCCAAGACTACTGTGGAAGTGGATGGAATAGGGGCTGCGTAATCTCCCATAAAGCTTTGCACCAATCTCTTGTGACGAGGACCTGCTAGTTGATATATTTTTATGTGTACTTTAATTATTATGTGCTCATCTACATCACCGGCCTTTTTCGGGATTGACACTTTTTATTTAGAGGTGGGTGCAGGCTTAGACACGGATTAACGCAGCTAGCCTGCGTATTACTGCAGGTAGATTAAAGTCACCCCAGCCAGAAGGATTACGGATTGGACAGACAACCTTCGCACACACATGTGGGCGCACGTACACACACACACACACACGCACACACACACACTCACACACACACACACACACACACACACACACATATACACACAGTACAAACCATCCTACACACCACAAAGCAGTTCTTCTCCACATTGTTTTGTTACCGCGTTAAATCTCGCGAAAGGCGATTGCCGTCTCCTCATCATGCCCGTAAGCTTTTAAGTAGTGATTTGCTCCTACCCACAATGCCGTGAGTGCAGATTTAACTCTGATCTTTGATCTCGCCCATTCAGCTTCGGGTAGATGTTGCACAATTTACTGTTCGACATCAAGAAAGACTCCTGCTAGGAAGGAACAAATTTGCACGCGGAGACAAACATACTGTACTTTGAAGTAAAGAGAGATACGGAGATAGAGTACGAGTGTGTATGTGTGTGTATGAGAGAGAGAGAGAGAGAGAGAGAGAATATACAGTAAGCATAAGAAAGAGAACACTTTTCAAGAATTTGGAAAGGTTTCAAATTTTAATGCTGTTGAATATTAATATAAAATCCCACAAACACTAGCAATAGTTACCCTAAAGCCTACGATCTTAAATAAAATCTACTTATTAATCTATTTCTTATTACTTATTAAAAACATTTCAAAGAAATTCTGTCACTTAGTCGAGATACAGTATAAAGTCGACCAAATATTGAATATCGCCATAATCTCAGGAACCCTAAAGTTATACTTTAAATACATTTGCTTATTATTCACGCTTATAGATCAGGTGTTGTCTTCAGCTGAAAAAACTAAAACCTGTCTAATACAAATGCAATATCTGAACTCCGGTTGTGTTCATTTGCATGCTCGGTCGTTGTTGCTGAGCTGGTGTAAGCTGAATGCAATTGCATTGACACCCTTCTGTATTTTGCCCTTAATTGCATTTTCTCTTGTTATCAAAATAGAACTTGTCAAACAGTTCTGCACAGAATGATTTTTTTTCCCCCGTAAAGACAGAGAAAGCAAAGAAGGTTCATAGGGGACGAGTCAGGGGAATAGTAGACCCTCTGTAGTGCACTACATAAAAACGACTAATAAAACAATAAAACAAGGCTTCCAGTTAGCTTCAATGTGCAATAAAATTATTTTTGTGTGTCATGCATTTAGCAAGAAACCTACAAACTTAATATTATATTACTTTGCAAAAGTTTGTTTTTTAGTACAAATTTTATTACAGATTTCTTTTTATATCTATTTTTTTATTTTATGACTTTATGACAGAAAAAAAAAATCAACATGACTTCCAAAAATATGTACTCCACCATAAAATGAAACGTTTTTCGCATGGCAGAAAAGAAAGCAGTATATTATACAAACGAGCACTTTTTAGACAATAAAGCCTAATGGAAGCTTCAGTTCAAATGATCAGATCTCCGTGTGCTTGGACGTCTTTGGCTTCAAACAATAAGTCTTGATCTTTTTGAATGCAGCAGATGCAAGAGACTAAGAACACCGGTTGTGGTTTTGCAGGATGCTTAGTAAAACTTAGTAGCTAATTTCCTTATACAATTGCATGGTTTTTATTTACTTGACTAAATTGATCTCAAGTAGTCGACACACAAAATACTGACTTCATTAAATACTATTGCACATTAAAAAAAAAAAAAAACTTTATATATTGCACAGAACTGTACGTTTGATTCATATGTAAGAAAAGCAATCTGTACATTCCCACTATTCCTCATTAAACCCCCGGTTGCTGTAATGATGCACCAATCTAATTATAGACCCAAACTACGGGACGCCTCGACCTGAGCGCACCACCTGTATCCTAGGACTAATCTTTCACCTTAAACACCTTGATCTCTCTTCACCAATCAAACCCTTTCAGGCTGTAGAACTAAATAATCGAGTAAACTAAATGAACCCATCATGTACCCTTTCCAACCTTTTCCATCGTGCACACAAAAGCTCCAAGCTGTTCTGCACACTCTCTTTCAGATCTTTTTGTTAGCGTTCACAAAGACTACACGATATGAACTCATTTCCCGAAGAGGCCCCCGACGTATCATTTACCTATTCACACGAGCGGCACATAAGAAAGAAAAAAAAAAGTATACGTTTATCATTCGAGTGGCGTTACATGAGATTTTAGGAAGAAAAGAGGAGTAAACACTATAGCATCACGCTCTAAGTAATTGGGTGCTATTGTTAACATGCGCAGTGTTTGTGTTCCTCTGATTGATGGCGCTGGTTGAAAATGGCTGCCACGGCTCTATGAAAACACCATTTTCCCGCAGTCACGCCTCAATCATCTCCCATTGTACGATTTCTCATGGCCGACGGCGGTGCGTGCGCGACTGCAGCCGAGTCGCTCCTGAGCAAACAAACCCGCAGCATATCAATTACCCATCATCCCGTTCAGACAGCGACACGGCAGGGATGAGGAGTCAAAACACACACACACACACACACACACACACACTCTTGTCTGAGGCAATCAGTGTGGCTCAGTTCGTGGCATATTAGAGTGTGGGCGCTCACCTGTCCTGTGTGTGTATGTGTGTGTGGGTGTGTAGGTGGGTGGGTGTGTGTATAGGTGAGTGTGTATTACCTACTTGAGGCCCTCTCTCCCTCTCACTCACATACTCTAGTCGTGGATTGTGTCCTCTTTCACCTCTTACCAGGCCTGCCAGGTTCATTTAGCATCTTCACACACACACGCACGCACGCACAAAATCGAGAGCCAATTGAAAGACAGCATCAGAGCTCAGAACTTTGTCAGGAGAAAGGGAAATGAAACCGCTCTTTACATTTCTCCCTTCTACTCACACTCCCCTTCCCTGTCTATCTCTCTCCCTTTCTCCCTTCAGTCCTTTCTGCATTGTTCGCATACCACTCCTGCACAAGCACATACTTCCCTTCCCTCCCCTTCCCTGAATGTCAGGACCATGCCTGTTTTCAAAAGCTTAAAAAGGCACAGACGCTAATCACCACTGATGTGTCTGTTTATTTGGTTCTTGTAAAATGAAAAGTAGGAATTCTTTCCTGGAGCGGTACATGAGCACTAATTAGCAGATTTATTGCTTCATTCATTTCAGACATTAATCAGACCATCTAATTATTGTAATAATTCACCATCTAGCACTGACGTTAACCATGGAACACACCAGCGCTTCCCATCAGACACTTACATCAACATCACATACTGCTATTAACCCTGAAACACACCAACATCAGACACTGGGATTTACTATGAAACACCAATATTCACCATCATTAACTCCTATTAACCATGAAACACCAATGTTCACCATCATATACCACTATTAACCATGAACCACACCAATGTTCACGATCATATACCACTATTAACCATGAAACACCAATGTTCACCATCATATACTACTATTAACCATGAACCACACCAATGTTTACCATCATATACCACTATTAACCATGAACCACACCACTGTTCACCATCATATACCACTATTAACCATGAACCCCACCAATGTTCACCATCATATACCACTGTTAACCATGAACCCCACCAATGTTCACCATCATATACCACTATTAACCATGAAACACCAATGTTCACCATCATATACCACTAGTAACCATGAACCACACCAATGTTCACCATCATATACCACTATTAACCATGACCCACACCAATGTTCACCATCATATACCACTATTAACCATGAACCACACCAATGTTCACCATCATATACCACTATTAACCATGACCCACACCAATGTTCACCATCATATACCACTATTAACCATGACCCACACCAATGTTCACCATCATATACCACTATTAACCATGAACCACACCAATGTTCACCATCATATACCACTATTAACCATGAAACACCAATGTTCACCATCATATACCACTATTAACCATGAACCACACCAATGTTTCAAAACCAAACACTGACTTTTACTATGAAACACCTCCAACAGTCACAAGCAGACACTGACATTTACTATGAAACACCACTACGTTTACCATCAAACACTTAAATTTACCATGAAACACCAATATTCGCCATCATACAGTGCTATTAACCATGAAACACTCCAAGATTCAAAATCAAACATTGACATTAACTTTGAAACACAACTACATTCACCATCAAACACTTACATTTACCATGAAACACCATTTTGCTCCATCAAACATTGATATAAAGAAATACCCCAAGCATTCAAAATCAAACACTGCCATTGACAATGAAACACCAATGTTCATCATCAACCACACCAACGTTTACCATTAAACACTTACATTTACAATCAAACACCATTTTCTACCATTAAACACTGACACTTGATATGAAACACCATGTTCACCATCAAACACATCAACATTTACCATTAAACACTTAAATTTACCATGAAACATCTTTTTTTTTTTTTTACCATCAAACACTTAAATTTACCATGAAACACCAATACTTATCATCAAACACTGGTGTTCACCATCAAACACACCAATGTTTACCATAAAACACTTACATTTACCATGAAACCCCAATTTCCGCCATCAAACACTTACTGTATAGTAACTAAAAAAATAATTCAGCATTCAAAATCAAATACTGACATTTACCATGGAATGTACATGTTTACCATCCAACACTGATATTCACCATGAAACACATCAACAATTACCATCATACACTTAAATTTGCCATGAAACCCCAATTTTCACTATCAGACACTGATAGTAATTAATAAATAATCCAGCATTCAAAATCAAACACTGATATTCACCATGAAACCATGAAACACCAATATTCATCATCAAACAATGATATTAACCATGAAACAAGTCAACATTTCCCATCCAACACCGATATTCACCATGAAACACAAATAGTCATCATCAAACACTAATAATAACCATGAAACACACTAACATTTAAAATCAAAACTCAAATATCATCAAATATTTACCATCACACAGCAAGATTCACTATAACGTAAGATGCAGAGGTGATCAGTCTAGATACCCCAGTATGTAAAATATGAAATGTTCAGCATATAACACTACCTCGTAAGTACAAAGAGTACCATATACAACATCGCCTATCATCTTTTATTGCATAGTAGCCAGGACAGCCTGACAAAATGTCGTAATTTAATCAGATTTTAACAGCCATTTCAAATACTCATCAGGTCAAGCTGTTGATGTTAATGTAAAGGTCTCTGCCTGTTTAAGTAGAAGCAGGACCGTGTATGACTGCAGAGAGATTCCCATCCCAAAATGGCTGCTGGGTAGAAAGACTACTAGAAAGCATTGTGTAAAGCATTTAGTACCACTGTCACTTCCATACTCCATTCTTCACCGTTAGACAACAACCAAAACTTGTTGACAAGATGAGAGCCTTGCAATTCTATATGTTTACAGCGCACCAGCCCTAAACATTGTGTGTATATACAGTAAGCTATTGTTGTGTTGGGATTATGGGGATTAAAAGTCCTGAAATGAATTCGGCCCTGTTATCGATTTAATCCTATTTATTCAACTCTGAAAGCCAAATAACTGGGCACAGGCCGGTCCTGTGTCTTTCCTCAATCCCATATACTCCTGTTAGAAATAGGCCTTGGCATCAGTAAAGCACGGAGCGAACGAGAGCATCTCCAGACCCCGCAGGAAAGAGACACGGACAACGTGTGACCAGGAAATGACTCACTCCAACACCATGCAGGCCAAAGGCTAATAAGTCCCACTGCGCGAAGCCCTACAACAAGCAGCACCGTGCTAACACCACTCCCTGAACTGCCATTAAAATTTTATACGGTTTGATGGCCTTTGAGGTTCAGCTTAAGGATTTCACTTCCCATTTCCAGACGATAATTTTGATATATGCAGTAAGTCCAGGGAAGTATCCTGGTATCCTGCTATGCCAAGTGTAGGGGGCTAGCACAAGACGCTACTGTAACAACTACGACAGGATTATGATTGTTCTTACTTCCTGCTTAGAATACTACTTATTAAATGTTCATACCAATTAACAATGGTTAAATGGCTTGTTGTCTTTGCTTTTCGGTTACCATGTCAGCGTTAACACCTGAACTGTAAGGTTAGCTTTACATGAACAAAGACAAGCTAACTTGGGTAACTTACATCTGAGTGGTGATCTAACAACTATAAACTAAGAGTGTTTTACTTATCATTGTAGTTATTCCTTCTCACATGTTGTTGCCCTCAAATAGCTTTTTATTTTAATGTAGTCAATATTAACGCGTTAACACATGGGATTCATCTACAAATTTTAAAGCGTTTTAACTCAAATGTTTCTAAGGAAACATCGCAATGAAACCTAGTTCAAATTCAAGAATACAATAAAAGCAAGCTGTGGGAGTGGTGGCTCAGGCGGCTAAGCGTCTAGGCTGTTGGGTTTTCAGATTTGAGGATCCAGGTTTGATCCCCGCTGTTGGTGGGTTGCCATAACCTGTAATACCCAGCCACTGCAGGCAGTGCCAGTCCCATTCGAGAGATTCTAATTGAACGTATTTGGGATATTAATATATAAAGCATGATCTGTTTCCTCTAACCAGTTCATTATGCATTTCTTTATTCCAACATAGGTGAATAAGAGTATTTTAAAATCATGATCGATCGTGATTAGTCACGGACTATAACTATGATTAATAAGATTACATTTCTTTAATCGATTGACAGCACAATTGTTTTTATTTATTTCATTTCAAATACATAATCGCTTTAGTTACACCAACCTGGCAACCATAATCAATATTATTAATCTCTTCGTTTCTCTCTCTCTTTGTCCTTTTTTCCAGCACCACCAAAGTTCCTAAGGACCCCCAGCGACCAGACCGGAGTGCAAGGCGGCGTCGCGTCCTTCGTTTGTCAGGCCACGGGTGACCCTCGACCCAAAATCGTTTGGAATAAGAAGGGGAAGAGAGTGAGCAACCAGAGATTTGAGGTACTAGGGATATTATTTTGGATGCACTGTAAAACAGTCTGGGGGGAAATAAAAAAAAAAGAAAGAAAGAAATGTAAAAAGAAATTAGCCGTAAGTCGTACCATGCTAGCTCTAATTCGCTGCATATTAGCGCTTAAAAAAAAAAACTCTCATGCGGCCGTGGGAAAGGTAAGGCTGATGTGAAAACGAGAAAAATATTCACACTCTCCAAGCCTTGACCTTGATTTTTAGCCGTCGTGGTTTTGCATTTGGTTGCGAACTGCAGGCGCTCCGTTTGGCTCCCGCTTCCTTATTGCTTTTCAGATGCATTTCTTTCGCTCGGCTGTATTCGCTTTGCTCGGCTCGCTTATTTGGCTGAAGCATTTTGATTTATTTCTTTTAATCTGTGCTTCTGCTATCCATGATAAAGCAACCCATCACACGAGGACGCTGATAAGATTCCCATTAATGCGTGCGTGTGTATGTGTGTGTGTGTGTGTGTGTGTGAGTCGCTGCGGCATTTTCACTGTCACCATTCTGCCAGTGAAGGTTTGCAGGGTATTATCGTTTAAGGGGACGGCCTCGGTCGGGCGCTTCTGTCTAACACCAACAGAAATCTAATCTTATCAAAGTTCATTGCACCGCCACGGGTGTTTGCTCTGCATGCTAACACGACGGATAAATAGACTAACCGCACCACGGATCTGAATCCCCGTGCCGCTCCACGTCACCCACTTTGCCCGCTGCGGGAAAATCTACTAAATCTCCGACGCCGGTTATTCAGCTTAGTATTTTGCATTTGTTTTTTTATTTGTTCCTCAGAGTTCAAACGGAACGAGCTCCATTAGAATAAATGTCACAAAAACAGTACGTCGCATTTTTAATATGAAGCGCTGAAGCAGGTTGTATTGTTTTTAAAGGAAACAAAAGGAGACTTTTTTTTTCAGAGCATTTCTCATTGTGTTCTATTTTTTCACATTTATTCTTATTGATCACAACTACAGGAGTGTGACAAATCCTGCAAATGTGTGGAAAAAATCAATTAACGTCAAACAAATAATGAATTTAATAGTTTTCATATTATATAATCTGTTGCGTAGCATTTTCCATGTTTAATAACAGTGTAATAACACGTGTAATAACAGTCAGATGAATTTTTCATCAAATCCTGACCAAGAAGAGACCTCGCGTGACCCTGCGCCTCTCGTACCTACAGGTGATAGAGTTCGACGACGGCTCCGGCTCCGTCCTGAGAATCCAGCCCTTGCGCACGCCACGCGATGAAGCCATTTACGAATGCGTGGCCTCCAACAGTGTCGGAGAGATCAGCGCCACCACACGCCTCACCGTCTTACGCGGTAAGTCTCGCGCGACTAGGATTTTGGTCAATAAAGCCCCCCAAAAAACTAATTTTACGCCTGCACAAACTTTAGCTGTTTCTGCTTCGTCGCTGTTATTTGTCTTTCTAAATCCGATGTTCTGCTTACTTGGTTGAATTAGGACTACATACATGTACTGTACATACTGTATGGCGGTTTAATGTAGCTAATATAATGTAAAGCATCCGTGATGTTAGATTTTATTTTAAAGTTTGGATGGAGAAATCATTTGTCTTGGTCTGATTTTGTACAGAAGGATTGGTAACTTTCTGTGAAATTACTATAATAATAATAATAATAATAATAATAATAATAATATTATTATTATTACGTTTTATTTAGGATTTCATATCTGGACAACATTGTTCATCTCGATGGACTTTTTATCCATGAAATCTTTTGAAATTACTTCAGTCAAATCTTTTTTTCACACAGCACCCCGATGATGTATTGGTTAACACCGTGATGGTTGGGGGTTCGAGTCCCCCCTCTGGTTCTGTGTGCGTGTTTTCCCCGTGCATGGTCGGTTTCCTCCTACAGTCCAAAGACATACAGTTCAGGCTAATTGGCGTTCCCATATTGCCGATTGATGTGTCCTGTATCATGCCCCAGCATGCGAGTGCGCTGGTAAACGCTTCAGGCCTCCTGCAATCCTATACAGCATAAGCGTTATAGAGAAAGAGAGAGAAAATACGAGAGTGCCCGAAATCTCTTGTTCTACACAGACAGTATTATAATTGCACCATTATTGGACAAACAAAATAATCATGTGTTCCGACTGCAGAAATGTATTTTCTGGAAAGCATGCAAGGTTTTCGGGTTTTGGCTCTACTCCATTCCACCGGTTTATCAACTTCTGCTATATTTCAAGCCTCAGACTCAAGGACATAATGGATGCTTTGTGATTAGTACCCTCATTATTAGCAGGCACATTCTTTTTCCCTCTCACTATTTTGATTTGGATGAGTAATCTAATTTTATGGCACATTTACAAAGAATTCTCGTACACTCTCAGAGCCTGTGTGATGAAGTCTTTTTTTTTTTCCTTTTTTTTTTTTTGAAGGAAAATGTTCCAAAACTCCCAAATCCTGCCACTTTACGGCGCATGCTGGCGTCATAGTCTTCTATCAGTGACCGTCTCAGGAGTACTCGTATTGTACTCGAACGGAAAGGCAAGAATAAGAGTTTTAAATTAAAGCACCACTTTCCGGGCTGGAGCGAGACAAGGACATAAAGCGTGGAAGACGAAAAAGATAAAGTAGAATAGGTGAAAGAGAAAGACGGAATATAAAGCAGGGAGTCGTTTATACATCACCGGAAGACTGAGAAAGAAAGGAAAAAAAAAAAAAAAAAAACGACTCTGTAAATGAGTTAGCCCTGTACCTCGCACATCTGTACGGAACAGAACGGCCGAGGTGTTTAAGACACTGAAGTGATACAAACACATTCATCATACAGCTGTGATTTGTTATCACGCGTCGTCTCCTGTGCGCTATGGAAGTGTACGCGCGATGACATTTGATAAACACCAGGTCTACTGTAGCTTTCGAACTTTCCTCCAGCACGTTGGAAATGAAGCAATATGTATGTAAGGAATTCGAGAGTATTCTTATGCAGCTGGCTCAATAGAAAAGAGTGTGTGCAGGAATTAAAGCTGACACCGAGTGACTTTGCTGTGCACGGTGTTCCGTGATAAAGTCTCATGGCAGCGCACCAAGACAGTAGATCTGCTCCCGAAACCTTCACACTCTCTCACACACACACACACACATGCTCATGCATGCACCATCTCAGTAAATTACCAACCACTGGAATGCCCTGAACCGATATTTAATCACACTTTATTTGAATGAAAGTGGAGAACAGAGTACTAATTACTGAATATCTAGCCAGTAGGCAATGAACTAGCTGCACATGCATAATTAGACAAAACCAATATTAATTTTGCCCCGGGACACGAGACAGCAGGAAGACGGTTGAGTCGTGAACGCACGCCACTTTCGCTGTTCGTTCTGCTACATCACCGAACCCCCAACTCGACAACCAACCGTAAGCAAAGAAACAAAAAGGCTTCTGTCAGGTCGTAAAACTATTCAGTCTCATGACAAGCGTGACAAAACGACATCGTCTTTCCTATGTGTACAACAGAAACGGGGTTAATTAGGTTACGTTGACGTTGTTCAGTTTTACATTGTTCGTAGTTCACATCCATAATCCAAAAATAAACCTTTTATCTGACTCTAACATGGACACGAGGTTCTGCAAGCAGTTACTTGACTGTATTTGTTGAGATCCAGATGAAGGAAGGTAGCCTGATGCCTCGCTTTAGCTGTGTTGCTAGCGCTGCTTTGAAATCCACACACTGCCCCCTACTGACCGATGACGGCATCAAGCGCCCTACGGAATGCGCGGAGTTCCAACCTGCCCCTTCTCTTCCAAGTCACATGACCACCTTCAGTATGTGATATATATCCGGTCAGATCTGTACGTCTAAACAACCCTTAAACATCAGCTCTGTGTCACATTAGGTCAGATTTGCATCACTTCAGGCTGGTAACGCCAATGTAGGCTTGGACGAATCAAAGACGTTTTGGCATTTGCACCCCTCGGCCTGGGCAGCCATGGACGACTGCAAATGTGAGTTACTGCGTAATGCCAGTTTACTTCTGATGGTTTGTATTTTCGTATGGTCTATCCGAATCCTACTAAAGCATAACGACAGGTCCTATCTTGTCCCTGTCCAGCGCGAAACTGAAGTGGTTTGTCTCGTCCGTGGGAAGGAGGTCATGTCTTATTCATAAATGCTCCCACTTGGCTGAATCCGTTGGCTCTCCGGATCGTTTCATTCAAAAGGGACGTTTGGGGACGGGTCAGTAATGAGCATGAGCAAGGTCATTTCTTCAACGGATAATACGTAAAACAAAACAAGGGCTTGTTTTTTTTCTCTCTCTTCACCCCTATTTTTCTCTGTCTCCCTCTCTCGAGCGCTGAGTAATGGAGCCCGGTGGTGGCAGTAGCGTGAAATGATGTTCCCTGGCATAGATCGTATGCTCTTTTCTTTTCTGTGCTGCACTTTTCTCAAGTAATTTCTGTGGGCAAATTGCTATTTCCACCCTTTTGTTTCGATCTCTCACCTCCTATTTCCTTTTGGTTTTGTCTTCCTCAAGCTTTCATTTGCTCTTTTTCCTCTTGTTCTGCATTTTCTTTTCTCTCTCTCTCTCTCTCTCTCTCTCTCTTTTTCTCATCTCTGACCTTTCTTTGTTTCTTCCTTCATAAGGAACTCCGCCTGTAGCGGCTCTTCAGAGACTAGCTCCTGATTGCTCAGAGCTCCCTTTCCTCCTGCTGCTAGACCTCAAAGAACACAGCCAGAGCCTACAGTAATGTTAATTCCACAGACGTTCACCTGTTGTTCTTTTTTATATCACGTATAAAAGCGCAGCCATCTGGGATTCAACTTGTAACACTAACCGCTGGATTAGCATTGAGTTTTATTGGACACAGACTTAAAAGTAGCGTGTACAGTAATATGCTCGGATTTCTGCGGCTTTAAGGTTCTTTGAGCGAAAGGTTTTTCAAGGCTGCCGTTCATGGATCTTATGCGCAAGAATAACAAACCCCTAATCCAGAGTACACAGCGTAGTCTTGCAGCGCATGCAGTTCGAATAGCGCAGGCCGCTAATACAGACCCGCTCGGTAATAAGTCGAAGCACGGCTGTCACAGTAAGTCAGCTCAGTTCCGCGCAAGCAACGTCAGGCGTATAGGAGGATCCTATAGGGAACAACGGCAATTGATGCATCATTTGCATGCATTAGTTGCATCATTACGAAAGAAGCGACGAAGGCAAGGAGAAGAAACTGGGTTATTAGCATGCGGCCGGGATAGGGGATGATGAGGAACGCCATTAGTGATGAACTAGCAGACTCACCGAATTCATTTGCATTAAGTGCTTTGATGGAAGTATAATGAAGTCCACTCTGAATCTACTCACACGAGTTTTTAAAAAGAGAACAGACCTACTCCGGCTTACTCGGACGTCTTTTATGAGAAATAACATTCGCCACGACGGAACAGAAGCAACACAGCCGTATCTATAACCTCCAACATATGTTGGGGAAATTTTAGGCAAGTTTTCAGTGTTTAATCCGTTGACATGCGCCGTCCCAGCAGCAGCTGCAGCTAATGCCACGATTAAAAGAGATTAGCGTCTTTCCGCCGTAGCGCTAGTTCTTTGAACCTTAAAAAATATGTCCCCGTCTTCAAAGCAACAGAAGCTACAAATGATACTCTAACCATATATTTGCATTTGGTAGCTTTTTGTCATCCGATAGACGTCGTAAATCTTCCCCTAGTTCAGTCTTCCCACGCTTTGGTGGAGAACGAAGTAACCTGAGAGCGTGTGTCAGAGTCGAGAGACCATCTGGCTTTCTGTTCATCATATCTGGCTGGTTATGACTTATTTTACACTCTACTGTAACTCCCAGAGCGACAGAACAAAGCTAGCTGTAAGACAGTGCAGCTCTGCTGAGATACATCCCACATAGGAAACGCTCATCTTTGGTCCATGTGAACCAAAAGAGCATGACGCTTTGGTGCAGTCTTTATTGTTTTGGCTCTAATGTCCTTGTCGGACATGGTTCTTCACAATTAATATACGTTATATTGGCGAACGTATATGGACACCTGAGCATCATAAACAAATGTGTGAGAACAGTTTAGAGAACGCTCACATATGGATATGGATGATCTAGTGTCCACATAATTTTGGTTATTTACTGCAGGATAGCTTGGTCACCTAGGTAATAATGACAGAGACAGGGTGAGTTTAAAAGGTGATTGGATGGTCTTCTCGAAGTAGTGAGAAGCTTTGTTTTTGAGCTGAAAATTTTGGTTTGAGTTAGGCTTAAGATTCAGTTTGGGGTTTTCCTAGACATGGTTGTTTTAGGGTTAAGTTTCAGGGTTATGGCAAAAAGGGTTAAGGGTTGAGCTAGGGTTGAGCTAGGACTGATGCTAAGCCTAAGTTTACATAGGGTTAGGGTTATCAGCATTTAGGTTAGCATTTATGATTCAAAGCACATAAAAGTGGTAAAACGAATTTGTAAAACTAGATAATTATTTTATCCAAAGATACGAAGAAGAACAATTACAGGACAAACACAGATCCTTGAGGTATACCAGTAATTCCCTGATGTGAATTGGACTTGCTAAAATGCTGACGGGAAAATAAAGGCACTGCCGAAGTGCTGAAATGAATGTCTGAACTGTCTGCATGTAAACTAAAGGGTTGGGCATGGGGTACGGGTTTTAGGACTGGGCAAGGTATAGGGTTTAGTTTGGGATTTCCCTAGTTCATAGGTAAAGTTTTATGGTTCTGGTTTAAGAGTTAAGGGTTTAGCCAGAGTTGTGTTAGGGCTAAGTGCTAAGACTAGTTTTAGATTAGGGATTAAAATGCAACCGGATAAAGAACAATAAAGGGACAGGACCAAGCACAGATCCTTGAGGTATACCATTTATCACCTGACATGAATTAGAATTTTTTCCATTCCTGTCCACCTACATTTTCTCAGCAAATCCACACAATTTTCTTTCCCTTGCCACAATGCTGACTGGAAAACAAAGGCACTGCTGAAGTGTTGAAATTCATGCCTGAATAGACGACTGCCTCAGCCCCGCATGTTCACCAAAGTGAGGTTCAGCATGAAAACCTTTGTAAAATTACTCAGCTTGAAAATATCCCGGGCTCACAGAGCACCCAGCATTCTGGTTTATCCTTCAGCTCTATAGACGCCAGGACCCAGAGAATTTGCCAAAGAGACTGTTTGTCTCCAAACTGTGCTCGTTTACGGACTTATCTACCCACCCAGGTGAGCTCTGCCTTCATAGTGCTGCAAAGTGTGAAAAGCATTGAATCGGTAAAGTGTCCAAGTCAGCATGTACAGCTGTTGAGGAGGAAGTTGGCCCTTCTGGTTTTCGAAGCGAAGTTCTTAGGCATGATGAGGCTTTTGTGCTTTCTTCTGCCTCGTGTACATTTTTAATTTATTTATTTTTGCTCAGTAGAAAGCATCACTTTTTTTTTTTTCTTTTTTCTTCATCACTCACAGCCTGAACTGCATGGTGCTCAGTACCAGAACAGATAATGACTGGTTATTTATTTCCATAATTAAAAATGATCAAACCTAATCTGCTCTGACTTTATAGATCTCTGTCTAGACAAAATTTCCCCTGACTGTAATTAATAAAGGAAATGAATTATTATGTGTTTGTACAGCGTCAGATATGATTTAGCTAGCGGATAAGTGGATACAAGAGTGGTGTTGCACTAAATATTAATATGCAGGCTGGAAAGATAGACTTTGTTCATTATTATAGAGGAACATCTGCTGCGTCTATTGACGGCTTCACGAGAGTCGCAGAATTTAAACTGAGCAATCGGAGTGATTTTTTATTTCTATTTATACATTTATATTGTATCACCATATTTGGATTTGACATCTCATTGGGTAGTTAACATTTCAGCGACATTTTTACAGAACAAGCAAGTCCCAAAGTGTTTATTCCTTTTACAGCGCAGCAATTTGATAATGTCTGAGAGTAACAGAGGGAGAAGTTTTCTGGAATCAATTTACTGTAGAACTTTCGGGTTTCTCGTCAGCTAATTACCAAACTCTTAACAAGATGAACT
The DNA here is from genome assembly GCA_013621035.1 of Clarias magur. Classification (NCBI taxonomy): domain Eukaryota; kingdom Metazoa; phylum Chordata; class Actinopteri; order Siluriformes; family Clariidae; genus Clarias; species Clarias magur. The sequence goes on from QNUK01000054.1 coordinate 2,231,058, forward strand.
AGGGTCATTATAGCTAGGGGGGGAAAAAAGACCAAACTGATACGCTCGTGCTTTTAGAATCTAAATCTGACATTCTAGTTCGGGCAAGTGTCTAGAACATTCGCTAAGTTTCTAGACCTTCCGTGCTCTTTTCCAAGTTCTCCACAAATTCGTACCTTCTTCTCTATTTGAAGTTGTTTCTGAGACTCCGATTGCGCCGTGTAGGCGGTTTATTGTGTTCTCTGGATCAGGGTCACAAGTCTAAAGGTGATGAAGAGTCGAGAAGAGTGTACTATCCAGGGCGCACTCCAAAACTATTTTCCACTCCAACACTATGAATTGAGCTAATGATGCTCTCGTGGAAATGTTCACTAAATGAAGGAGCAGAATTATTTCGAAACGTTGCACAGAACAAGGGATTAGCGATGAAACAGGAAACAGGAATTTGAGTTGGATCAAAGGTGTAGATATGATCGAGGTTAGAGATCTACTTCAACCTGGAGGGCTGGGTTTTTTTTTTTTTTTAGTAAGGAAGAAGTGAGGTTGTGTTGACTTGTGATATGGAAACTTTTTGCCTTCATTGTCAGAATGCATTTTCCACCTCCATTCCTGTTAGAACATAAAGCTACTCTTTGATTCTTGGTCTGCGTTTTATACAAGTAATGCTTTCAAGTCAAACCAGGAGTTTTTTGTGCAGAATAACTGAAATTTATGAGATCTGTAGCCTCCCAGGAACTCCCTTAATGGCTCAAACATGTGGAAATGGCTTGGAGCGAGGTCAGGACTATACAGGGGATGTGGCAGTAACTCCCTGAGAGTTTCAACAAGATGCAGGTGGTGTTGGTGAATGATTGTGTGTACAGTTCCTACAGACAGATGTGTCTCTTGCGCAAGTTGGCGACAAGTTATCCTTCGATTTTCAAGGATGAGGCGTTCCTCTCGCTGAATGTTCACGGGAACGACTGCAGTGGGCTCAGAGCCACCTTGTGACGGATTAAATGGCTGAAGCTAAAAGGTCTCAAAAGTGTACTGTCAAGTGGTTTCGCGCCCTCATTCATGAGAACCTACATCACAAATTCGGGTTTGACTCGAATTCCCCTTTTAGTTCCTGCAAATTTCCCTCAGTTGCTGGTGCCTTGGGGTTTGTCCTGGCTGGGGACAATTTCTAGGATCAGCCAAAGAACTGCTTCATGTTTCATGTATTTTGTTCAAGGTTTTTTTCTTTTTCTTTTATGTTCTAAGTAAGCCATCAAAGTTTCTTCAGAAGGTAGTATCACAGACCTTACTAGACCAAGATGTCTGACTCTGTTCTTTGTCTCCACTCAAGATCAAAAGTCCAAGTGCAATACCAAGAACTATTTCCAGCATCTTTAAAAAAAAAAAAAAAAAAAAATAAAACACTCTCTTGTTAAGACCAGTCCTGACCCGAACACACACAATACACTGAAAAAAAAAAAACACTACATTTGCAGCCTTCTGATCTGCTTTTCGAAAAAAATCTAACTTTCCTTCAGCAACTGGATATAGTGCATGATGTCATTCCCACAGCATTGCAGCCTGGGAAGCCAGGTCCAGCTCGCTTGGATGCTTGGACAAACTTTTCTTTGTTTAATGGCAGCGTTGGGGATGATGTAATCTCGCATCTCCGTGCCGCTCAGGATGAAGATCTGCACTCTGTCTAGCACCGGTTCAGCCGTGAGCAATCTCTCCCACTGCGTGCACTCTCTCGGCTTTTAATTATTTATTGGCACGGCTGAATTCAGGTGGATCACTCCTCTTTTTCCTTTAGGACTCTTTTTATAGTGAGCACCTGGGGAAGGGTTTGATGGAGAATAAAGCCAGAGATTATGCCAGGTCGATTTTTTTTTCCCCTTGCTGTGTTTTTAGGGGGGAATCCAAGGAAGATTTAATACTTGGGTACATTTTGCTAACTAGCATAGATATAAAGGTATTGCTGTTCTGTTCTCGAAACACAACTTGGGCCAATTGACAAAAACAAATGCCTTTAGGGTGCTAAATGGATTTGGGCTTCAACTTTGAGAGGTCAGTCTACAGCTAATGATAGAGTGCTTTGTTGGCTCTGTTTTCTTACTGTAATTCCTTTCTCAAACTCACGGTTGGTTACCAGACATCCATCAACCGAGTAAAAGCAATGTGGCATGGTGAAGTGCATTGCAAAATATTCTGGTTTCAAAGCCTGACTGTGGGTCAGACGGTTAAAATAACTCGTGTTGAAAGTACAAAGGGTGTCTGAGTCAAACCGGGACTTTTTGATTGAACCCAGTTATGGGAGTTGTTGTTGGATAACTCCCGTTATTTCTATATATAATCCCTTGCACTTATCGCAGTGTTTCACTCATGCTTGGAGAAGATCAAGATAGAACGTTTTCTCAGTACGCAGACTGGCTTGCTTCATGTCTGAAACGCCGGCCTCCCAGGAGCTCCCAGAAAAAATCCGGGACGGGATCCGGCAATAACCCTCAGCCGAGTTCCTGGCGAACAATTGCGTTTATACTGTAGTTCCCATAGACAGATGCATGTATTCCGCCAGTTATCTGTCGATTTTCGAGCATCGTCATTCGCGGATGTACGGCCTCCTTTAAAGCGTCCGCACCATCCTGTTTTCCTGCAATCAGTTTCACACTTCCATTCACGAGAACTTTCATCCCAAGTCCCTCTCGCGTTGCAGTTTTCAATGAGCTGGTTCCTGTTTAAACATCCTGTTTCAAATCCTCCGAAACTTCAGACCACATCCTTCAAACAGAAGCGACGTCTTTAACTAAAGAGGTTTGCTTAGGTTTTATCCATCGCCTGGAATACTGTATTTATTTCCGAATGTCTGCTTTGCTCAAGGGGAAAGAATGTAATGGGACAGAGAGTTATAACAGGACACTGCCAACAACACACACGCACACACGCACACACACACACACACACACAAAATGCACACTAATGTGTATTCAGAGATAGAGAGGGCGATGAAATGGCAAGCAGACAGACATGCAGAAAGATCCAGGCCTCAGCTTCATTCTCTCTCTCTCTCTCTCTCTCTCTGTCTCTCTCTCTCTGTCTGTCTCTCATTCTCACTCTCTCTATGTCTCGATCTAAACGGTCTGTTATCTGCGAGATGAAATCCTTCATGTCACTCTGTCCGTGTTCTCCGGCTCTGCCTTAGACCAGTTGGCCTCATCTCGATCTTTTTATCCCTCTCTTTATCCCTCTATTTGATCTGAGCCCCTGGGATGCGCACACACACACACACACACACACACACATACACACACAGAGCCGCATGTCGAGTAAAGGGAGATCGACACTGATCCGGCGTGAATTTTAAAGATGTAGCGATGTATTTCACGCCACAGCCATGAGTTCCTTCGCGTAACGTGATGTGTCAGAGAGAGAGAGTGAGAGAAGAAGAAGCTGGATGAAAAAGTAATGCAAGGGAGAGATATAAAGAGAGATATAAAGATAAAAAGACAGGAAGTGATGGAGGAAGCGATACAGGCATGCAGTTGAAAAGGGATAGATAAAGGAAGAGAGAGAGAGATATGGACATAGAGACAGAGCTGAGAGAGAGAAAGATAGAGTGAGTAAAAAGTAAGTAGACAGAGAGTGGAGAGGTGTACAAGCAGGCAGGATTAGAGAAAGACGGGAGAGGGGAAAGAGTGAGAGAAACGGAGAGACGAGCATGAAAGCGACTGGAAGCATCAGCTTATCGCTTCATTCCAAAGAGACGCTTCCATCTGTGACTGTGTCAGCACAATCATGAGGAGGGTTTGACGATCTGCCCTTTTTTTGTCAGTCTCTGAGATGGAGGCGTGGCCTTTGTGTGTCAGTCTCAGTGTAGGAGGCGTGGTCTATGTACCTGTCGGTCTGTTAAAGGAAGCATAAGCCCTGTACATGTCAGTGTCAGAGGAGGAGGCGTGGCCTTTGTGTGTCAGTCTGACAGAAAGGGGCGTGGCCTTTGTGTGTCAGTCTGACAGAAAGGGGCGTGGCCTTTGTGTGTCAGTCTGACAGAAGGAGGTGTTGCCTTTGTGTGTCAGTCTCAGATAAGGAAGCGTGGCCTTTGTGTGTCAGTTTGCCAGAAAGGGGCGTGGCCGTTGTGTGTCAGTCTGACAGAAAGGGGCGTGGCCTTTGTGTGTCAGTGTTAGAGCAAGAGGTGTGGTCTTTGTGTGTCAGTTTGACAGAAGGAGGTGTGGCCTTAGTGGGTCAGTTTCAAAAAAGAAGGTGTGGCCTTTGTGCCAGTCTCAGAGCAAAAGGTGTGGCCTTTGTGCATCAGAAAAAGGAGGCACGGACTTTGTATGTCAGTCTTAGAGAAGGGGGCGTGGTCTTTCTATGTCAGTCTCAGAGATGGAGGTATGGCCTTTGTGCATCTGTAATGAAAGGAGGAGGGGCAATTAGTGTGTCAGTCTCAGAAAAGAAGACATGGTCTTTGTGTGTCAAGTTCAGAAAAGGAGGTGTGGCCTTAATCTGTCAGTCTCAGAGATGGAGGTGTGGCCACAGTATGTCAGTCTCAAAAAAGAAGGCATGGTCTCTGTGTGTCAATTTCAGAAAGGAAGGCGTGGCCTTTTTAGGTCAGTCTCAGAGAAGGAGGCGTGGCCTTTGTCTGTTAGTCTCAGAGAAGAAGGCGTGGCTTTTTTAGGTCAGTCTCAGAGAAGGAGGCGTGGCCTTTGTCTGTCAGTCTCAGAGAAGGAGGCGTGGCTTTTGTCTGTCAGTCTCAAGGAAAGAGGCGTGGCCTTCGAGCATGGCATCTGAGCCTGTTGGTCATCCTTGAGGCATGGCTTCTCTGCCTGCCAGTCCCTTAAAGGAGGCGTGGCCTCTGGAGAACGAACTAAATTTTTGATATAATTTTCATCCTATATTATATCAGGAGTTGGGTGAAAAAGTTTTGCCATTAATCCTAGTGTTAAGATAATGTCGACTCCTTGAGGCGTTTTATTGGCGACATTTTAGTAATTCAGCCGGCGTCTATCCCGCTCCGCCGCCCCGAGCGCTGTGTGTGCAGGTGTGTGGCCTGTGAAGGTGGATTTGGGAAATAAAGCAGCAAATGAAGAGCTGATTGCTGCTGCGACACTCAGCATAATCTCTGACATCAGAGCCGTTTACCGTCAAATAAAACATGGAAATTAATTACAAAAAGTCAGGGAGACTTGGAGAGGACACAAGGAGGAGAGGATGCCATAACTCATCCCTATATACACTCACACACTTTCTTGTCATCTCTTATCATTTCTTCTCTCCATCTCACTTTCTTAATATATCTTATAATATCTTTATTATCTTTACACTTTGTCAATTTTTTTTATGGCAATCGCGTTATCTCTTGTTCCCGCTTCCTCTTTTGAAGTTTTCTTATAATCTCTTTTCTATCCTCCTCTTTCTTTTTTTCTTTCTTTGTCGCCCTGATTTCCTCCTTTTCCTGTTTCTCAGTTGCCCCCGTTTAATCTTTCATATTCTCACTTCCGCTCCCCTTGTCTCACCGCGTTTCTCAGGATTTTTTCAGTGTCTCCGCCCCAGCCTCACTACTTTCTCCTCCCCTCTCCCTTCTCTCTGCGTGAGAATAATCTGCCGCGTATATATTCGCGAGCCGAACTCTTACACTCCCTGTCAGCTCTGATGCATTGAGATCATTAATGAAGGGACACAATTTCAGCGCCCGCGCTCCCCGAGCCCGAGGCCAACAGAGGTGAGACGCAATTCAGCTTGTCGCTGGAAACACACCGTCTACCCTGCACAGACCGGGCAATTTGCACAAATTAATGCCACGTTCGCTCGGAATTAGCATCTTAGTCCTGGAACTGTGGGCGTTCAAAGAGCGAGAGATGTGAAAACTAATTTCAGAGAGGGAAACTAAGGGTTTCATGCGTGCATGTTTTATTAACTATTATTATTTCAGTCCGAATTTACATTTCCATGCACTATTTTTTAAACTCGCCATTGTTATTTATTAATCGGCGTGTCGCTATTGACGGTAATACAAAGCGCCGGAAAATACAAAACCTAAATAAAAATTATAATAAAATAAATTTCCATGCTATAACAGGAATAAAACACTTTGCAACAATATTCCTTGCGCAACCAATTACTTCTAAATTCTGATCGAGGTCCTAATCCCTTACGGCTGTTCCTGCCAGGGTCAAAGGTCATCTCGTTTGGTCCTCTGGCACGTAAAGCATCCCGTCCTGAGGAGACACGTGAGCCACCTCTAATCCGGCATGAAATCGCAGCGTGGCTGGATAGGCTGACGAGGCGTCACTGAGGAATCCGTCTCCATCATCTCCGTCGCCTCGTCTTGTCCCGTCCTGTTCCTGTTGCTCGGTCATGTGCGCGCTTCTTAGCCCCGAGGCCCGAGGTAAGGAAACCCGCAGCTCGAGCTATGCGCCTCTCTGCAGGAATGCGCGCGCGCCTGTGCCGTGGGTTCGCCTGATTTACGAGCGCCTTACACGCAGCTATCAGCTCGAATCCAATGACTCAGCTCGATAGACTTATTGGTGGAGTCAATCGATACGCGTTTACACTTAAGCACATAATCGCCTCTGCTAACACGAACGATGAGTGTGAGGCTGAGTGGCTGGGGCAGTTCTTCTCCTGCTTTAGGCAGATTTACGTTATTGCTCGCGCCTGGGGATTTTTTTTTTCTTTCTTTTTGGCACCTCGGAATAGTGCCGTCGCCATCCCGAAAAAAAACTTTAAAAAAAGGGCATCGCGCAGCAGCCGGCCATCTGTGCACGGCAGCAGTCGGTTGTTCGGCCTCGTGTGAAGTACCGGCTTTGTGATTTAGACCTTATATCAGGTAAGGAGTTAGAAAACGTGGGAGGCATCACTAATACATACTCACCTTCTGTGAGCAATGATCCAGTGTGTTAAAGCATCAATTCAGTTAGCAGCAATTAAGAGTTGCTTCAGCACATCATTGTGCAGAGAATTCCATTAAAGTAGGACAACGCCAAGCCTCCTAGACTATGATTAATAGATACCGAGGCCGCCCCGACTTCACCACATCGCCGGAACGGATCGGTTCATACCGTAGGCCACGGCTACTTCACTTGGCACATGCTTGTTTCATATCGCGGACACGGGTACAGAGAGTAGTGTGCCATGTACTGCGTGATAAAGAAGCATTGCGCTCGCTAATTAAATCTGAGCTGGCCATGTGTGCTCGCCGGAGCAGTCATACCAGTAATAATCTCGCTAGCACATTTTGTACACATGGCTGAAATGTATTTCTTCTTCTTCCTTTTTGACCTACATTTCTGTCAAAACACAGCAAACATTTCATAAGGTTATAACCAGGCTGTTGGCCGCTGATAAAAACACGTACTGAAGATACAAAAGATGACCTCCTTATCTCAGATCAGGCAGCGCCAGACAAGAACGGATGACAAACAAACAGCCCGGACCGAGGGAAAGAGAGCACAGCGGGATTTGCAATGGCGAAGAAGCAACCAATATGTTAAAAAAAAAAAAAAAAATTCAAATCGGAAAAAAAAATGGGAGAGAGAAAGTAAATGGCGTCATAGTTTTGGCACATCGTTTGAATAAGCAGCTGCATTGTTAATCGAGAGCTCTCCCGTTTGGTCGAGTAGTTCTGTTGAAGAGACGACAAAAGCGTAATTAACAATTCGCTATCTCCTGTGCCAGGGGAAACATAATTAAATACATCACAGAAATAGGGATGAGTGTGTATGTATGTATGTATGTGTGTGTGTGTGTGTGTGTGTGTGTGTGTGTGTGTGTGTGTGTGTGTGGTGGGGGGGGGGGGGGGGGGGGGGGGGGGAATTGAAACATGCTCACAAGGGAAGCAGTGTCTTCATTCACTCATTATTAAACTTCTGGGACAATGTTAGCGGCAGTCACGTATGCTAAGTCTTTATTAAAACGTCCTGCGTGTAGCATTTCGTTAGGAATGTCGTGGTAGATGTGAAGAGTGAGAGTAGAAAGGTAATGTGAGGCTGCCATATTCGTTTTTTGAACGAGCTTTCCTTCTCTGATTTTCCGAGTGTTCACAATAAGTCGAAAAAGCGTATGCATTTGGCTGTAGTGGTGCTTAGATGGTGGTGATGTATTTTCTCAGCATCAGCATTAACGAGGCAGCCATCTTGGTCGGAGCCATGCGTTCTCCAGAATTAGCCTGTGTCAAAGAAAACAACTGTAGAGGGGGAAAAAAAAAGAAAAGCAAGCTAGTCATAGTTTAGGTTAGCAAGGCAGTTAGTTTGTTTCAGTATAACATGATATTTTACATTATCAGCTACATAAATCAAGGAGGAAATGTCAAAATTTGTGTTCTTGTGTACAGCAGTGCTGTTGTGCTGGATATCAGCACGGCTGTGATGCAGCCCCCATGCTCCCTCTCATATGATATTGTGTAAATGTACTGTAGCATATGCAAGCTATGCTGATATCAAGCACAACAGCACAACGTCGAGTGTGATATTGCTTTTATACAACAGTTCCACAAACTTGTTAGTTATTCAACCAGTTATTTTGCAAAACACAACATATCCCATTCGCGACTGGCAGAACTAACAAACCGTGACTTTCGGAGCTGGCAACTGACAGTCGGTGTAATTAACGGGGGTGAAAGGTACTTACTTTTGCTATGTAGCCAAAAGGTGGAGGTGAAATTCACCATGGATAAAGGTCATTAACAGGTAGGCATTACACAAGTGACGATAATGGATGGTAACAGCACTCTTAATTATAATATCCTAATTTCCAGCATTATTCTGTGTAGCACTGTGCCATATTTCTTTCAGTTATAATAATGAATAAAGGGGGTACAAGCTTGCTTCCCCCGTATGTTTTTTTTTTGTGTAAAGGGTCAAAGTTAGCATCGTCCTCTGACACAGTACCTCGGCTTAGTTTGATAAGATAATTCTCCTGTATTATGCTGTCAACCTTTCGAAAGGACATGATGTATAAACGAGTAAAACAACGGTTTGCGATGTTCCTCTGGCATGGTGGAGGTTATAGGTTACTAAGGCAGCCATTTTGGTTTTCGGCCATATGGCAATGCATTAGCAGTCCCGCTACGTGTCGAGGCAGCTCGATTTATCATAAGGGCGCTGTCATCTTTCACACCCCAGGACCCTGTTCATTCTTCCGCTTCCAAGGCCAGGACCTTGAGGGAAGTTCTTACTTTGCTGTTTTTTCCCCCCATTTTGTATGCATATTGCATATCTGATTTGCTGGGTTTCATTGTCAGGAATCAACCCTAATTAGTACATTTAAGAAAAAAATGATTAAAGAACTCACATTCATATGTTGCTCTTGTGTGAGAAAGAATGAGAGAGAGAGAGAGAGAGAGAGAGGTTGTTCATTAACCTCCCTGGGCCAACCGATCATTCGCTCTCTCGGCTGTATCTCCCTTCATTCGCTTCTGCGATAGAAGATAAACTGCAGATCGATGTTGTTTTAGCTTGCACCGCTTTCCCTTCATCCTCCTGCGATCGAGTCTGTGCAGTCGAGCAATCCTGCACAGTTGCCAGAAAACGCCAACACGGACTCCTGTCACACCCCAGAGGAGAGCCGTGTCTCCGAGTCTTTGTGTAGCCAAGAAAAGCTCTTATCAAATCGGGGGGGGGGGGGGGGGGGGGGGGATTGAGGCGGACTCAGCCGGGCCTTAAACCTTAAACCTCTTTGGACTTTCGCTTCACACAAAAGCGGGAAAGCAAGCGGAAAATATAAAAAGGCTAGGTGTCATACTCGGAAGAGTTTCCCGCTATTCGGCCATGTTGGTAATCCAACATATTTTGCAGCAGGAGGGCTTCCCAGAGCGGGCTTCTGTAAGGAGATTGCATCCGCTCAAGAAGAATAAAGGGCCACAAATAGATCACATTATAGCCACAGGGTAATTCTGGGTAAAAAAAAAACAACAAAAAAAACTTCAGCCTGTGGGTGAATAGTCTCACTGTGATCTCACACCCACATACACAGGCAGGAGATACGGTTTTGTCTTCAACCAAGTCCACACAAAGTTTGCAGATTGATTTCCCTATAGATTTATTTCTCCACTAAACAGATAAGCGCCACTATTAGCACAATAGCGGCACCTTCTCCCAGCCAAAATAAGCACAACTTCATTGACTCCATCGTTCAACCAATTGAATCAATTCGGTCAGTTCCTTTGGCGAGAAAAATTACTTCTTGTGCTTTTTTTTGTTGTTAGCGAGACGCTAATGAAACGGCCACAGTAGAGATAACAGAATTAGCTTCCTCCTCTACTCTCTCCACGGCCTCACTCATTTTCAGCTAAACAAGCACGGCTAAGCTAAACAGGCTAAATAGCAAGTAATCATGTTTGGATGTTGGCCCAGTTCATAGGAAGTCAATTAGCTTTATTTAATTAGAAGGTCCTCTCAAGGAGAATATTACTTACTGTGTAGTTAGCTATAAATAAACAGGAGCACTCCTCATTATGGAAAAAGAAATATATATATATATATATATATATATATATATATATATATATATATATACGATCTGGCTAAATTATCAACGTGCTAATGTGTAAAATATGCAGTCGGTTTGTCCGAGCACATATTACAGATTGTGATGATTATTAGCTTACAGAAAGTCTTACATGTCAATTTAATGGCTCCGGGGTAACGACTCCCTGGGTTAGATAAGAACGTCAGGGGTCGTTGGGGGAGATACGGAGGTTTGGCAGGACATCCATCTCCTGCTTGATGACCTGAGCACGGAGGGTAATGGGGTTAAATTATGTTTGGGGAAAAGAGTTTTTCATATCGGTATCACTCAGTGATTTCTTCATATGAGCTCTTACAACATTATTAGCACATTAGTGGTGTGGAAGATGATGAGAGATCTTCAGCATTTTTGAGGTTTTTACTGAGTCCTAAAAAGGACATAGGTGGAAAAGAAAAAAACACTGGATGAAAAAAATGGAAAAAATATTATTTCCAGGGGAAGAAATTGGACTTTTTGTTTGTGAGCTTTTGTCAACATTATTGCGTGATATAACAAACAGTTTGTGAGCTATCGCAAAAAAGTTATGACAACCACTAAAAAAAAAATTTTTTCCCGCTCCAATGTTTTTTTTTCCCTACCCATGTCCCTTTAGGAGCTCAATAGATTTTAATGTTTTGCGTAAGAATATGCATTTTTCCCATGGAAAACCAGAGATATGAGGATAATTAAGAAACATACATGGCAAAGATAATTTTTTAGCTAGCTCAAACATGGGTAACTTTTGTAAAGAGGTTATTTCTGTGGTAAAATCATTCTAATATAAACATGTAACTTCTCAAACATTGTTTTCACAAGGCTAGTCTGACTAAATGTTATCTAGCTAGCATTACATATCTAAATAGCTCCTAGTTAAATCTAGCATCATAGATAGCATTATCTCGCCAACCCAAGCTAGCTAACTACCTCCTTGTTGACTACCATTATAATTAACATTAGCTAACCAATGTAAGCTAGCTAACTAGCTCTAAGTTAAATCTATCATTATATATGACATCTCACCAATATAAGCTAGCTAACTAGCTCCTAGCTAGCATTATAGAGAACAGTAACTCACCAGTATACGCTAGAAAACTAGATTCAAGTTAAAGCTAGCATTATAAAGAATGCTATCTAGCAACATCGGAAGCCAAAATAGCTCTTAGTAAATGTCACATGTTAGCATATGCTACTGAGTTTCTTTAGAGTTCTTTGGATGATTTTGCTGACTTCTAACTGTTTGGAAAAAAATTAATCAGAAACAAAAAAATATTTAAAACAGTGTTTTAGTGAGACAAAGTGGACAGAAATTTAGCCAACATTGTATAGCTAGTTCCATATTGTTGCCTTTGTTGTCTTTGTCTCTCTTTTTCTTTCCTTGCAAAATTTCAGGGAAGCAAGTTTGTCTCTCCCCCGAGCAACACAACATCCGTTTGGTGTAATTTATTTATTCGGCCAGAAGTCGACATACAAGCCCATGCTTATTAGCGGAACCGCTAACGGAGCGGGTGTGATAAAGCCTCCTGCCGCGCAGGCTTGTGCGCGATATTACTTAATTTATTGATTTTAATGTTTTTGTCAATAACCCTTGTGTTTTAAAAGGCCGCTACGCCAAACACTGTGTCGAGAACACAAATTAATTAGCAATAATTGGTGGTATTTGCTTAGCGTTGCGGCTGGAGGAAACGTTGCTGCTGCTGCCGGCTGCCTGCTCGGGCTGTTAATCAGCAGAGGTGCTGCAGTGAGGCACACTTTAATTTGCATGGTGATTTATAAATGTAATGCCGATTAATCTTTGTCCGTATGTGTATGTGGATGAGTGTGTGTGTGTGTGTGTGTGTGTGTGTGTGTGTGTGTGTGTGTGTGTGCAGAAAATACCAAACCAGGCAAATCTAATGATCGCAGTGTTTCCCTAAGTGACCAGCTGTTGGTTGCTGTGACTTTGGCAGGTCTTTGAGCGTTTCTGTGTTGACACACTGGTCCCACGGTCACCTGCCTTTCTACCAGTTTGAAAAATAAACCAGTTCCTCATATGGAGAAATGAAAAAAATCATATGGAAAAATAAGAGCTATGACCAATCACATTTTTGCTGTTAGATTTAGTTTTGCTTTCCAATCCAGTCACTCTCGATTGTCTCTTCAGGATTAGATGCGTCCTTCGAGTTAAGTGAATGTTAGAATATTTATACTAATTCGCATTTATTCCTATGAACCTCATCACTTATTTCCATAAAAGAAATAAAGCAATAATAACTCTTTCCTTTATCCAAGGTTTGTTCAAGTCAAACCAGGACTTTTGGTTGCGCAGTTATGAGAGGCATTTCAGTAGTGTTTGAATAGCAGCAAGGTAGAAACTTTTTTTAGTACACCGGAGCGTTGATCGAACTGTAGGTTTTGCGTCTTAAACGCTGGCCTCCCAGGAACACCTTTAATGGCCCAAACATGTGGAAATGGCTTGGAGTGAGGTGGATGTGACCGTACGTTACTCCCAGCCGTGTTCCTGTAATGTGAAAGTGGGGCAGTGGGCAGGATGAGGTCGCCTTTGGTAATTAAACAAGGCCTTTTCTTTTCCTGAGTGCGTTCTACTCATTGAATGTTCCCGGGAACGACCGCAGTGGGGCTCGGCAGACACCTTGGCTGGGATGAATATTCACATGTGTACAGCCTTCTTTTAAACATTTGCACCATTTAAATGAGTACCGTACTGTGCTTGAGAATGTTAATCGTCTGAAAACAATTTAGAAAATGTTAATTGTTTTTCATTCAATGACCACACCATGACCAAGCTCCAGTCCAGTCATTACTTTTGTAACCAGAATGAATTTTCACGAAGCTTCTTTGCATGGTCATGGTTTAAGCTGAGTGAACAAACTGACCGTTCTTGACCGTCATAACACCATTAGCGACGCGTAATACAGCAGTGATCCGTGTTAGCCTTGACTTTGCTGAGTCTTTGAGGTTCCTCATCTCAGACGCAGAGAAAGTGAGATAGAAGTTTTCCATAAATCATTGCTATTCCTTTCGCGCGGGAAAAAGCACAGCATCCATGCTGAGGAGCTCTGAAACGCTCTAAATATCACCTGAGGCATTTTGGAGCATGTTGAGAGCGCGGGTTCGCCATGATTGACGTAGCAAACAGCTGGAGGGCGCGGCGTCCTACGGCCAATTAATGTCTTTAACACGGGGGGAGGGAAAAAAAAATAAAAAATCCCGACAGCCCCGGGATTTTCGACGCAAGACTTAAGACTTCAGAAGAAAATAAAAATCCATAAATTCATCAGGATAAGCACTGCACAAGTCTAAATGAATTATGTTACACGATATGGATGTATTTCTTCATTTATTTATGCTTACAACTTGCATTTCATGTCATCTAATCTCAGAAGTTCAGGCGTTTGTGGCTGTTCTGATTAGCATAATGAATCACATATTCACATTTCTAACTTCCTGCAATAAGTCACACAGATTTCATCATTAACACGGAAGAAAAAAAGACCTAAAAGGAAATGAGCGAAGCATCTAGGAAAATAAACAAATGTCTCGTGCGGCGGGTCGACCGTATAGTCCTGAATGCTAGCTGTACAGTAGGAGCAGTTAGTATTGTGTAAAACGCTCAGGTTTCATCTCGCTGCTTGCCGATACACGTTCTTGTGGCGTTGGCAGATTAAGTAGAAATATTTGGAGGCGATTGCACCGAGCAAGCAGAGGGTCAGAAATTGATTTCTCATAGCAAAACAGTGCAAATGCACTCGCAAGCTCATTTTGCACTTAGGCGATGCTTTGAGATTTGCGCTCATCGATTCCTAACCTGTGTTTCTGTGCTTTGAGTAGCCAGAGGGCCCAGATGCAGCCTGGCGCAGTTAAATTAGGTTGGATTTTACTCTTTCTTTGATACTTTCGACAATTAGGAAGTTGGCATGGGACCCTTTGCAAAAACTAAAAAATGAAATAAACCAATACAGTTTGAAATGTTTGAAACATTTAAGTCAAACCAGGACTTTTGATTGTGCAGAACACAGTTATGAGAGTAGAAACTCTAACTAGTGCTTGGATACCATCAAGGTAGAAAGTTTTCTCAGTACGCCACAGCCGTGATCGGACTGCCTGCTTCATGACCGAAACACTGGCCTCCCAGGAACTCCATTAACGGCCCAAACACGTGGAAATGGCTTGAAACGAGGTCAGGACTGTACGGCGCATGTGGCAGTAACAGTGTATAATTCCTGAGTTTCTGTCAAGTGTAAGTCGTGTAGTGGGTAGGATGAGGTCGTGCATTGTTCTGCGATCGTCAGATGCGATCGTGATCCGCAGATGTTCGGCCTTCTTTGAAATGTTTGCTCGTTTCAAATGTACCGTACTGTGCTTGCGTCTATAAATGTCAATCAGTTTCATGCCTTCATTCACCAGAAATGTTTATCGCAAGTCCCAGTTTGACCCGAACGCCCCTCATACAGTACGTAGGTTTTTAGATGGATTAAATGTATTACACAAGATTTAACATATAAAGTAGTTAGGCTATTTAAGCTGCATTAGCAAAACTGCATCTTGCTGCTGGAAATAAAATGTCATTAGTTATAGGGGAGCTATTAGGGAGGCATTTCAAGATATTCAAATGGATATGTGTGTGTGTGTGTGTGTGTGTGTGTGTGTGTGTGTGTGTGTGTGTGTGTGTGTGTGTGTGCAAACAAAAAGATATGAGGGAAAAACATTCCCTGCTTTATATCCTTTTGCCCAGTTTAAACAAGCCAATTAGATTTCCCACCGAATGTGACCTCACATAAGAGAATCCCAGCAGTCACTCATTTACATAGAGACTGAACCTGTGCATTTGACCAAAACAGAGGGAGTTAGAGGAATTAGAAAATGCGTTGTCTGAAGGGTGTGTTAGCTGACACACAGACTTTAGGGGATCTCTGAGACCAGTGCCAACTTGTTTAAGTAATAGTAAGATATGGGACCTTTAACAAAAGATTTGAGGTTAAACATGGAGATCAAATCGTAGTTTGTGATAACAAAGTTTTCCGTCTTGATGCTAATCTAAGTTGTGTCTATGTGTACTGTATAGCAAGACGGCATTTAGAAAGGTATCCATGAGGCGTTAATACTTGTGCAGGAGACGGTATTTTATTAATTGGCCCAGATCGATATCAGATTTTAGCCGCAAGTTTTTTTTTTTTTCCCTTTGGAAGCACATGAAACAGACACCTCTTCACATAAACACACCATGGAGTCTAACCACAACCTCCAGCAAGTCTCAGCTCCCTATAACAGCGTTTTACCTGCCACTCCTCTGTATCGAACACCGCGTTAAGGTCAGCTAGAGGTTTACAGTTTCCTCTGAAAATACTCAAAGGACCTCTTCGGCTGCTTTGCCCTTTTCCTGTTGCCATTTTATACCGCGTCGTACCTTCTTTCCCAGGACATGTGATTGATTCGAAACCTAAGATGGCAATTTAGATCACCTCCAGCTCCTAAAGCAGACAGGAATCTTAACAACGGTTAGGATATTCACTGGTCCCACTTTAACTACGTGCATTCGTCTGGCGTAAAGTTTACAGAGCATGTTTAACAGGATGCGAAATGAAATTCGTAAATAGTTTGCACGAGAAGATTGTAAAACCCTAGAATCTGAAATGCCTGACACAGTTTTTATAAGCATTGAATTACGAGATCAGCTGAGCAAAGAATCACAGCGAACAAATCTGAATGATGAATGCGGGCGGGATAAATGGTGTGATAATAAATGCGATCACATCGCTCGCAAAGAATAAACCGGGTGAGTCAGTGGGCATGCTGGAGACAGCTTTGAAACCGAGCGTATTTACCCTCAATGACGATGTCTCATGCACGCAATTCAAAGCAGACGGGATTCTGCAGCTTTACCGTTTCCAGTCCACGTTTCAACGAATGGTGGCGCTACCCGAGATTTCTTCCGCACTTGGAATAAGGAATAACTGAGGGCCTGCCGTGTTGTTTTTACTCTCGGTTTGTGCAAAACATTTCCTCGTCTTGTTTGACTTGGCATCACATTACACACCCGAGCGACTACAAAGCACAAACCACACACAGAGTTCAGGAAAAGGCTGCTCGGGTTTACCAGAGACGAATCGTTTCCATGAAAGTTTAACTTCAGCTTGACCGAACCTCCCCCTCCTTCCCTTGATCAGCATCGGCGTTAAACCGTATCCCATTGCGTCCTGTTTGTCTTGTCTCCATGGCCGTAGTGTTCCTTGAAGAATGTCAAGACATTTTAAGAAGAGCTCCTGCACAAGTCCTTCAGAGCATTAAGGCGACCTCTAAAGTTCTGAGGAACACTTGGACGCTACGTGTAGAACTCTGGAACGCAGTTTCAGTTTATTAGGGTGAATCTAGTACCTTGTAGGAAGCTTGAGAAGGTTTGACCAGTTAAAGAACCCATCGGGGACGCCAATAGAGATTTGGGGTTCCCTTGAAAACCAACCATTCCGCACCGCTACCGTGATCAAGCCAGACTTTTTCATCTGCCATAGCACTTTTGAATTTAACCTAAATCCCCACCCTTAACGCCTCCCATTTCCTTCATAATCCAGATCCCGTTTTGGGATTAGTATTTCCAAAGAATCCATCACCTAGGGACCTCTATAGTCCAACTAGGGACTAAGGAGGCCAATGGTATTTATTCCCATTTGTATGACCATGGTAGGACCTTCGGTCAACATTCACACACACATTTACACACTACAGGCAATTTGGTTACACCAATTAACCTAACCTGCATGTCTGGGAGAAAACCGGAGTACCCGGAGGAAACCCCCACCAAACGTGGAGAGCACATGCAAACTCCATGTGCACAGACTCCGAGCTGGAATGCTGGAGGTGTGAGGCCATTGTGCTATGCCATATAATATTCTAATATTCTAATACATAATAATAACGTTGACTATAAACCAAACAAATAAAAAAAAGTCCAGGTTTTCCTTTGGAAATAAGCAAAGTACCTCAAGAGTTCTTTAAAATAAACAAATAAAAAAGTAAGAAGATTGCTCTCTTTTACGCTCTCTCCGGGATTGGAGCTCGGCCATGACAGTCGTAACGCAGTGGCATTTTCCACATGACACTGCTCATGCAAAATTAATGACGGGAACGTCTCCAAAACAAAGAACCAGGGCGAGTGAGAGAGGGAGATTAGAGAGAGATTTAATTACCCGTATCAAAACAGGAAGAACGGTGCTCCAGGTCCCCAATCCTGCCAATTGCTATGCTAACCCAGGTTGTGTGTATGTTTACATCACCCTGGCTACCATACCTTTGGGCGGAATGCGGCTTGGATGTGAAGCGTGTGTGTTTTTCCCGTGTCAGAGAGTGTGTGTTCTCAGCGGGGTGTGTGTAATGTGTGTATTTTTTTTCCTGCCGGCACTGTTGTCGTCCTCGGCGAGCTCTTTGTCCAAAGCCCTCAGGGCCTGTCAGGAGCTTATCTGTGTAAGATTGGGTTTGTTTAGTGTGTATATATGTGTGTGTGTGTGTGTGTGTGTATGTGTGCGCACACGTGTGAGTGTGTGCAGTCGCCTTTAGATGATGTTTGCCGCGCTGTGCCACTTATCTGATTTCACATCTCACAGAACAGAAACAGTGCAACTGTTGAGCACGGAACACCAACACACACTAACACACACACATACACACACACACACACACACACACACACACACACACACACACACACACACACACACACTTAATTAGGACTCATTATTCAAGTACAATAGAGCATAGAGATCTATGCCAGCTTTTATAACCATTATAATTAATTCTTGGAATTTAGTAGAGTGGATGAAAAAAAGATAAATATTACACACAACACTGCAAGAAGCTTTTCGAGTGGAGGTGTGAGACCGTGCGTGAAGAGGAAAGACAAAGAACGCTGATGGACTTATGAAAGAAACAGAGATCCAGGCTCTGCGTGGCTCCATAACTAACCCACTGAGATGTGTGTAAAAATAGTGCACTAGCTGGAGCGGGCTGTGGTTTAGTTATTTAATGTAACAGGAAGTGAAGTCACACACTTTTTTACTTATTATAACTAATTAAAATCATAAAAAAGGAAAATATCTTTAGTAGCCTGTGGTGTTTATCCTCTTGTGACCCGAATATCCTCATGTGAGGGCGTGGCATTTTCTCCCAACTATATAGTTCATACTTCATTTTGTGATCTTCGTATGAGGACCATCAAAACCTATTGTATTTATTCCCATTTATGCAACCGAGGTAAGACCTCCAGACAACATTCACAGGCAATTCGCCTAATCTGCATGTCTTTGCACTGTGGGAGGAAACCAGAGAAC
Source organism: Clarias magur (assembly GCA_013621035.1). Taxonomy (NCBI): domain Eukaryota; kingdom Metazoa; phylum Chordata; class Actinopteri; order Siluriformes; family Clariidae; genus Clarias; species Clarias magur. The sequence continues at coordinate 2,249,828 of QNUK01000054.1, forward strand.
ATGGTGGAAACTCACCAACCCACCACACCCACCATTCAGGATCACGGGGGCCTGGAGCCTATCCCAGTAGACTTAGGGCGGGGCATACCCTGGACAGGGTGCCAATCCATCGCAGGGCGCACACACACACATATACACTACGGCCAATTTGGGAACGCCAATTAACCGAACCTACATGACCTAACCTACATGTCTTTGGACTGCGGGAGGAAACCGGAGTACCCGGAGGAAACCCACCAAGCACAGGGAGAACATGCACACAGAGACAGGAATCGAGCCTGGCCGGGAATCGAACCCGGACCCTGGAGGTGCAAGGCGTCAGTGCTAACCACTACACCATCGTCACGCCCATACAAGGACAGTTAGGTAGAATTTTCTTTCACCAAAGCTCCTTCCGTTTGGAAGTGCATAGTTATCAGGGGCATATGAAGAGAAGCAGTGAAAAGGAATTGCAATGTACACAACTCAGTACAGTCTGGGTCTCAGGAGGTTTATACAATGCTTTTTATTATGGATATTATACAGTACAACAAAGCTATGATTATTACTTTGAAGCATAATTGTGCTTCTTTCTAAAAAAATAAATGCTTGAATTAAGACAATTTCAACGCTTTCCGAAGTTTGCGTCAAATCTGATTTAATAGAACTTTATACTTGTTTAGACGCAAGTTTGGATTCATTTTCTACATACTAGAACAATACTGGCTTTTTTCAAAACTATGAAATGACAACAGTATTGTAAAGGGCATTTGATGAAACTACCCCAGGAAAGCAAAACCAAAACTTACCTCTGCTGCAGAGGAGAAGTTCGTTTAGAGTCACCAGCCTCAGAAATCACCAATTAACAAACAGCACCTCAGATTAGAGCCGTTATGAAGAATTTACAGAACATACAGTAAGTAGCTGATACATCTCGATACCAACTGTTCAAAGGAGATTATTACATATTTTGAACACCTTTATCAATGTAGACAGAACTAAACGTTTATTCCCTTTGGCACATTATTATTCTCAGGTCATGTAGAACAACAAATTCCATATTTTGAGGAAAGAATAACACGTAACTGTTGCATTGTGATGAGCCAGTCACATCGCTTCTTTGTGTCACATGATCAGTAAGGCGATGATACTTCTTCTTTGATGTTAATGGTTTTAATGTGTTTTGGAGAATGTCGAGGCCGAGAAAGGGTCGTTTCCAGTCTGATACATTTCTTGTTATTATGCAACATTATGCAACTTGGATGTCAACATGGTTAACAAAATGATTTGGGATACTGTAGTGTAAGCACTGTGGTGAAGCGAAGAAATAATCTTACAAAACTTTCAATGTTAACAAGCGATTTGTGTACAAGAGATATGAGACGCATACACTGTGTGTGGGAAGCTGTTGCATTCGCTGCATTATGTTCCTTGAACCATTGGGACGACCGACGGACACTCGATCTGTCAATGCACAAACGGACGGCACAAAATGTACTGTATTGTAAAAAGATTTAGTGTGAAACAAGACTTAATACTTTTTTCCTTGATCTAATTTATTGCCACTACTTTTAGTTTGACTGCAGTTTAATTAAATCTCAACCAACACACAGTATGGCAGGCTGATTTATCCAATGCGATTAAATTGTGGGAGATGGTTTTATAGCGTTTTGGGGGAAAAAAATCACAAAAGAAAAAACTTTGTTTGTTTGCATTTTAATTTAAAAGACTAATTAAGGAAATAAGAGGGAAAATACGTTTATAAACACTTAATCAGGTGTAATTTTAGGTCACAACCCTTACACTTGAGATCTTACAAAATGTGCTTTGTGGTCTGTGTGCTAGCTAACTATGTAAATCAAAGTCCATGTTTGTAACATTTGCTCTGCGTGTGTGTTTTCCAGAGGACCAGCTTCCTTCTGGATTCCCCACCATAGACATGGGTCCTCAGCTGAAGGTAGTAGAGCGAACGCGCACCGCCACCATGCTGTGTGCCGCGAGCGGGAACCCTGACCCCGACATCTCCTGGTTTAAAGATTTCCTCCCTGTTAACACCAGCAACAACAATGGCAGAATCAAACAGCTCCGATCAGGTAAATTTCCTCATCCCTCTGCCAAAGATTTTGAAACCAGAATTCTTTTTTCCTTTCATTCCTGTAATTTTTTTCTTTCCTTTTTTTTAGTTTTTTTGGAAACCTTTTTTTTTCCTCCTCATCTAGCACTTTTTATTTTATGTAGATAATGGCAATAAGTTTATCTATGTTGTGTTATGTGTGTGTGTGTGTGTGTGAGTGCGAGGGAGTGTGGGTGGATGAGTGCGCGCGTTTGGACATCCTTGTGTGTTGCTTTCGAGGCGTCTTTTATTACTTTCTTCAGCGCTTCCATTATTACCCATGACTCACTGCTGTGACTGCACACGTAGCAGGTTTTATATCATCATCCTTATTTTATTTACTTGTACCTTCTACTGCTCCACCGCAGTAAGTGACCAACCATTCCTGTGTCTGTTTCTTATTTCTTATTTTCTTTTTTATGTTCAATTTCTTGTCTAAAATGACTAATTTTCAACATTGGGCTTCATTCAGAACAAAGGAGCTCCTCCCCCTGTCCCCCACCTCTACATGGTTCATGCAGTTTTTGATTATTATTATATTCATCTAATCTAACGAAGAACGACGAGTCCATGTGTGACTATTCAAACGCAACCCCAGAGCAAGCTGATTGAAATGGCTGTTATGTGACCGCTGTCCGTGTAACCCTGCGATCACACTAGCAAGTTAAGAAATGCTTGTTTATGTCAGGAAATCTAAACGATTTGTTGGCGAACGTCCCGCCGCGTCAATCTCATCTTAAACAGCTCATAGTTATGTATAAAATCGTGACACGATTTCGAATTTACAACTTTCGGAAGGATGAATCTTTCACATTTGTGGTAACGTTAATTTGCCAATGTTACGTAAGTATTAGGTTCTGTCGCTAAATGAACAATCCCAATGCAACGTTGCAAATACGACGTCAGAACAATGTAGCTCAGTAAGGCTCATTTATCTCCAACACGCCGTGTAATGCTCAATGCAGTTTAAATGTTGTGCGAACACCAGAGGTACAGTGGTACCTTGGTATACGAAGTTCTCAAAGCAAAATTTCGTTTTATGAAGCACGTTTTATCAAAACATTAAGAAAAGACAATGTAAATTAAGGAAAATGTGAAAAGAATAGACATTAAACATTACCTATCCTTAATTTAGAAATCCTCTTGGCACTGGCTGCTTTAAAAACAAAACCTTTTCTTCGTCATAAAATTCTTGAGACCCATGGTGCGTCGTCTTCAATAAATCTTGCACAAAATGCGAGAAAGAAAAACCGGCAAAAAATATGTGAACTTGCTTCGCTTGGCTTTCGACTGACGCAAACGAGTTTTGATTGGCTACTGGAAGTACACGCAACTGGAAGTAGGCTCGGTCGCTCGTATATGCCTAAAATGCTTCGTATGAAGAGGCAAATTTCCTGGAAAATTTTACTCCTTAATGCGTTCCTATGCTGAGGTACCACTGCACTCAAATTCTGTAGATTCCCTTAGACGAATATTACTCAAGTAAAAGTAGACGTCCTCCTTTTACTTATGTACCCGAGTAAAAGTATAAACATACAGTACCCCCCCTTCAAATTTACTTAAGTATCAAATTATGATGAGTCATGCTGTTTTTGGTAAATAACACATTACATTACCCTGTTTGCTGAACATTTGACAGTAACAAGAAAACCCTGTCATTAATATAAGCCATTCTGAATTGGGGGTGGTTGAAAACGGAGGCAGGTGTTTAAATTCATAGTTTTTAGTGGCTTACGACCAACAGAAAATAAAAGAACTTCAAAAGCTAAAAGGCCACGCGCACAATTTGCTCAAGCCACGCCCATATGTGGTGGTGACAACATCATAATAAGGGAGCTTCTAATGTGATCGCGGGGTTGCATTTCCATTGAACCCTTCTCATCAGTTTGAGCTGATTTCTCGGAAGATTTTCCCATAAACCCGTAGCCACAGTAGTGCGTCCGTGTGGTCGTCGTGTCTAGCTTTCCCCCGGGCCCTCGTGAATTTCTTTGCTTTGCTCAGATTCCGCTTCGCTTCTGAACCTCCTGCTTGTGTGATTTTCCTTCTCCTCCCTGCCAAAAAAAAAAAAATGAAAAATCTGAGTTATTTATTTATTTATTTATTTTATATACATATTTATTGGCTATGGGGAGATCTATTTCTCAACCCCTAATAATTTGATCTGTGTGACCGCCTGACTCTCTAACGTGTCTTGTCTTCACTAGTCTTGTTTAACTTCCTTTCTCTTGTTGTAAGCAGCACTGTGTGACCCTATGACCCTATTCTTATTCTTCTTATTATATATATATATTTTTTTATTCTTGTTCACATGTACGCCTGATTCTGATTCTGATTCTGCTGTGCAATAGAGTCTTAAGAATTGAAATAAAATAAAAAAAAATTCAAAATAATAATAAAAAAAGAAAAAAGAAAAAACGAAAACCTGTTCCTAAACATAAGGAATATAATCATATTTTCTATGCTGTCTTTCTTCTCTCCGTATTTTTTAAATCTCCAGAGTCTTTTGGTAAGTGCGTAGCTCTGAAGCACACATCACCCCCACTAATGTTTCATGTCTCTCAAAACTCTTATTAAAATGCATGGCATGCATTTTACTAACAGTTAGCACAGATGTACAGTATAGCAGACATACACATTTCTATGAGTATATAAATATATAACCAAGAAAAACACGCACACGCACCTGGTTAAGGACACATAAAACGAAAAGAGCAAAAAAAAAAAAAAAATGTTCTGATGTGTCCCTCCATGTGTGGACGTCCTTTCTCTCACTGACTCACTTCCTTTACTCCAACACCCCCCTTCCTTCTTCCCCCTTCTCCCCATTTTTTTCAGCACCATAGTGCTTTGTCCCACACAAAAAACTTTCTACCTGAAAGTGAATCCAGGTTACAATCAGAGGTTGTCCAAAAACAACAACCACAAATTCTGACGATAAAAGATCCTAACTCCATCTAAACAATTTCGAAAAAATCCTTGTACTTAACCAATGTAACACCTTCCAATGATAACCTACTTGTTCTTTTGTTTAACCAGTAGAGGAAATCAATCTGTCTCTCTTTCTGTCTCTCTTTCTGTCTCTCTAATCTTTTCTACAGTACCTACTTATCATTTTTTTTCTATAACATACTCTGTTTAAAGAAAAACTAAACAATCAATCAGACAGAAAAAAAAAAACACAAACAGCTAATTTGATTCTTCTTCCAAAGCCCCCAGCCTCCTTCCTCTCGTACTAATGCTTCTTCTTTCCAATCTTATTTGCATTCATATTATCCACCCAGGTGGTACTCCAATACGAGGTAAGAGAGCTGAACCGAAGTTCACAGAATGAAAAACAAAACTTCATTCTCGCTGTCCCTCCATCCCGTCCGCCTCCATGTATATGTCTCGTCCCTCCATCCCAACACCCGGAATCATCCCCCTCGTCCCTCGTCCCTCCCCCTCCCTTAAACCCTTAAACCCCCCCCCCCTTCTCCATTTCTTTCTTCCCATCTGACCTTTGCGTATCTGCTTTCATTCCTCAATTCATTTCTTTTCATTGATTTCTTTTTTTCTTCTTCCAATTAATAAATTGCGATATGCTTACTGTGACACAAAGAAGCATATCCAGTGGCGTTTTATTAATTTTTTACCTTTTCGTTTGTTGCTTCTATTTCTTACTCTTATCCTTTTTCGTTTTATTTTATTTTAATTATTATTTTAATTATTATTGCTTTTCGTTCTGTCTTTCTTTTTGGCCATAGCGACTCATGTGTCCCTCTTTTTGTCCAACTAAAACAACCAAACATTTTTCCCCCCTTAGCTGTTCTTGCACACTCGTGCCATGCGATGACGGACTCGCGGACAACTTCTCGCCTATCCTCTGCCACGAGAATTTTTTTTTTTTTCAAGCAAAAAATAATGTCTATTTATCTTTTTTTAATTCTCAATCTCTATGTGCTTTCCTCTACCTGTACCCTTCTCTTTAAAAAAAAAAAAAAAAAAGCCCAAACAACCACTTTTTTGATAAAGTTTCTCCGGTGCTTTTTTACTTCTACCACCTATTTTTTCCCTTCTTACTTTTCTTGGGTTGAAGGCTTTCCTTTTTGATGTTTTGATTTTTTTTTTTTTATTGTTCAGGGTTGGGGAAAAGCTAACAAAAGGTCTGGCAGAGAAACCGAGGTGCCCGTTTTGTGAATTTTTTTTTTTTTTTTTCACAACAACTCAGGAGGTGGAGATGTGGTTTGATGCATATATTTATATATTTATATATTTATATTTACAACAAAAAAAAACAGTTTTTCCTTTGGTCATGTGACACCACACTGCTGATCCCATTGGTGGATTTTTATGGGTGTCGTTTGTAGCTTTGAACAAGCTATGGCAGTGGTTGGTTGATTTTCTTGTTGGCCATTTTGACCTGAATTTTCACCTCTAACGCACCTACGTTTTATTTTTCAGCTAAGGGTTGACAAAAAAAAAAAAAAAAAAGGTTGTAAGTTGCACTGACATACATTTCTTGACTTTGCATGTCAATCATTTTGGGACAGAGGGTGATGTAATGGTCTGGATGATGTTGAATCTCCTAACACAATTTTTTTAAAGCCCAGGCAGCAAACATCTTTTTTTTTATTTTTATTTTTTTTTGTCGCAAACCTTTTTTAATTTTTTAATTTTTTGGGTTCTTTTTGCGAGTCATGGGCCATCCTTGATTAATTCGAATTTACAATTGACTACGCCAAATTTGCTAACTCAAAAATCTTTTTTTTTTTCAATTATTATTATTTTTTTAAACTGTCCTCCCTGGTTATGCTGCTTTTGTATACTGTAATCCTTTTTTTCGTTTGATCCATGCTGCCCTGAAGCAGTGTCATTCATCCTCTCCCATGCTGAACAGTCCTGTCAGGTGTTGTATATTGCAGGGCTCTATTCTGTCCCTTCGAATTTTAAATCCTTTTTTTTTTCTTTCTTTCTTTTTGTTTCTTTCTTTTTTTAATATTATACTGGCAATGCTAGCAAATAGCATCCAAGTCATGTTAAAGCAAGAGCTAAAGTGCTTTAGAAACCCTGCAACATGTAGACTGTATGTTCTCCTTTTCCATCAATGTGATTTGTACAGTGTGTTGTAAGAAGAGAATGATCAGTGCGTAATTTGCGGCGCCTCAAACGTCTACTGCAGTGCACGGTCTGAAGAGAAAAAAAAAAAATCAAGAAAGCCATATTTTATAGGTGTTCAAATTATACACACTGTGCATGTGCTGATATTCCAGTTTAACGTCATTGTACACTCTTTTTTTTTATTATAAGTATATAATAGAACATCTAATTGGATTAGAATTGAACTTTTGACCAAAAGAAAAAAATTTTTTTTACAGTATATGCTTAAACTTCTTTGAGTTTGTTTTAAGGTGTTTTCCAACATGCTTTTATATTTAAAAAAAAGCGAATATCAGCACACGCCGAAGTAACCTCGATTTGACCCTCAAATCTCATTGAGACGCCACACAAAAGGCGCTGCATTAGAAATGACGGGGCGTCCGCACGTTTTTACAGCGAGCATCTAAAAAGGTTTGTGACTTTTTTTCGTTGTCGTTTTTTTTTTTCCTTCTTCTGTTCTTGTTTTTATGGCTCGGTCCGAATCCAGCAGAAATCAGCAGGTGGCTGATTTTAAAGCTTTAATGCATTCAGTCACCTGCAAGAGCAGTTAGTTGTTTTTTGCTTTCTTTCTTTCTTTCTTTCTTTCTTTCTTTACATACAGTATATGTTGTACAATACGAAGGAAATACATAAAAGGTCTGGGAAACAGGGATTGTGTGGGGGGAGGAAAAAAAAACAGAAAAAAGAAAAGATGATAAACGTTACTCTGTTGCACTGTGAGATTGTGTTCTGCTTAACACCCGAATCTGCTCCATATTCTTTCCCGCCATACAGGAGCGCTGCAGATCGAACAGAGTGAAGAGTCAGACCAAGGAAAGTACGAGTGTGTCGCGACTAATAACGACGGCACGCGCTACTCGGCTCCTGCGAACTTATATGTCCGAGGTAGGAAAGCCCACAGGGACAACTCTGTGCTGATTACACAGCTAGTGTTAGTGTAAAAACAAAATATATATATATATCGAGGGTGTTATCGTAACCTGTTGAACAGAAATGATCAGAATAAATGGATCATTGGAAAGTGCAAAGTTTCCTGACTGCAAATTCTTGTAAGTATATTTGTCGCATTTGATGCTCCTTCGTCGATTTTGTTTGTTTTTCAGTGATTTTTTCTTTATCTTCTTTTTTTGTTGTTGTTAATTCTCCTGCTTTAATGCCATGATTGCCTGGTGTGACACTAATTACACTGACCCCTAAGCTTGCAACAGGTTTATGGGTTGTTCCCATGTTTATTTCGTTCTTTTTCCTACAGCACACCGAATCCAACTCTCTTTCTTTCTTCCCTTTTTCGCCAACAATGGAGGGGAAAAATATAATTTACTAAGAAACTTTCTATTGATCAAAAATGTCATTGAGATTAAATACATAACGTGAGCATATGCTTAAAGATCTATGAATTTGTTATAAATACGACATCAACCCTTTGACTTTAAGTGAAAATAAAAAAAGCTCAAATTCTTCTTTTTTATTATTATTATTATTATTATTATTACTTAGCATATTTTATATATGCTAAATTGTCAATAATCAATGTTCCTAAATCAATAAAAAATACATGATTATAGTCATTTTATATATTGTACAGCTGAAAACAAATGCTTCCATTTAAGACATATATCATTTTACAGTTACATTCGGATTTAGAACAATACACATTATCTCTGAGCTTTGTTATTTGTGAATTTTCTTTTTAACTGAAGTAATGTTCAAAAGACTAATTAAATTAAATATTACATTGATATCAATTACTATATAGTGATATAAAGGAGACAGGATAGCCTTGCTATGATTTTTATGCAAAAAAATAAATAATATTTTTTATTTATAATATTACATTCAAACCATAGTTGAAAACATTTAATTTGGAATAACTACAAAAAACTTATAAAGATTTGTGCAACAAAATTATTGACTATTCTCATTAATACTGTATATAAAAATTTTTTTTAAATATACCCATATTCACTGTTTACTAGTTTGCAATTTCTTTCGGTTCCCAAAAATCTAAAAGTTATTCATAACAGCATATGTCAAAGGGTTAATGTTGCTTGATAAATTAAGCAAAATCAATCAAATTAATTACATTTGTTGTCTTTATGTAACGCTCAGGATAATGCGGTACAACAAATATTACATAAACATGGACCTAAATTATTATGCTAATTGTAAACATTAGATTATTATTTTTTTTTTTACAAATGATTCAATTTATAAGTAACATACTGTATTGCGTATCATAATAAAGGAGTAAAATATATAAATGTGGTTTTGCTGATCCATGGGTTTAAATATCTACTGTCATTCTTGTACTGTAGCCGGATTAGGATTTGTTTTACATTATTATGAGTTAAAATTATGTTCTGTTTGTTAATAAAGTTATTTGCTTGAAGTTTTGAGAAATTTAGACAGTAAGGATGTAAGGATATGAAAATCACAGCTACTATACAAGTACAAGTATAATTTAAATGATAACATACTGTACTGTAGGTACATAGCCACATGGTGTATTGTTAATGTAAATCTGCTTACACGGCAAAATCCAACAGTGCTGAATGGACTTCTACTGTTGTTGTTATTGTTGCTTTTGGGCAGCAGCTGGGAATTCTATCATGATAATTCGATTTGTTTGCCATTTAGTGTATTATTCTATAACTGCAATAACATTAATGGAAAACCTGAACCTAGCATGAGATTATTAGAGATTTAGAGATTTATTATTAGAGAAACTTAAAAGTCCTTAAAATAGGTTTCAATGGATTATAACTTATAAAATTAACAAAAACATCTTGATGGATGAAGATGACGAATTTCCAGAGAGTCTATGAAGATATATAGCGAGTCGAGATGTTACTGTATAATACTGTGCAGTTAAACTGTAGTTGTCAGGTCAACACTGGTGATTTTGCTGTGTAATATTTTAAAAGCAATTCAGTATTTTTTTTCTTTTCTCTAAAGTACATAAGTGTAGCTAGGATTCTCTCCGAAATACCGAATGGCCTTCCTCTAACAGATATGTATGAGTAGCAGTTGTACATGGCCTTTTTACTCTCTCTGTGTTTCCCCTGTTTTTTCTCCTTTTGTCATTTCATTGTGTTCCGCATCACAATTTCCTACATTCCCCAGAGCTGCGAGAAGGTTGGTGTTGGTTTTTTTTTTGTTTGTTTGTTTTTTTTACTTTCTAATCGTCTCGTTGTACTGAACTCAGAGAACTCAAAGACATGAAATACATGAAATAGCTGTCTTGAAACTGCCACTGCAGCTGTCACCAATACAACTGAATGAGTGAATGCACACGTCTGGCCTCTTTTCCTTTATTTTTCCATTTCTGTTTCTCGTTCCGGTTCCTTATGTATTCTTCTGTCATGGATACGGTCCACTTTATCCCTCCTTTTTGTTGTTGTTGTTGTTGTTGTTGTTTTGTTGTTCGTGGTGCTGAATGCACATGGCCTTGGCTGTTATGATTAACCGTCTAAAGAGTGACGCATGTCGAGAGAGAATGTGTGTCGTTCTGCATGACGAACAGGTGCTGCTCCACCTATGGACCACAAACCCCTGCTAGCTTTGGTTCTTGAAGTCAGTGTTCCTGCTCGGTTCCTTAAATCAGCTCAGGAATTCAACAGAAGCTTCTTATCGGGTTTATCAAATCAGTACTATACATACATGTACATCTTTGGAATTAAACTTAAGGAATAGACTCCTGATTCACCATGACCTTGGGACATGAGGGTGAAGATCAGCTTGTATTAATTATACATTAATTCTCGTGAATGAAGGCATGAAACCAGTTGCCATTTACAGAAGACGATGACGAGACTCATTGTCTCGGACCCCAGTGCAGACGTCCCCGTGAACATTCACCAAGTGGAACGCCTGATCCAGCAATCATTCACCAACACCACATGGGTTGGGAATTATTACCATAGCAATAAGCACTTGTACAACCTTAATGTATTGTTGTAAAATAGACATTATATCAATGCATAAAGAATTTTAATCAAAACTGAAACAAAATAAAATGAATTCAGCAAGATTTTATTAATTTCGAAAAAAAAAAAATCCCATCAGTTCTCACACATATAGTATCTGGAATTCCATCAGTTTATTAAATGGCCACACATTTTTTTCAATTAATTTAAAATATATATATATAAATGGAAGAAAAAAATCCATCCAGTACAGAAAGATGCCCTCATCAATTGATCAAACAAAGAACGCACCAGGAATGACACTATGATCGAACCCCACCTCTCAGTACACCCTGATTGGTCTTTGGTGCTGACTTTTTCCTTGAGCTCCCACACTCAGAGGACGCTTTAAAACCTCAGCCTCGTTTGTTTTAATGAAAACTGAAGGGCGGTGAATCTCAGCCAAGGCTGTAATCCACCGTGCCCAGATCTCCTGCTCCTGGCTCCGTGAAGGATTTTCTCTCCCACACATTTAATGGGCCACTAATGAAAGAATGATGTATGTCGAGCATCATCCGGCCGACTTGACAAATGTAATGGTATTCAAATGAACGGGATAACATTATGTCTTCCGGGAGCGGGCTTCAATAGAATATTAATTAAATATAATAGGAGGGAAAAGTTGTATTTAATAATGCAAGAATTCCTCTCCGGAGAAGCTTGACATCTTAAAGCCGAACGGGTTTCATCAGTTGTGCATCTCTCTCATTCCCCTTTCTCTTCTTTCTTCTCCTCCTTTAATTGCACTCATTCCAGAAACATTTATTAAAAGAAAGGAAGAATTCATTTTAATGTTTGTTTATTAATGGAGACGAGAATCGAAGTCCGTTCCCGAATATTCAGAGTTAAAGTTCATCCGAACAAAGTCGCTAAGCCGACGCCGGTTTAATTAAAAGTGATCTAGCGATGGGAGGATCTCATTCATTTTCCGTCCGATGAGTCATTCGGTCCTCTCCCACAACACAAGAGCAAACATTCCTGACATTCTCCCACCATTGCGGCCTTGAAAAATATAGCACGGCGAGAAAACCTGAAGAAAAATAAATAAATAAATAAAGCAAAGCCAGTTATCTTTCATGAAGCCATTTGGAAAAAGAGGTTTTTACTGTTTACTGAGCAGAAACACTGACGGAATGTGTTTGATCTGAGTCCCCGAGCCTCCTGGCTTGTTCTGCCTGAGCGTCCCCTGTCCTCCTGTGCTCGTAACGATGCTACCGGTGTCTCCTGAATGAGAAGCTCGAACCCGCTTCCTGCCTCTGTCTGATTTCCTATCTTCCTTGTCTACTAGCTTCCCTTCTTTTTTCACCCTCCTCATAACGTTCCGAGCCCTGTCTGGCTCAGTTTCACAGATAATCCTGTTAATTTCCTGTAGCACCTCGCTCCACCTTTCTGCTATTATTGTTCTCCTGTTTATTTTATTATCTCTCTTATTGTAACTTCTCATCCTACCTTTTCCGCTCTTCATTTTTCCCTATGATTGTTTTTTTTTTTTTTCTCCCGAAATTCTTACAAGACCTCTATCCACTAACTGCCTTTTTACCCCGAGCATTCCCTTTACTCTTTCTCATTTCCCTTTCATTTTTTTTTTTTGTTTTTTTTTAATGAAGTGTTTTATGTCTGTCTGATGTGGCAATGTGAGACAGCACATTCCTTCACATCAAATGGAAAAGAACGCAGCATTGAGGTCGAGCATGCCGTCGCTCCTCGAGCTCCCTCCCCGTGTTGTTTTTTTACATGTGGACTGGAATGGCATGACTTGTGCATAATATTCATGTGGAAAAACTTAGTCCTCTGCTGAAACCCTGTTAGAAACGGAATTGTCTATGTATGTGTTTGTGTGTGCTTCTTGGCCCTTCCATCAGATCATCAGTGCTAGAGCTGTTCATGAATGGATTGATTAAAAAAATCCCCAACGTTTTAAGGATGAGCACGGGTTATTGTCTGATCACTGGGTGGAAAATAAACCATTAGAATATTACAGTGACTTCATATGTGAGTTGATCTGGGAAAACCCATCAGATGTTTGCTATGGAATGTTGGCAAAGATATACTGTAGGAAGACTACATATATATAAAAAAAAAAAAAGATAAAAAAAAAAAAAATTAAGATCCAGCAAAGAATTGTTTTAATGCCTATGAAATACTTTGACCCTTTTTTAATTTAATTTATTTATTTAAATAAATTTGTATGGCGCTTTTAAAAGTGGTCGTCGTCGCAAAGCAGCTTCACAGAATCAAAGGAAAATTAGATAAATTAGTGTACAGTAAATGTGTGAGAATATCAGAATTGTCAGATTGTCCCTTGAGCCTTTCAGACATCATAACTACAGTATAAGCACGTGAGAATTAAAAAAAAAATTAATTTTATCCATTTCCGAGGCTTCCTCCTTAGATCATGTCTTCTAAAATCTGTCACATGTTGATCAAGTTTGTAGTTGGCTGTGTGGTCAAATCCTGGCTAATCAATATTTAAATTCAATTTTCTCCATTTGGTCAGTTCAGGAAATTCTATAGAAAATGTTCAGTGTAAAGGGTTTTCCCAGTATCTGACAACGTTAGCATTGTTTAAAGTTTCCACTCTATGTCGCTACAGCTCCATATATTATCTTGCAGTTCGCCGGGTTCCACCACGTTTCTCAATCCCGCCCACGGATAACGAAATCATGCCAGGCGGCAGTGTGAACATCACCTGTGTGGCAGTGGGCTCACCCATGCCGTACGTCAAATGGATGCTGGGCTCGGAAGACCTGACCCCGGAGGACGACATGCCCATTGGGCGGAATGTCCTGGAGCTCACGGACGTTCGCCAGTCGGCCAACTACACCTGCGTAGCCATGTCCACGCTGGGTGTCATCGAAGCAGTGGCACAGATTACAGTCAAAGGTGATTGGCTTCAAGCTAGAAAACATTCAGCAGCGTAAAGAAAATATGCCAACGATCCAACGATAAGGTTGCTAAAGCAGTTGTGATTTATACAGTATTATGTCCCAAATCTCTGAAGTAGCCAAAACCGTGTATTCCAGTCCGCATGAAATCGCAGAACTACAGAGGACTGTTTAGTCTCTGCAGTAGCCTTTGTTGCTTTACGCAGATAAGTAAGTCGCTTTGTGAAGTTCAAAATATTTATATTCATCCGAAGGAGGACGCGTACCCGCGCAGCCACACACCCCGCCACCAGACACAATAAAGCAGAATTAGTCACAGTCTTTCCCGGGCTAAGAGTTATCCTCGCTTTAATGGGTGACGGCCTCCAGAGGAACCACTTCACCCCATATCTGCTCCCTTACATTATCCCCGCTGAAATAAAGCCATAAATCACACAGAGTTCACTTTTTGTTACCTCCAAAATACAATGCATGTCTTCCAGAGAGACCTTGTCGCCCCTCTTTTTTTTCTTTTTTTTTTTCTTTTTTTTTTTTTTTATCAGCAGGACTCTGCCAAGGCTTTAGGCCTCTTTTTCTGTTTTACATTAGTTGTACGGTGTTCCAGAGCACTGCCTCTGTTTGTCTGGGGTGAAGGGTAACCTTCAGCTAGCACCGCTCTGGGACCAAATGCGAGCTTCATGAATGCTAATAACTGTGTCACCGTTCAACACGTTTAGCCTACAGATGTGCCTCCCGAAGCATTTTTTTTTTTTTGCATAATTTTAATGTAATTAGAAATCATAATTACTGAAATTAATTAGTTTTTATAATTTAACAGTAAGATGTTCCCTTTGTGTTTTACAGTACAAGCACCTATACCATACTGTATATGTGACTATATAATGCGCTGATTATTATTATTATTATTATTATTATTATTATTATTTCTTTTATTATTTTTTTTTACTACGTAATTAAAGTTTATGTTTTATTTAGTTTCGTTTATCTGGAACCAAGCTTTAAAACCAACCTAGCTGAAGATCTAGAATTAGTGTTTGTCCTTAACCTCTAGAGTTCGCCAATTTAGTTCTAGAATGCCCCCTTAAACAAGGACCTCAATGCTGAACTTCTCAAAGAGTTTTAGTTTCTTCTTCAGTTCTACAGCTAAATCCACATGAGCACGTCACATAACTTAGCATTTTATTTTTCATTCTAGCTTTACCCAAGCCTCCAGGTGTTCCCGTGGTAACAGAGCGTACAGCAACCAGCATCACCCTCACGTGGGATTCTGGGAACCCAGAGCCAGTTTCCTATTACATCATTCAACACAAGTCGAAATATTCGGAAGACTCGTATAAAGAGATCGATGGTGTGGCCACCACTCGCTACAGTGTGGGCGGCTTGAGTCCGTACTCCGATTATGAATTCCGCGTGGTCGCGGTGAACAACATCGGTCGTGGACCCTCGAGCGAAGCGATAGAGGCCAAAACTGCTGAGCAGGCACCCAGCACGGCTCCTCGGCAAGTCAGAGGCCGCATGCTAAGCGCTACGACAGCCATCATCCACTGGGAAGAACCAGAGGAGGCGAACGGGCAGATCATGGGCTACAGGGTATACTACACTATGGATCCAAGTCAACACGTCAATCAGTGGGAGAAACAGATTGTCCGGAATGCTAACTTTCTCACCATTCAGGGCTTGACGCCTAATAAAACATACTATATCAAGGTTTTGGCGTACACCTCTGTAGGAGATGGACCTCTCTCATCTGATCTGCAGATCATAGCCAAGACTGGAGGTTTGTATCACCCTCATTTTATTTATTTATTTATTTATTTATTTATTTTAATAGGCTGAATTGTAACAAGGACACTTAAAAATTATGGCCAACCATAATCTCTGACGTCTGATTATTTTAGTATCTTTATAAAGCATAATGCTGTAAATGATAATAGAGAGCCTCATTAACTCATGGAAATATAATTCAGCATGGTTTCTCTCGACTTAACTTGATTTTGGTCCTTTCACATACAATACCAGTCAAAAGTTTGGACACACCTTCTAACTCCTGGTCTTTCATGATTTTCTTTCACGACATCAATAATCGTCTTCAAACAATTGATAATGAGATGTTTATGCTACTTATCCCATGGAAAACCTTCAAAATGGCTCTAATGTGAAGTGCTGTTTGTTAATTGGTGATTTCTGAGGCTGGTGACTGTAAATGAATTTCTCCTCTGCAGCAGAGGTACGCTTTGGTCTTGCTT
This sequence comes from Clarias magur, assembly GCA_013621035.1. Classification (NCBI taxonomy): domain Eukaryota; kingdom Metazoa; phylum Chordata; class Actinopteri; order Siluriformes; family Clariidae; genus Clarias; species Clarias magur. The sequence continues at coordinate 2,266,152 of QNUK01000054.1, forward strand.
TCCTGGGAGGGTCTTCATGAGAGACAGCTTCATCATGGTGCTTGATGGGTTTCTCAAATGCACTTGACACAATACTGTTCTTGCAAGAACCGTTCCACAACAGCCTGGCCTTCATGTCTTAAAATAAGAACTGACTTGTTGCTGCTGTTGCTTAATTACATAATGCCATTTGTGTTATTTCGTAGTTTTTGAAACATCTCCGGTATTTTGTTCGGGAATTTTAAAATAAATCCAAACTTGTGTCCAAACTTTTGACTGGTAGTGTAAATACTAAGATAGAATAGGAAGCAGCTGTGATGATTTTGGCATTGGTGTTCTGTAGCAACTGAAATTCAAAACTGTTCGATCCGTAGTTCCGTCTCAGCCGACGGACTTTAAAGCTGAAGCCAAATCCGAGACGAGTATCCTGCTGTCGTGGGTCGCTCCTCCACAGAGCGGACAGGACAGTCAAATCACCGGATACGAACTGCTTTACAAGAGAAAGGACGAGAAGGAGGAGGTGAGATCTTGGTGGTATGTTTGACAGGCAAAGGCTGGAGTACCAGCAATGACATGGCCAGATAATGATACAATATGGTCAAACTGTCTGTTTACTTCATGTCCAGATCTAGAACTGTTGGCACGCTTCATGAAAATGTGCATAAATTAACATTGTTTGTTGAAGGCTATTCTTCCTGACATCTCTTTCATCTCTTTGGCTTAAATATCCTGCTAATGTATGTGGTGAAACTGACAATGCCATCGAGGTTGCATCGAGTCCTCGACTACAAGGTTGTTGCCCCTTTTCAAACAACCCGTTGAGAGCAATGAGCAAAACCTGTTGTTTAGGTCGCATTCAACAGCAAAACAGTTATAATTATAATTCCAGTCAAGAGTTGCATTTTTTTTTGTCTGTCTGTCTGTAGAATATCTCCAAAAATCGCCACAAGTATGTCTGTCATATGTTCCGTAAAATCACGATTTCCTGCTTTGCAATCAGGGACAACCTAAACATGTCTGATAAACCAACATGCGTGTTGATGCTGTAGTCCATGGACTCAAATATGATGGTTTTGCTCTTGCAGAAACGTGTGAGCTTTGAACCCACCACCACCTACCTCCTGAAGGATCTGAGGCCCTTCACCACCTACACTTTTCAGCTGGCAGCCCGGAGCAGGCATGGCACCGGTGCCTACACCAATGAGATCTCAGCAGAAACACCACAGACACGTAGGTCCCCTTCCAACCTCCCGACTCCTCTGTAAATCAGAAGCCTTCCATTTTCCCAAGCGTTTGTTTAGAATGGTTGGTATCTAACCTCTTTTATTCATCAAAAAGGCCTAGATAAGGAAAAGGTTTGGGAAAATGGAACCGCGTGGAAAATTTCAGGCCCATATTTGATGTTTCAAGAGTTAATGTGCCCATCCAAAGGATAATCTTGTATGGGCACTGAAACTGGTCAGTAAAGTCAATCGACAAGGTCATTTGTTTCAGGAAACCCCGTCCTCTTGAACATGAAAAAAAAAAGTTTTGAAGAATCATAAAGCATGGAATTAGTGACGCTGTTCCTTACTATAACAGGTCTTTGTGGCAGAGACTGATATGCCGTGCCTTGTCTATTGACTTTTTTTTTTTTTTTGTCAGGCATAATTCTCCCCTGTGTTTGCATTTGCACTTTCAACAAATGACTTCTATTAGAATTGTTCTTAGACAATGGTTTCCTAACCAATTAGAGATCATGAAACACTGTCGAAAGCTCAAATGCAACTTTGAACACTTGAAGCAGAAGACTTCGAGATTTCCGTTCAATAACAGACCTCACATTTATCATTCATTTATTTAAATTGAGTTATAGCTAAATGTATGATTGGCACTTTTATCAAACATTCTCAAATTGAGCTTCGGGCTATTTGACGGGCGCTTATTAAAAGCTCTGCCAGTAAAATAAAAGAGACAAGGAAACTTAATTTTGTGTTTCACAGTGCCATTTTTTTTTTATTTTTTTTTTTGTCTTGTAAAGACTATTTAAATACATGTGAGGTCTTTTGAAGAAGTAATGAGGGTGTAGATCAGGTAAGTATAAGTCCAGAAGTCCAGTCTCCCAGATGTTGGGAAGTAATTGATGAGCCTGTTCTTGGGGGAGAGTAAGGAAAAGTTTGTCTGCATGTTACAGTCTAGGAGTTTAAACTTCATGTTTTCTTGGATCAATCAGGCTTTTACCTCAAACCAACAGGCATCGGAAAGGTTGGTGAGCGATGCAACATTACGATTCTGCTAGAGCTGACACATCAACCTTTACTTATTTGGATTGATGGTAACTGCTTGGAGTATATAATGCAGGGATGGGCTTTCCACAGACAGCTGATTTTTTCAAGATTAGTCTTATTATTTACAGATTACGTAAAAAAAAATTTACAGTATGCATTAGTGTAGTATTGTAAGTAGCCTAGGTAGCTTTACAAATGTAGGTTCTATGTTGTGACGGTTTCCATTTGGCCCTCTAGTCTCACCATGTGTATTTTATGTTCATGAATTTATTCTGTTGATCTCCATTGAGATGTTTTTATTTCATATTTTTGTCATCCTTTTTTATTAATTGAGAAAAATTTATTTTAAAACCTTTACGTTGGTCCATGTGATCCATCCTCATTTTTTTTGTCCTTTTTATGTTTCCTTTTTCTTTTATGTTTCTTTTGTTCATCACCACCACCACCATCATATTCATTCCAACCACAAAAATTAAACACAACAACAAATCCTGCTTAATCCTACAACCGAACCTGGAAATCAATTCAACCAAACTCGAAACAACCAATCACATCATACGATCTTTCCGGAACGGATCCCCTCCACCAGAGCCCTCAGCCCCGCCTCAGGAGGTTACATGTTTTAGTTCTAGTTCCACCAGTATTCTGGTAAGTTGGAAACCACCACCTGTGGAGCTCCAGAATGGAATCATTATCAAATACACCATTCAGTACGCCGCTACAGAGGGTGAAGACACCTCGGTCCAGGAGATCAAGGAAATTCTTCCAGAAAAGTCACGATACCTCCTGGAAAACTTGGAAAAATGGACGGAATACCGCGTGACAGTTACAGCTCATACAGATGTTGGACCAGGACCGGAAAGCCTCCCACAACTCGTCCGTACAGAGGAGGATGGTATGTTTTGCCCAAAACGCTGTGCCCTTTTGCTAATCTGTGCCCCTATCCCTGAATCTTGTCACACTTGCATTTGGCAGACTTTTTACCCAAGCCACCTTTAAACCCCCCGATTAATTTTTCTTTCTGCTTTTGCTTAAAAGAATAGGGCGATTTTATTTCACAACTAATCCCATTAACCTAAATTATTTCTGATGCTTCTGCTCACTGTACTGACATTTTAACAGTACCACAGCAATTATTTCTCTTTTTCTTTTTTTTTTCCCAGAATTTTTGAATATTTTCTTTTTTTCTGCTTCTAAAACAAGACAATTTCAACACGGCTTTTTCTTTCCAAGAACCCCAGGCCTAAAGCTTCCAACAGTCCCAACTGTCACTTTTTCACACTTTTTTTTTTTTAAATCAGCATTTAACATTTATTTTTGGATTTTCTTTTTCTTTTTGAACAAAAGATCTTTGTTATTTGCTGGTCCACTTTTTTGTCCAATATCTTTCAAACTTTTTCAAGCAAAAAAACAAAACAAAATGGACAGTAAGGGGCAAAGAAAAACAAAGGAAGTCTTTATTTTTCACCAATGGCCCATATGACATTTTTTTCTCTATCTCAATTTTTTTATTTCTTTTTCAACACATTCAAGCCAAACTCTTTCTGGGTGCTTCAAAACATTGAAGAACCCCCTTTGGCTTATTTTTATATATATTTTACCATTTTTACTCCATATTTTGAGTCCACAATATTCATTTTTTAATGTCTTCCAAAAAAAAAAAAAAGAAACAAAAAATTAGGTCACATTTATGACCTGTTTTTGGGGTTGTTTTTTTTTTTATTTTTATTTTTCTACTTGCCAATGTTGAAACATAGGTGTCGTGCAAAAGCTTTGTAACAGTAGATTTTTATTCACCCCGCCATGCTCATGGGAGTTGTCCAGTCAGGGAGAAAAGGGTCTGCTGTAATGTTGACCTTTTTGTTTTTTTATCCCATGATTCCTTCAGTTCCCAGTGGCCCGCCTCGTAAAGTCGAGGTGGAGGCTGTCAACTCCACGTCTGTTAAAGTGCTGTGGCGATCCCCGGTGCTCAACAGACAGCACGGGCAAATTCGCGGCTACCAGGTGCACTATGTCAGGATGCTTAATGGGGAACCAGTGGGCCATTCTGCCATCAAGGACATCTTGATTGATGATGAGGATCAGGTAGGCAAACACCTGCACATCACACTGTCCTGTGGAATTTATTTATTTATTTTTTTTCCCGAATGTGCCATTTATGACTTAAACAGCTTTGCACAACCCATGCATTCAGCAGCTCCTGTTATGGCGTAGTGATGTCATCAGGAGCTCTAGAAGGATAATATAAAATTGAATTCGGAATCTTCTTCTTTTTGTTAGATCTACAGTATATGTTTAATAACATAGATGACAGAACCAATACATTTTCTCATTACAAATTCTTGCATGGTATCTACATGACTGTATGGGTTTAATTTAGAAAATACTGATGAAATCTGCCTATACTCATCCATCTAAAGGAGTTGCTGCAGGGTTTATCTGACTGAAGCAGTCTGTATCTGTCATCACACTTCTCTCACCACTCGTATATTAATAACATATTGTAAACTGTTATTCAGGTATATATATTTTCCCCACTGCCAAGGGAACTTTCTTTCTTTCTTTCTTTCTTTCTTTCTCTCTCTCTCTCTCTCTCTCTCTCTCTCTCTCTCTCTCTCTTAAATCTTACCTATCTAAGTCAGCATCTAATATCTCTCTCTCCATCTCTCTTTTCACACTCAAAGATTATCCGGTCGGAGCATGATGATTCGACTGAACATGTGAGTATTTTTAAAACTACAGTACCCATCAATTCTGATCATTCTAATACCCTATATATATATTCTTTACACATTATCATCTTCCAGGCAAAAGCAAGCTGAAAGGCGTATAAAAGCACAGAGGGTTATTGTAAAGACTGCATTTCAAATTATTTGTATTTGTTGAATGCTCCGAACAAACAATTATAGTGCGAATCAATGCGGTTACTGTAGTCCATTTTACGTGCATTCAGCAGTATGAACCCTTTTTTTTTTTTCTTTTCTTTTCTAAATGACAAAAGCCCAGTAATAGTAGTGCATTTTAGTTTCTGTATTAGCATTCATGGTATTCCTAGAACATTAAGTCTTTATTTTATGTGTTAAAATGCTTATTGTGTTCCCGAATTGTTCATGATTGTTTATTGTCGCTCTATTATTCCGTTCCACGCTATTTCATTAGGAGTTTAAGATTGCTTTTTTTTTTTTCCTTTTTTTTTTTCCCGCTGCAGAATATGATCCTGACAGATTTGCAGGCAGAGACTACTTATTCGGTTACAGTGGCTGCCTACACGACGAAAGGTGACGGAGCTCGCAGTAAGCCCAAAGTGGTCACAACCATGGGTGCAGGTAGGAGATTAAATGGGTTACCCTGTGAAATGGCTTCAGATCATGCAATCGCAGCATACAAATAAGCAGAATAAACTGTTTCCCATTCCGGCGGCTAAAAGTGAATAGGAACAATTGCTCCTTCAATTAAGGTAGCAATTGTAATTCCGCTCACTTGTTGATTTGACTTCTGGAATACTCGCGGTGATTAACGGAATGGTAATGAAATTGCGTTTTAGAAATGGCCCCTCAAAAAAAGAGAGAAATTGTTAAACAATTTAATAGACCACAGCACTTTCAATTGAACCTTTAATCTAAAGAGGCTTTTACTCACAGTTTATCCCAACGTAATACTATTATTACTAATTGTTGTTAACTATTTATCTGAATGAACACATGTACATCAAGGTGTGTTTTATTCCGAAGGCAGCTGACTTTGTTACAGCATCGTTAGCAAGGCACAGTGAACTACATACCGTAAGCTGTCTTGCAATAACCTATATTGGAATGACTTCTAACAATTCATAAAGCACTTTACATCGATCAGCCATAACATTAAGATTGATTATCAATTATATACCATTAAACTGGTGAAAGGATCATGGGCATTTGTTGCTCATTGCTCATTCATGCCTGTGGGAAGCAAAGGCTTGCCTATCAGGTCCAATCCCATGGAAAAGCTAATGATCCAGAAGTTGTTGAAAAAGTTAACGCTGGCTACGATAGAAAGGTATCAGAACACCCAGTCCATCACAGCTTGCAGTGTTAGGGGCTTAATCCAGCCTCCACATCAAAATCTCATCAAATCTCAAGCCATGGGATCCACTGAATAAACAAGTCTGATCCATGGATGCCCCACCTTTTTTTAAAGAATCTGCAGGTAACATCCTGGTGCCAGATACCACAGCACTGCCGTAATGGGTCAGGACTGTTTTGGTAGCACAAGGGGAATGTGCACAATATTGTTCTTCCATATGTTTTATTGTTTTAATGTTATGGTTGATCGGTGTACTTATATTGCCCTAACTTTGAAGGGTGTCCTCAAGAATCCTGCCTCAGTGCTTCAGCCTGGGATACTCCTTACCTTGTTAACACACAAATGGTGCCTAGGCATACAACCTACAATACCTAGAAAGCTGCGTTCTAAATAAAACACATTGTTAGGGCCTATTTAAATATTTAATTCAGTCTGCGTTCACCTACATTTCTGTTTTATTTTCTGGCAGTCCCAGAGAAGCCACGTCTGATGGTCAGTCCCACCAACATGGGCACGGCTTTGCTCCAGTGGCACCCACCGCCCAATACACACGGGCCCCTGCAGGGCTACCGGCTCCGCTTTGGACGCAAAGATGTCGAGCCCCTGACGGTCATCGAGTTCCCAGAGCGAGAGAACCACTACACCACCAAAGAAATTCACAAGGGAGCAACCTATATTTTCCGCCTCTCAGCTCGCAACAAGGTGGGCTTTGGTGAAGAAACAGTTAAAGAGATCACAACCTCTGAGGACACTCCCTCTGGTTTCCCACAAGGCATCGTGGCTGTAAGTGCCACCACAACTACCATTCAGGTCACCTGGCAGCCCGTGCTACTGGCAGAACGGAATGGTGCCATTATTAAATATGCCCTTCAATACAAAGACATCAACAGTCCCAGGAGTCCATCTGAACTTTTCATCACTGCTCCAGAGTCCGCCGTAAACCTGGATGGTCTTAGAGCGGACACAACTTACGATATCAAAATGTGTGCCTTCACCAGCAAGGGCCCTGGGCCTTATAGCCCTAGCATCCAGTTCAGAACTCAACCGCTCGATCAAGGTAGGAGGACCACACCAACCCTTGCAACACTCAACGATTCAACCTCCGATCAACCAGGTTCTTCTTCCAACTTTACCCCCCTTCCACAAGCAAGCAGTGGATTTCAGAAGGAGAGAGCAGCTAGTTTCTGGGGCTATCCTGTATCCGAAATTCCTTGTGTAAGATAAGAGATAGGGGTAAAAAGGGTAGAAATCTTTGAGCCAGGGGTTGCTGCTGAGTAAATAAAAGGTAAGGTGAAAGTACTGGGCTAGTCCTTTGTAAAAGGAAGAAAGGGATAACAAGGTAAGGTTGTAGTGCGTGGGAACTCCTCTGAGAGCAACAGGCAGAGCAGAACAATTTGTGCTAGCCATGTTTGTCTAAATCTTCTACTCCACCTTTCTTTTAGCAGTGTTTGCAAAAAATTTTCATGTGAAAGCTGCCATGAAGACCTCAGTGCTGCTTACCTGGGAGATTCCAGACAACTACAATCCCGCCCAACCATTCACTGTAAGAAAATACTATAGAATGCTGCTTATTATATGCATATGAGTGCACTGAGAATAATTATCATCAGAGTTACACCATGTAGCCAGATATCTGATCATAACTCTAATACTGTATGTTGCTTGTTGAGCAACCCATTTTAGGTATAGTTATAATAACCTGCGCTAATCTGGGAAGAAATTACCAATAGATTGTGTAGCTTGGCTATGTTCATTCATCCACATGAGCATTAGTGAGATCAGGCACTGATATCAGGTCAGGTGGCTCCAGTTCCCGTTGATCCCAGAGTTGTTCAGGGGGTTAATGTCAGTGATTCGTGGAAGCCGTCAGGTTCCTCCAGTCCAAACCTGATAGTAACTACATGGACCTCACTTTGAGCACAGGGATACTTTTATAACTCTAATAGGTTTGAGACTACAAGGACATTTTCACATTAGGCTCGATTGATTTGTACCGTGCCCAGGAACGATTTCTCCGCCCTAAACTGTCCCCCGCTGGCCAGCGTTCACACTGTTTTTCGTTCTCTATTCTTGAGTACACTTGTCTATTTACACTCTCCGTTACAGCAGGTAGCAGTATGTGCTTACTTGGTTTATGAACCACCATTTAACACAAGAGAAAAAGAGAACAAGAAATTCAAGTGTCGCAGTATACCAAATATTATCGATATTTTGGGAAAAATGTCAATGTGCCTTCCTACTTTATCAGCTATGGCTATGTCTGTCAAAGGATGAGATTTCGGGGGGCACTGATGGCACTGATGACTGTGTGAAACCACCTTTTCAAGTGCTTTCCGAGCCTGGGACGACTGTAAATTAACCAGATTTGGGGCCATGTGTTCTTAGAAGTAATTGCTGGAAATGTCTTTAGTTCCTGTGAAAGAAAATGTTTACGCTTCAGGATATAAGCGCATTCTAGACAGTTGCGTGTTTCCATCCTTGTGGCAACAGTTTTGGGAAAAGCCACATATGGCTATGAGAGTCGTGCATTCACATATTTTATCCATATTGCGTATTAACAATTAGGTAACCTTGATTGTCTGGACCACTTAGTCCTGTTTTTGATTTAAAAGATTTGGCTAGAATTCTGGTCTGAACGGCGTGTGGTACTTGTCTTTGTAGATTCTGTATGATAATGGCCAGAGCGTAGAAGTGGATGGGAAACTCACGCAGAAGTTAATCACTAATCTACAACCGGAGACGCAATACTCTTTCCTCTTGACCAACCGGGGGAACAGCGCTGGTGGTCTGCAGCACCGCGTCTCCACCATGACTGCCCCAGACATTCTGCGCACCAAACCCTACTTAATCGGCAAGACCAACTCGGACGGCATGGTCACTGTGGAGCTGCCCTCTGTGCATACAAATGAGAAAGTCAAGTGAGTTCTCCTTCCTGTCCTGTTTCTTCAGTTCCCCCCTGTCATTCTTTGATCCTAACATTGTTTTGTCAATTCCTTGTCAATGCCTAAGTTAAACAGTCAGCTATTAGCTTTGATCAGGGCACCGTTCTGGTTTCCTGGCTAGCGCTAACATTAGTGCAGCCAGCCCACTCTTTCTACCCTTGGCATAGCGTTTATCTTCATCTCCGTTTTCTTCTTGGGAAAGCCCTACTCATTTCCAGCGGACATATGCTAGATCCAGAGCCAGAGAAACCCGTCTTTATTCTTTAAGTGCTAGCCAAGGTTTATTGACAGCTACAAAATTGCGCCGTGTTTATTTGCTAATAAGAAGTTCAGGATTATTATTATTATTATGCGCTTTGTCTTTTATCGAAAGTCTTTAATCCAGGGCTGTTTGAAGATGAATGGGTAACGACGTATTCAAATTGATTAGCTAATCTTGATCGGCGGTGTGTTTTTCTCTAAAGCAAGCAGTCAATTACTTTGTGACTAAACTTCTTAGAGTGCTGCAAATGAATTTATAATCATCGTCAAAAGGATTTTTTTAGATAAATATTTTTTTTAATGTTTTTTTAACTTGAAAGTGAATATTTGTCACGTATGCTTGTCTCTCTGAAGGGGATACTACATCGTGGTGGTCCCTCTGAAGAAACAGCGGCCCGGGAAGTTCATCAAACCCTGGGACAGCCCAGACGAGATGAACCTGGAGGAGGTAGGAATAATATCCTCGGGAGTTCAGACGCAGGGTATTTCCAGGGTCACCCTAGCAACAGCGGCTCTTCCCTCCGCCTCTTCCGTCCAAACAAGTTAGCGCAACGCCGTAACATCAGAGCGCCGAGATCTGAGACGTCGATGACAGCTGCACTCGAGCTACAGAAAAGCGGCAGAGACAAAGAGAGAGCTCTGCACTCTTAGCCCAGTCATTCCATACTTTCCGCCTCTGCTGCCCACATTTTGGAGAGCAGCGAGCAAGGCCACATTCATATGCAAATGGATCCTGATAGGCTAATGGGCACAGCGCGAGCACTAACACCATAATGTGTTACCTCTTCTTTTGAAGTGCAGACGCTCATGATTAAGAGCGGGAGAGAAAGACAGAATAAAAGAGAGGCAGCGCGGGAGGAAATATTATCGACATGTTGCACGCACCGTGGCGTATTGTTTAAGACAGGAATAAATATTTGTACAGCGCATTAACATACTGAAGAAGCTTCAAAGCCCGATGGAACATATCTCATAATAAAATCATGTTTTATTTATATGTGCACATTTGTTGTCGTCTGAACATGAAGGTTATATCCATTAGGGCCGGACTAGCGAGATCGGGTAGACGATGCGGATTTAAACATATATTTGAAAGATATTCTTTCAAAGGTAGGTTGTGGTTGTGCTTGTATATACGGGTTAACATGTTAAGCTTAAAAAAAAAAAAAAAAAAAAACATGATGTGACTCAACCTTTCAAGGGCGTGTTCACACACAATTTATTTCTCTGTCAATATTTGCGCTCACAAATATTTTGAAAGTTGGCCCAAGGGCAGAGGGATTGAGCTCGTTGTGACGGGTCAGGCAGTGAAGATTGAAGACATTATCACTCTGTCCGTGTGCCTTAGAGCTAAAGGCTGCACACACACACACACACACACACACACACACACACACATACCCGCACACAAATAGAGAAAGGCAGGGAGAGAGTTCATTTTTGTTTCTTTGTTGTGTCATATAATCTCTTTTTTATTTCAGTGCTAGCTTTTCCAAAATGTGTATTCAAGTATAAAAGGTTAAAATAATATATATATATATATATATGTGAGCTTTATTATGAGCTTTAAGGAAGGAAGAAAGTGAAGGGAAGGAAGGAAAACAATGGCAAGAAGGATGAATAACTAGAAGGATGGAAGGCAAGAGAATGGAATTGAAGGAAAAATGAAAACGGGAGGAAGGAAAGAAAAGGAAAGAAGGAAAAAAATTATGAAAGAAAGGAACAAAAAAACGTAGAAAGAAAATGGAAAAAAAATGAGTGGATTGGACAGGAGGAGGGAAAGAAACACGAGAACAAATGCAAGGATGGAGCGGAGGGTGAGGATAAAATTGGGGAAGGATAGAATGATGGAAAGAAGAAGGAAGGAAGGAATAAAGGTTTAAAGGAAGAAGGGAATACAATGGAAGGAAAGACAAAAGAAGAAAGGAAGAAGGTGAATGGGAGAGGTGAGGAACAAAGGAAGAAGAATGAAAAGAGAGAAAGGATGCAAGGAAAGAATGAAAGAGAATGGAAGTAATGAGGATGAAGAAAGTAAAATGTAAAAAGTTTGTTTCGTCATTTGCGTTAAGCTTTTTCACTTAAAAGTGTAAAAGGTTATCGGTGGACCACAAGCTGATTTTCTTTCTTTCTTTTTTTTTCCCGCCGTGGCTAAAAGCGTCTACAGAGGAATAAATATAACCACGGGTTATTTATGAACGTACAGTACGGATACGCTTGCGTCGGGTTCCTATCGGCTCTGTTTTATCTTCACTCCTTTCTTCCATCATTAGCTTCTGAGGGAGATAAACCGGACGAGTGGAGGTGTGCGTTTCCGAAGACAGGCTGAACCCAAACCCTACATCGCCGCCTCCTTCAAAGAGCTTCCTACCGAGTTCACCCTCGGAGACAACAAGATGTACGGAGACTTCGAGAACAAGCAGCTGCTCAACGGACACGAATACATCTTCTTTGTTCTCGCCGTGTTGGAGATGTCCGAAAATGTGAGTTATTTCCATGTCCGCCCCCATCTTCTTTTTTTGTCTTTTTTTGTTTTTTCCCGGTTATTGTTGTTTCTGTGTCTTCCACTGGCAGCGGAAATTGACTGATAAACTCCTTCGTCATGCGTTCGCTCTCTGTTTCTTTCGACTTCTGGCTCAGCTGAGTCGAAGAAATTGGTTTTGCATTTGTTAAAGGTTTGCACGTTTCACTCAGATGAGAGAATCCTCAGAGTGTGTATATGTATATATATATATAGAGAGAGAGGGTGTATTAATATCTTTGTTGGGACATTCTTACACTATTTTTTTTTTTCTTAGATGAATGCATTTCAAGAATATTAAAGGTATACTAAGGGTTCCATGTGAAGGTGGCAACATGTTATGTTTATTAATTGCATTATTAATAACATCAGTTGAAGGTCCTCATAAGGATATTAATAGTAATGAAATGTGTGTGTGTATGTGTGTGTGTGAATTAAAACTTGCCAAACTTGGCAGGCAGGCAGTGGAGGCCCCAGAGGACTGTCAGTCTCAGGAATGCCTAGATAACTGCCTTCTCTTTAATAGCACCAGATACACGGGATGTCTTATCTACTCCGCTGCAGTATGTGTGAAAGAATGTGTGCATGTGTGTGTGTGTGTGTGTGTGTGTGTGTGTGTGTGTGTGTGTGTGTGTGTGTGTGTGTGTGTGTGTGTGTGTGTGTGTGAGAGAGAGAGAGAGAGAGCTCTCTCAAACCCATAGCCATTTGTATTTGATGAGCAGTATTTTTAATTCAGCCTTGTAGTTGCTTTGCTGGTGCTGAAGTCAGTAAAAGAGTGATAAAGTAAAGAGAAAGACAGAGTGAGAAATAAAGAACGAGATATTATTATTCTGTACATTTTGACCTTATTTTGACAGTCTCTAGCTCTTTTTGTTTTTTTCCTTTCGTCATGCATGTCAGCCACAATGAGGTTGGCGGTGCGTGACGGTTTTGTTGGAACGTTATATAACGAGATAAAGATTTAAAGATGTAAGTTGTCTTGATGTTTCTATTTAGCTTTTGAATTATGGACGGCGAAATTATTTGTGCAGCTAATTGTGTGCGTTATGGAAACCGCTGAGCGCTCAATACGGCATATGAATCTGTTTAGGTTTGATTAATTCGTTAAACACATTAGTTCTGTCTGTGCTTTTATGGGTCTGAGGTTGTTTACAGATAAAATGTGCTCTATATCGTTTTTTTTTTCTTCTTCTTCTTTTTCTACATTCATTCGGCTAAAACGGTTACAGAGTTAATTATGAAGTGAGAACAAGTCTCAGAAGGAAGATAACATTCCCGTAATATATATATATATTTTTCCCATCTCGTCAACTTGCATGTCAAGGTTAATGTGGTTAAAACCATAAATTTGGACTTCCATCTGAAACCTTGCGTGTGTTGCGTGTCGTCCTGTAGACCATGTACGCCACAAGTCCGTATTCCGACCCGGTGGTTTCGGCCGATATCGACCCCCAGCCTATCATCGACGAAGAGGAAGGCTTGATCTGGGTCGTAGGGCCTGTCCTGGCTGTAGTCTTCATCATCTGCATCGTCATCGCTATTCTGCTGTACAAGAGGTAAGCACAATTTCAAGATTCGTGTAAAATAATGACATGCACCTTTCTCAGTCAGCGCCAACATTATCCATTAAACGATGCTGGTTTCTAAATTAACAAATAAAATGTGCAACTTGTATGCATTTATTTAAGATTTCCAAAAGGAGTCTGTAGTTTCAGTGCTACGAAAGCTTTCAGGGAGTTCTGCTGCACTTTAATTTTTTATTTATTTATTTATTTATTTATTTATTTATTTATTATTGGCCATGTATTATTATTATTATTATTATTATTATTATTATTATTATTATTTGTTTATTTATTTATTTATTTATTTATTTTTTAATCATTATTATTAATTAATTAATTTATTTATTATTATTATTATTGCTTATTTATTATTATTACTGTTATTATTTGTTTATTTGTTAATTTTTATTATTTTTATCATTATTATTTATTTATTTATTTATTTTTATTATTTTATGATCATTATTAATTCATTAATTTATTTATTTATTATTATTATTTGTATTGTTGTTGTTGTTGTTGTTGTTGTTGTTGTTATTATTATTTGTTTATTTTCATCATTATTATTTATTTTATTATTTTATCATTATTATTTCTTTCTTTCTTTCTTTCTTTCTTTCTTTCTTTCTTTCTTTCTTTCTTTCTTTATTCATTTATTTATTTATTCATTTATTTATTCATTTATCATCTCAAGCCGCATTTACACAGCCGGTTCATAGTGGGAATATTTCTGTATGAAAAGGGCGTAGGTTTAGGCGGGGCTTTTTGTTGTCATGCTGGCAGCGGAGAAAAAAATAAATAAATAAAGTGATAGCCCCGCAAATTTTATGAAATTTTGAAACAGCGGTAAGCAGTTAGCCAGCTAGCACGCAGGCTCGTATAGGAGATGAGACGCCACGAACCGTCAAAAGCAATGAACTGAAGAAGCGACCGAGACTCATCAGCAGGACTGCAGTGCCAGTTCATTATAAATATTTAAGTGTTTCAAAAGGGTGCAAGTGACAGCACTGGGTTTGTTTAAGCATTAAGAAATGCAGAAGGATGTAAAAAAAAAAAAAATAACATGGAAGGAATGAAGGAATGATCAAAGGAAAGATGGAAGAGAATGGAAAGGAAAAACAAATTAAAGAAAGGAAGAAGGAAGGAAGGGGAACCCCGACAACCCTTGGACAACCCTCTACTTGGATAAAGAATGAAAAAAGTAGGGAAGAGAATGGAGGAAATGAGGTGGAGAGGATGGAAGGATAAAGGGACAGATGGACTGTAGAAAGGAAAAGAGAGGGTGGAAGGAAAACGGATGGAAAGGGGGGAAAAAGCAAGGATTAAACAAATAACGAACACCCTGACAAATCCCTCCTTCTGCACTATGATTGGTTTCAAGAAATCCAAAGAAATTTTGATCTGTGATTGACAAGTCTGACTGAAACTTGGCCATTCTACAAGATTAAATGTAAATATACACGGATAAGAAGTATAAATGTCGGTTAAATGAATACAACCTAAATAGTAATCCCAGGCCCCCTGTGGTTGATTATTATCCTATAACAGTTGTATTCCTAACCTTCAGTGTCTTAGGGGAAAAAAGTAGGAAATGGACTGTAAAGCTCTAGGCTTTGTGTTGAACCACATGATCCATTACTTTTCAGGATCTTCAATGGCCTGGCCTTGAGGCCTGACTCGAAATTTACACAGCCATTAAAAAGGCCACCTATGACACCAGGATCCTGAATATACAGTGCACTCTGGGTTGTGTATGTGTGTGTGTGTGTGTGTGTCTGTGTCTGTGTGTACTTGTGGCAGATTTAAGCACCAACAGTAGAGTCAATGTCATAACCTTACACATCCCACATAATGCACAAACGAGTCACGCTGTCGCTGTTATTCTTTATGAGATTATCTACTGCTCAGTACAAAAGAGCAAAGTTAATCATTTTCTCTCTCGTACGAGTCGAGCGGCGTGCATACTGATGCTAATCTCGGAAAAGCTCACAAAACCCCACCACGGGAAAAAAAAAAAGAAAAAGAAAAAAAAAAAGAAGGAGACCGTTCCACCTCGCCAACAGTAAACAATAGATTTTCCTAGATACTTCCCGTTTTCTTGTTTCGCCTTTCACGAAAGGAGTGAAAGGAGCGTTCGCATGACGCGCGTCGTCACGGATACAAAGCGGCTCCGGAGGATCCACCTGCTCGCAAATTGCAGTGTTCAGAAATACATCCTGCTCGTTTAGATAGCATAATTGAGCGTCGCATCTGTAAAGAAGAACGAGGCCGAGAAAGAGAACTCGCGATTTCTGCGTTAGCGCCGACTTTCCGCGCCGACAATGGAAAGAAAGAGTCTTTGAAAGGACAGTGTTTGGAAAATGTCAGCTTTAGTCCAAGTAAAAAGACAGGCCGCGTCTTGCGGCGTAAACAGGACACGGTGCTGAAGAAATTCACGTTTATCTTAAGGACACCTGCTACTCCCAATCTAACCCCAATTTTCTCTTCTTTTTCTGTGCTTCCTCTGGAGCAGCAAACCTGACAGGTAAGACCGGGTGGAATACCAGAGTTGTATCTCATCCTTGTATATTGACTACAGCAAATAAAGATGCTGTGCTTGTCAAAATTGTCAAAAAGTTGTAGGCATCTTTGCCGTACTCTTTACAAAAGAATCCCCAGGGTACTTTCATAATTACATATAGGCCTCTTTCCCCCCAAAAAAATATCCACTACCAGAGCCTTACACATTGCCATGCCGAGAATGCTAGAACCCCCAACCCCCCAATGTCTGACTTTTTTATGGTCTTGGATTTTCATTGATAGATATTTCAAACCGAGGCAGATTTTATTGACTGAAATGTCCAGGGTAAGAAAAGTCCTCGTTTTGAATGGCAATTCAAGTTCCATAGCCTAGGGACAGCAAGAAAGATGGACTAACAAGGAAACCATTGCAGTGATTGATTGGCACGTCCAACATCCCCGACAGCAGAATGTTGGTGGAGAAGGTCAGAGTTATAAGAATTCCATTACAGACTTCATATAGATGATCACAACTGGTGCACTACAAGAGCATCAGGAGATCGCAGGTTTGAATCCGGGAACTAGGATGTGTTGGGAGGACGTCCATAAATACACTCTCTTTCCTGTCAATGTCAGCAACCGTGCCTAGTTGGGTTGCAATCACAGCAACCCTGGCCATCATTGGAGGTTTGTAATTACTGAAAAACAAGCTGAGGATGCTGTATTAATTCAATCTACTCATAGAATAGTTTCTGAACGCTATTAGCTAGCAAATGATTCGAAAAATCCACAGCAAACACCTGGACGTATTACAAAATACCGTTTCCTGTGTTTGTTTGCTTTTTTCTTTGTAGGAAACGAGCTGAGTCGGAGGCCAGGAAAGGCAGCTTACCTAACAGTAAGGAAATGCCGTCACATCATCCCACCGATCCCGTGGAGCTACGGCGCCTCAACTTCCAAACTCCTGGTAAGAGCCGTGTCGCATCCTCATCCTCACCTTCATCCTCATCATCAGCCATCAGCTCTATTTAAGTCAGGGATCTGTTTCTATCTTGATTGGTCCGTTTTGTTGTACGTCAAAAAATGGCATCACAGCGATGGGGAGGGGGGGGGGGTGGGGGTGAGTTAGAATCTAACTTTTGGCGGTTATCAGGTTCTAACATTATGTTGAACATACTTCAGTTTGAGAGCTACGTGGAACTCTAGAACAGAGGCTTGGGAACACTTCGGAAGCTTAAACTGTTAAAAATCCAAATGCACTATATTCTTTGGGAGGAGAAATCAGGTTCGATTTGATTATGATATACAGTACAGACCAAAAGTTTGAACACCCCTTCTCATTCAAAGAGTTTTCTTTATTGTGTTCTTTATTGTGTTCTTTAGCCCAAACGCGTCTCTTCTGCTTGTTGCCTGTCCTTAGCAGTGGTTTCCTAGCAGATATTCTAGCATGAAGGCCTGATTCACACAGTCTCCTCTTAACAGTTGTTCTAGAGATGTGTCTGCTGCTAGAACTCTGTGTGGCATTGACCTGCTCTCTGATCTGAGCTGCTGTTAACCTGCGATTTCTGAGGCTGGTGACTCGGATGAACTTCTCCTCCGCAGCAGAGGTGACTCTCGGTCTTCCTTTCCTGGGGCGGTCCGCATGTGAGCCGGTTTCTTTGTAGCGCTTGATGGTTTTTGTGACTGCACTTGGGGACACTTTCAAAGTTTTCCCAATTTTTCGGACTGACTGACCTTCATTTCTTAAAGTAATGATGGCCGCTCGTTTTTCTTCACTTAGCTGCTTTTTTCTTGCCATAATACAAATTCAAACTCTTTGAATGAGAAGGTGTGTCCAAACTTTTGCTCTGTACTGTACCTGGTTGGAATATGACCAGCATCCAGACAAAGGAAGTAAGTTCAAGTGTAACTGCTAATTTTTAGCCTTTAAGTAACAATGTAGTTTTGTCAGCTTTTATCCAAAGTGCTGAGTAGTTTTTAAGGGCTTTGCTGTGACACTTCTGAGACCACCTCTGCAGAACTTTAACCGTCGAGCTCGGCTCCCCTAGACTAAATTCAAAGTCATTCGAAATGACTAAATTGCTTAATTGAATGTCACTCGTTGGTAGACTGATTGGACCACTGGGGTCCATGCTAACAGCACTTCAGTCCCAGTCCTGTTGACCTCATGCTCTGCACATCATTTCCTGCTCCTGATTTAATCCATCACCTTACCGACTTGCCGTACAGAAAAAGGAATAGGGTTCTCGGAACTGTAACACTAGGAATATTTATTTAATAGTAAATATTACGATCAGGATATTTTGGTTATGCCGAAGTGGGCGGGAATACAAGCCTAATTGGAGCGCCAACAGGAGCTCTCAGGGTGGTGTTTAGCCACGGAGGCGGTTGAAGAACAGTACCATATTACAGTATATATTACATATGAACTGAGTCACTAGACAGACTTCTCAGGATGGTTGAGTGAAGGCTGTGACATTAAACCATTGTACAAAGTTAATGATTAAATATCATAACCATATCCACTGAGTCAAACCAGGGCTTTACCTTGCACCGAAAGACTTATTCTGCCAGTGGTAGGTAGATACAGTAGGTAGGTAGCTAGATGGACGTGTGTGTGTATATGTATGTAAGTACGTAAGTAAGTAAGTAACCTTGGAAGACATCGACTTAAATTAGTTGAGAATGTTGGAATTATGATTGGGAGATTTCTTAACTTGATATCAAATGCATTTCAAATTCCTCCTTAGCAACTTGCTCTTACAGTTTGTTATCAGAAGGAAACAAAATTGCCAACGTCGAAATTAAATCCTTTAACACCGCTGTGTTGTAGTTATAAATGAGCAAAGTCGAGATGTATTTTCCTGGGTTCGCTGGCTAATCATCAGATTTCTAATTATCCCTTTCTCTTTCAAGAATATCAAGTCTGACCTTTTGTAAAATACGAATTAACCCCAGTTGAACGTGTTTGCAAGGAACGGAGTAAAAGACATGGTGGGAATGGAAGGCAGGGAAGGACTGAGGGGGTGGGAGGTGAACGTGGAAGTCGATGTGCTGTGAACATAGCTGTCCCCTCCCCCCTTTAACCCTGGCTGACGAGGCGAGCGCAGTTCAGACCCCAAACCGGCGAGCCAGAAAGATCTCCCGCAGGAAGCGATTCCGCGGAAACAGGGGTCGCGACGTTAAGTCATGTCACGGCCTTGTCGCGTCACCGAGAGCATGGCCGAGGACTAAAGCAAGATCTGTTCTCCTCACACTGAAACTAAGAAGTAAAAAGGTGTTCTATCTGGTCTTTCACGTCACGTCACTGAGGCTTGTTTTGTTCAGACTTACGAAACAACTCATTTGCCTTTGTTCTTCAAGTGGCCCACACATCCACTTCTCTCCCGTCGAAAACACACTGAGGGCCGCTACATTAGTCTGACACGTCCTCCTCCTCCCCCCCCCCCCCCCTGAAAATCCTTCATGCACACAGCGTGTTCGCCCCGTCGTCCATCTCCCATTTTCATCTTAAGGGTGCTCGATGTCAGCACAGTCGCATTCGGCAAGTGCCAGTTTCATTGTCGTCGTGCCTGGAAATGGATCTTGAGTGGCGCTAAATGGGTGCTCTTGGATGCTTTTTCCATTAGCTAATGCCTACTTCTGTCATCCACTCGGATGAAAGAACCATTCCCGCTGCATCCACACACTCATCCTTCTCTCTGTTTTTTTTGTTTTTCTTTCTGTCTCTCTCGCTCTCTCGCTCTTTTACCGATTCCATATCTCTCACTTGCACGCCATCTGCTGTTATGCAAACTGGTTATTAAAGCCTCGCTGCTTCCACTTTCTCCTCGATTCACCCCTCCCACTTTTCCCATCATCCATCTAGGCATATTCCGTCCTTCCGTTCTTTTTCACCCCTACAATCCCCTTACAACGGCATTCCCACCAACAAATCTCGAACAAGTCTGTAGTCAGTCTTCAGCCTAGAGTGCCTCATGTGTTTAAGATCATCGACTCGATTTCTCTCAGAAACGAAACTTCAACAACCCTAGTTTCATGCAATCTCTTGTAAACTTGTTTACTTCTGCTCCTATTTCAGTCTTTCTTTTTTTGTGATCAGTGTTGTATGTTTAGTGGCTTTTTCCTGCACACTAGCATGTAGCATCTTTTGTGTTTTTACTAACAAACCGGCGTGTAGGCGTGAGGAGTAGGTAAACGTCTCATCGACGGCATACGAGTCTACGTTGTCCATGCGGCTTTGTGTTTAATTTCAGGATGTCTGTTCACCACATTTGCTTTAACCTTTAGCGACATTTGATTTACACCGCGCCCCCCTTTCCTCCGCAGGTTCTGGTGCCTCCGGTTACCCCAGTAACCTCCATCTGTCAAGTTAGTTGTTCTCGTTTATACACATGCCATTGTGTTTCTTCCTCGTTCATCTTCATCATCTTCCCTTTTTTGTTTCCATTTCAATCATTCAGACTTCCAACGAGGCTTCTCACCGCCTAACACACAATGCTTTACTGTCATGGCATCGCAGGGAAACCTCGGAGCTTCATGTCATGTGCTCAAGCGCTGACCATCCAGCGTTTTTTTTTTTTATTATTATTATTATTATTATTATTATTTGTTTTAATTTTTGTTGTTGTTCTTCTTCTTCTTGATGTACTTGTTTGTATTATTTATTCATCTCCGTTCGCCATGCTAACTACTGACGCAGCTTGCTGTGCGAATAACATTCTTCTTTCACCTCAGGAATGCCCAGTTGGAGTTCTCCATTAGCATATGTCTCCATCACCTGAGAGCATGCTAAACGCTTTGAGTGATTTTCCCCTAACTATACTCACATATCTCCATCTCTTATGACACAAACTTTTCTTTTCTCTAACGAAGCTCATCTCTGATTATTTATAACACCCTGGGGTTTCCTCTTTATGCTAACGGCGTGCTGCCGCATTTCGTATATCCGCAGGTATGGCAAGCCACCCTCCGATTCCCATCATGGACCTGGCTGACCATCTGGAGAGACTCAAAGCCAACGACAACCTCAAGTTCTCACAGGAATACGAGGTAAAACCCTAAACACTTCATACACTGGTCTCTACTTACAGTAATGATGCTAATGTACAGTAGCTGTGCTTTTATATCCATCATGCTGACTGTTAGACCGCTGATCAAGTCCATGTTTGTACAGTTAGATTAAAATGTGATCAATACATCAAAACAATTGAGATTGGAAGCTTCAGCCCTAGATATGTGCAGTGAAGTCAAGTTTGTTGAAATCAACCGGTTTAAATCTAACAGGTAAAAAAAAAAAAAGGTTAGGTTTAAATAATTGTTAGATGATTTTTAAAAGATATTTCGCATTTTTGGCAAATATTTCAGCGTAAGACTGCTGATTAATGATAAGTTTCCCATACCTGCCTAGTCACATTCACGACTGGAATGAACTGCACCTGTAACTTTGATCACAAACAGACCATAGCCTGAGAACATTGTCCTAACCTGGCTCCATCTACAGCACAAAGTTTTGAATCAGAGCTTGATGTTGAGAGACAAGACAAACCTAATTTCATTGATTACCAATCAAGATGTCTGACACAATTCAGTTTGAGTTTAAGTTTTAAGTTTAAAATTAAGTTTCATATTTCAATTTTTAGGAGGTTATGACATTCTATGGGAATAAATGCCTTCAAGCAAGGTCCAAATTTCATTCAGGGTGTTTTTTAAGTTACGGTCTCTGGCCCAGGTCCGAGTACGCTTGATCAAACTTTAACACAGGTTGGCTTGCAAAAATACAGTAGGAACTCGCCGGGCACAAGTCAGCATGCCATGCAAGAGACAACTTGGTACAGCGTACTCGGGCACTCTTTGAATCAGATATGAAAGCCAAATGTACATATACAGTACAGAGCAAAAGTTTGGACACACCTTCTCATTCAAAGAGGTTGAATTTGTATTATGGCAAGAAAAAAGCAGCTAAGTAAAGAAAAACGAGCGGCCATCATTACTTTAAGAAATGAAGGTCGGTCAGTCCAAAAAACTGGGAAAACTTTGAAAGTGTCCCCAAGTGCAGTCACAAAAACCATCAAGCGCTACAAAGAAACTGGCTCACATGCGGAACCGCCCCAGGAAAGGAAGACCGAGAGTCACCTCTGCTGCGGAGGATAAGTTCATCCGAGTCACCAGCCTCAGAAATCGCAGGTTAACAGCAGCTCAGATCAGAGAGCAGGTCAATGCCACACAGAGTTCTAGCAGCAGACACATCTCTAGAACAACTGTTAAGAGGAGACTGTGTGAATCAGGCCTTCATGCTAGAATATCTGCTAGGAAACCACTGCTAAGGACAGGCAACAAGCAGAAGAGACGCGTTTGGGCTGAAGAACGCAATAAAGAAAACTCTTTGAATGAGAAGGGGTGTCCAAACTTTTGGTCTGTACTGTATGACTGTTTAGAAAGTGACAGCATCCACGCTATTGGTCTTCACTAATATTTCTCTGAGAACGAAGCACATGCTAATATTCTAAGATTGTTAGAAACCAACTAACAAAAGTCAATACTGACACCTGCTGTATGGTAGAACGTTAATACCCAAGGACAAGATTAACAGTGTGAAAGCTGGGGTCCGTGGGGGTTGTTGAGTACTGATCTCAGACTTTGGCCTAGCAATGATCGATTGTAGGTTTCTGTGCAACTATACAGCACACTTTTGGCTCTAACATGCTCCTTCAGTTAGTTCCAGGTCCAAAACATATAGAATTTTCTTGCTCTCCGTCTTCCTGATGTTTCAAGAGAAAAAAATTAAACATTTGTCGTCACATTTAAAACTACTTTCCCCTTAATAAAGCTGGCAAACTGCAGCTTGCCATAGACCGGGGCAGAGTTGGAAAGGTCAGGCAAGACAGAGAAAGGGTAATCCTGTTATCTTTGGCTCGAAAAGAGGTGAAGATCTCTTTATAGTCATTAGAACGGCAATACGCTGCCAGAGCACACCAGTTCAAGTGTGTGATGTCATTTCTCCAACGACAGAAGCTGGCCGATGATTGGATCCGAAGCAGCAGAGGGCTGGAGAGAAATCGTATTTGTCACTATGTTATTTTTTTTTTTTGTTTCTCCGTCACCACTGGTGGCTGAATGGTATGAGAAGCCTGAGGCTTTCATTGATGGATGGAGTGTTATCAAACGGAGCAGGAAGAGGCCAGTCCTGCATGTGGCCAAAGAGCTGTAGAGCCAAGCGCGACTTTTTCGAGTCCATTTCAGATTATTTCTCTTGCAGTTGTTGTCAAAGCAGCTTTGCAGAAATTCAAGCTCAGGCCTTTGAATATCAAGGTGAAGGTCAGTTCATACGGAGCTAATTGTGAGTCTAAGATGCTGCTCAAAGAGAAAAAGAGAACTCTCCAGATTTAAAATATATATATATTTTATATATATATATATTTGCCTTGTCTTACTTAGGGAAAATGTGCAATAAAAGACATATTGTGTTTCTGAGCACTCTGAGGTTGAATATAAAGAAGTGTAGAGTCTCCATAGGAAAGAAATAGCACATTTCTTGATCATATATCCTCACTGTAAAGTATGATGGTGGTAACATTGTGTTGTTGAGGATGCTGTTCATCAGCAAGGACTATAGAAAAAGATGGTACGACACCAAATTCATGACAGTCCTTGAAGAAACCCACATCCAGTCTGCAAGGAAGTTGCGAGCGAAGCAGACGTTTCACCTTTCGACAAAGCAGTGACCCCAAGCATACTGCCAAAGCTACACTGGCATGGTTTCAAACTAACAAACCGAATGTAGACCAGTCCAGTCAAAGCCCAGACCGAAAACTTATTGGGAATCTTT
Organism: Clarias magur; assembly: GCA_013621035.1. Taxonomy (NCBI): domain Eukaryota; kingdom Metazoa; phylum Chordata; class Actinopteri; order Siluriformes; family Clariidae; genus Clarias; species Clarias magur. Next base: position 2,290,073 of record QNUK01000054.1, read on the forward strand.
AGCAGAACTTTCCTTGAGAACAACAACTTGAGAAAATCAAGACCCAGATGTAAGGTTGACCGACATATTCCAGATGACATCTCAAACATATAGTATTAGCTAAGTCTTCCTGTTGTTTTAAGAGAGAAATGAAAAAGAAAATTGTCAGATTCCAAACTACTTTCGCATTAATACAGCTGGCAACCTGCTGGTTGGCGTCGACCGGAGCAACGTTGGAAAGGTCAGGCAAGACATATTGTCTTTGTGAAGTACTCTGAGGGAGATTATGAAGTAGTGTAGAGTCTCCAAAGTGAACAATTAGTACATTGATCATCTGTGCTCGCTGTTAAGCACGGTGGTGGTAGCATTGTGTTATCGAAGAGACGACAGGAAAAGATGGTACGGCCTCAAATATACGACAATCCTTGAAGAAACCCATATCCAGTCTGCAAGAGAATTGCGAGCAAAGCAGACGTTTCACCTTTCGACAAAGTAGTGATCCCATGAATACTGAATAAAGCTACATTGGCATGGTTTCAAACTACGAAACTGAATGTATACCAGTCCGGTCAAAGCCCAGACCTGAATATTGAGAATCTTTAGCAGGACTTTCCTTGGCAGCAGCTTGAGAAAATCAAGATCCAAATGTAAACTTGATGGACATATTCCAGATGACATATTGCTGTACTGTAATTGCAGCCAAATGTTTTTCCACCAGGACTGACCCATTGAGCACGAATGTTTAAGTAGCCAAGGCATTTTTGATTATTTGTTTAGTTAACCTTTGTATCTTAATAAGAAAAAAAGGTTGCACTAGCAAATGTTAGACATATGGTACATAAAAATATCCAGAATTAAAGCTTCCTTAAGTACGATTAGTGTTCTTGAAAACTTGGGGTTCTGTGTTCAAATGTTTCCCATCAGTGCTTACAAAGCTCCATCCCCGGGATGTCTGTATGAGGCATCCAATCACAAACATCCATTTTAGCATCTGAATACACTCAGCTACATGTTCTACCTGTCTTTCTTTTTTTTTGTAATATGTAAAGCATAAGATGCTTATTGCACCTTTAAGTCTATTTCTATTCCTTGTTTTTAACTAAAAACTGTTTAAAAAGTCCAAATAATTTAGGGTTCATGCAAAGCAACATATAGAAATCCTGCAACTTGTGTAAGTAAAGGTTTTTGCTCAGCGATGCACGATTTACAGACTCACAAAGAGTGACGAGAGGATTGGTGTTAGAGATCAGCTATTAAATTGGAGAGTCTAGACGGTACAAAGTGCCAAATGCGAATGGTCTGTAAAAACTGGGTATGTGTGGGTGTGTTTGTGTGTTTGTGTGTGTACAAACTATGCCACTGCTGTGCTTTTTGCCCTGGCATTGTTTCCTTGTGGCTCTGTGTGTCGGTGAGCGTACGTGTGTGTGCGAGCGCAGCACCGCAGGTTGCGTTTTAACCACAGCCGCCTCCAGCCGATGAGGTCAGCCTCTGGCTCGGTGCCAGGCTGCCCCTGCCATTACCGCAGCTTAACTACATCGAATTGTAATTCCCAGCCACTTTTTCCCCCCTCTTGCAGCGGCCAGGAAACTCATTTTGAGAGCACAATGAAATGAGGCCGCGTTTCATTATGAGCAATGTTGCGACCCGCTGTTTCAACATATTCCGATGAAATGCCATGGCTAAGCCGAAGATTTGTTCTCCCTCATAATGCAGCGTGGCCCAGCAACGTGACCCGCGCTGATAGAAAAATGCCACCACTCAGAATTTTTTTCGCATGTCAATGGTTATTATGAAGAATTCTGTGGTTAAGGTGATGCAATTTACAGTTACAGTATTCATATTTACCCTGTTGTGTTTTCTGCCTTCTTTTAACGCATCGCTTGTTAACATGGTCATTTGACAGAATTTACTGTATATTACATAAGGCTTTTCTTTGTAATTAACAAATGGATGAATTAGCACAATATTGTAGCTTCTGCTTTTTTTCATAAAAGATATATGGTATATTAAATTCTATTCATTTTATTCATAGCATGATCACATGACGCCTCATACTTATGTACCCCGTCTTCTTTCATTCCGATGAATTTTATCAACCTTACTTGTTTCAGAAGGTCATATATAGTTATTTGCTAAATAGCTCAGAGGGGTATTCAAGTCAATTCAATCTGGAACTTTGAGTTTTCTGCTCAATGAAGCCATAAAAGCGTGGCTAACGTGTGGCTACGCTATGGCTAGCGCTTGCCGGGAGCAGCCAAATGGACAACAACAACAACAACAACAACAATGGCCATGTCTCGCCATCAAAACATGATGGAAATGATGGAAATGAGTTTGAAAAGCGTGAGGAAATATGTATAGATCGTAATGATCTGTTTGTCCCTTGCGAGCAATCCGAGGCCGTTGGTGGGAAGGACAAATTCCGTCCACTTTCATTATTGGACGCTCAGGTGCGAAAATGTTTGTGGGAATTTCAGTCCTGAACTATTGAGCGACTGCAGTCACGAGCCATCAGAGTACAGCTGTCTCCAGGACCATCTTTATGGTCAAATGAAACCGTCCACAATCACCGCATGCATCCCAAGCAGTCAATAGGCCTCCATGCAAAAAGACGCGGGCACCAGGATCGGTCAGACAAGACCAGAGGGCAGAATGGGTCGGGATTGCTGGCAACTCTGGAGAGCAGCTAGTAGGGATAGCTCAGGGGTTAAGGCATTGGACTATGGTTTGGAAGATCCCATGTTGAAACCCCCAAACCACCAAGTTGCCACTGTTGGGTCCTTGAGCAAGGCCCTTAAGCCTCAATTGCTCAGATGTATAATGAGGTAAAAATGTAAGTCGCTCTGGATAAGTCCGTCTGCCAAATGCCTAGATGTAGATGTAGCTAGTTTGATCGTGGCTCTGGTATACTGAGAAAACGTTCAACATTGATGGTATCCAAGCACTAGTCCATTAGTGTACCAGTGGATTATATAGAGAAATAAAGTTAGTTCTTACTCTCGTGTCTCTGTTCTGCTATTCTGCCCAATCAAAAGTCCTGTTTGACTTGAACAATTCAGCAGACTGATTTATAAAAAATAAAAAAAATAAATAGTTTAGCATAACATTCAACATATCAAACCCTCAATATATCAAATATTGCAATTGCAATTCAGGGAGCATTTTATACAATTCATACATCATTCTTTTCCTGGCGAACTATACATTTAACCTAAGAGCTAGAAGTTCTCCAGAATACAGAAGGAAATAAACGTTGCACTTGAAACCTTATTAAAGAAATGAAGCTGTTCATGTTCTCTCCTACCTGGATGCAACGTTTAACACAAAGTTGCCTCTAAGCACTGTTTGGGGGCTTGTTAGAATTTGTAAAAGCCTTTCCATTGCCAGAAACAAGATCTCCATAGTTTCACTCTGGAGACAATCCAAACTGTTGTTACTGTATACTCATGAGTCAGACTTATAACAGGGCACTTAAGATGATTGAAGAGAGACACATGAATCTCTTACCGTCCCGGAATGTTTAAAGTGGACCTGTGGCGTTAGCGAGGAACATGATGAATAGTTTATTAGCTTATATATGAGGCTTAGAAAATTGCCGGCGAGCACGGTGTTCTGTAGTTGTACTGCCAGAAGAGGGCTTTGATCATGGATTAGCGCGCAGCGATTTTTATTTAGCTTGACAACGGTGGAGCAAACTTTCTTGGACAAAGTGTGCATCCCGGACAGTGCCCCAAATAAAATCCCGCAGACGCCGGATGATGGAGAGGAGGTGAAGCCACGTTAGACGAGGATATTCCAGGATAAGGAGACGGACTGCGTCTATATCCTTGACATTTCTGAATCCTTATTTTCAGCCACTCGCGTCACTCAAGTTGATGCCTGACGCTACTTCCTCTCAAATGCCAGAGCTAGTTCGTGTGGCAGGGGAACTATTTTAGGGCGTTTGTCAGTTATGCAGGATGCCTATCATGCCTTCCCTCCATTTAGGCTGAGACTGAGAGCTGGAAAATGAGCTGCTGGCAAACACGGCTGTGAGGATCTGTATCTTTGCGGTATAATTGGTTGAAAACATGGACGTGGTATCTAGGTCAGAGTTTGAAACACGTTTCACGTTTCAAGAGATTTTCAAAACATTTCCAACCAGTTTCCTCTTATTTTTATAACCCTCTTTATTTGGGACAGAAGGAAAAATAATAACCTTTTTTTTTTTTTTTTAACATGCTTTCACATACAGTACAAACCACCATAAATGCTGATAGAGATATTCCACTATATATAGGAAGAAACTAATAGAATGCATTGGTACATACAGTACATGTCAACCAGTATAATGTAACATGTAAAGCAACCAGTTTTCACATTTATCACATTACTTAACTTAATTATTTAGCTTTGAAAGCTGTAAAAATATAGGTATTACATTTTTTTTATTTTATTAAAGTGATGCAAACAATTTGTTTTGTTGAAATGAATGAAAGCTCATAAATCAGGATAGGGCAGTGTTGACTCAGATGTTTGAGGCTCAAGGTTGCTGATCAGAGGGTCGGGGTTCCAGTCTAGCCATCGGCAGGTCGCCACTGTTGGGTGGTTAACCCTAACCACTGTTACCCCTACCGCCCATACAGCCCAGCCACTGCATGCAATGCTGGTCCCAAGCCTGGTTAGAAAATGGTGTTTGAACCAGATCGGGCATCCGGTATAAATCCTACACCAGACTTTATGTGGCAGACCCTAGGATTAAAAAGAATACAGGCCAAGAAAAGGAAGAAGAAGAGCTTATAAAACAGCATAGTTATGCCTTACTGGACTTAAGTTTTAGAGCAGGCATCACTAAATAGCGGACCGCGGTCTGGATCCGGACTGAGTGACGGTTCTATCCAACCTCTGTTGCTTTTCTGATGAATGAGAATGATTAATATACAAGTAATCGAGTGCTTTTTTTCTTCAAAGTGGGTGTGGCTATGCGTGTCACTCAACAGAGCCAATCAATGCGAAGAAACAGAAATAAAAACGTGAAACAGCATGCCTTACTCCAAGAAAAGGAAAGTAGACTATGAAAACTGAACCTTCTAAGATGAATGCACACATCAATGTACGTTTATTCTTTACATCGCGGGAAGTTTAAAACCAATTTGCTCTGAAGCAGTGGCATTAATAAAAAGCAGCAGTGCGAAGCGCCACTATGAGACAAAACACCGGTCGTCAGGGTAATACATATCCGCAGCAGTCCGAGGTGAGGGTGTGTAAAACACCCGATCTGAGAGACTGAGAGTCCTTTCACATTCATCCACAGCCCAACAGCATGCAAATGCAAATGATGCAAAACACTAAAACTGATTATAGATTGTTGTTTCAGACAGAGCAGGCAAATACAATGAGATATACTGTACGAGGCCATCAAAGTTCAAACTGTCAAAAATAATAAATATTCTTGAAAGGCTATGGAAATGTTTCGTTGCTTATTTTATTTTTAGACTTACAATGATATACTTTATATATAGAGGTTTGAATCCAAACTCAAACGTGAAATTCGAAATTTTACTGACCGGATCTTCCTAAAATTTAGTCCAGGACCCCTGTTTCAAAGTTTAAACTTGTGATTTAGCCAACTACAAGTGGGAAAAAAGTGCAATTGATTGTTGTCTTTTTGTCTTCATTACAGTCTATAGATCCAGGCCAGCAGTTTACCTGGGAACACTCGAACCTGGAAGTAAACAAAGCCAAGAACCGCTATGCCAATGTCATCGCCTATGACCACTCAAGAGTGCTGCTTTCCTCCATTGATGGTATGTCTGGCCTCAGGCTTTTTTTTTTTTTTTTTAATCTTCTAACGTAGTTGATGGATATTCATAATACATGCGCAATTACACGGCTATATTAGCTGTCAGTTATACTATATATACTGTATTTGCTGCTCGATATGTTAATGCTTTGGTGCTGAAGCAACATTACACCCAAGAGGACGATGAGCCAGGCTGAACGTCGAAACAGATACCCGTTCCCCCTCCATATAGCACAACACTGAGTGTTTTTTATTTCTCCATGGATCACCCACATTGCAGCTTTCATGCCAACCACTTCATGGCATCCCAGAACCCGACGCAGCCCTCTGTTTGTCCTCACTAAGCCTTCCGAATTGATTTCCCTCTGATGGGACACACATATTTGTGGAACCGATGCATTGCACGCTAACATCTGGAGTTGAGAACCCTCGCCTCTCTGTGTTTGCTTTGATTCGAAAGACTCGTACACGCGAGAGTTAGCCAGAGCTTCTGGCTGACGTCGACTGGCTTTCGAGCGGCCTGTGATTCAGTATGCAGAGGGCAGAACAAAATAAACACAGTAGGAAAGAAATCTGTTTTGCAATCAGGAAATTTTCAAATGGCAGCGCAGTAGGAACCAGTCTGAAGTTTTTTTTTTTTGTTCCCTCCCCAGCTCGGCCTCGAGGACCCCCTGCCAGGCTCCATCTTTGTTCTGTTCCAGCGTTTAGCGCTGTAATCACAGACTGTGGAGTTCTGATTACCTGAGCCAGGTGTGGCAGGAGATGAAATAGAACAAAACAGTGGTTTAGGGACGTTGAGGGACAGATTGGGGGCAGAACTTATTGTGCGTTCCTTCATTCTTACACACCATCTCTTTGCCTTAATGGTGTATTGATAAACCGAACAGAACAAACTGATCAACACACGTTTGCTTTTGAGGCAGGAATAAGATTTCCTTTACTCCGAGTAGCGCAGTGGTAAAGCGCTCGTCCTATCATCTGGAGATCGCGATTTCAATTCCCGGGTGATGCTGTTACCGCTCACAGCCGGAGGGCTGGAGAGAGCTGATTGGCCGAGCTCTCTCAGAGGGGAGGGATGAGAGGTATTTGGAGCTCCCACATTAATCACAGCTCTACAGCCAGTCAGGGGCGTCTGTGAGCTCACGCGAGTGGAAGGAGCGGATAGCGCTGTCCTCTGAGTGTGTTACTCCGCCCCCCAACGGTGTGTGAGCGAGCGGTTCGAAAACATGCGGTCGGTTGGCGTGATGTGGTTTGGAGGAAACACGTGATAGTCTTCGCCCTCCCGGCTGAGTGGTAGTAGTAGCCTTAATGTGGAGCCCCCTAGTGACGGGGAGGAATTGGACACGACTAAATTAGGGAGAAAATTGGGGAAAAATCCACAAAAAATATATATATATATAAATTTCCTTTAAACCCTACATACACCGTATGCAATCTGTAGTTGTACATCAGTCAGGGCATTCTTCTTTTTTTTTTAAGCAGATGTTCTGTCTTACTGTCCGGATCGCATAGTAACAATATTCTTAACAATTTGTTAATTAGGCTAAATATTTAATTTAAGATTATATTTAGATAATCTGACATGGATTCTATACATCCTCTGCCGTAATTATAAAGTCTGCCCTGGGTTTGTCCCAAGAGTCACACAACACACCCACATAAATGTCACTGCAAGGAAGCACAGATTGAGTGTATACCTACCAGAAATCCAGTTACAGCCTCAAAACAGTCGAGAGAGAGCGTGCAAGAGAGAGTGTGAGAGACAGAATCCATAAATCTCACACTGGACGCTGTAAAGGTCAGTAGATGTGAAGTCGAGCAATCCTTCTCATATTTACAGGCCAGCTGGCTACAGCTTTCCTCTGCTGAGGAATTTTATTACCGATCTTGCTGATTTTTAATATACTGATCTATATCTAACAGAGGGGAAAAAACACCTTTTTTCGACTTGCGTAGATCATCTTTCCCAAAGCCTGAGCCGCAGCCCCCTAGTGAGTCATACAAGTACTGCAGGTCGACCCCGAGACGTCATCCATAATAAATAAATATAAAGTTTTTTTTTGTTTTTTGTTTTGTAATTAGGTTTACACATTTACATTTAAAAAATTACATGTATTTACATTTAAAAAAATTAACCAGACTAAATAAGACAAAGCCATGGGATTTAAGTAACTGTCTGAACACACAAAGCTGATGTTTTTCAGACAAATCGGAATCACTTTCAGATGTTTTACGAGAGGTCGAAATACGCCGTCATGCAACTTAAATGACAGATTAGAAGGCATGTGTAATGAGTTGATTTCATCGATCAGCTCCGGCAACGCCGGGATTTCATAGCAGTGCTTTAGGAATAGCTAAAGCAAGGTGTCTGGCTTTCCTCCTTCTTCTGGACCTCAAAAATTACAGCCGGCTAACTGCTTGCCATCCTGCTGAGCAAAATCTCAAGCATATTTTCGCTAAAATCGCATCCATTGCGAGCAAAGATGTAGCGGTATGCGAATGCTTGCCGTTCCAGAGGACCGGCGCGTCCACATTGGAGTCTGATAAAAGTCACTTTTGAATGTGTACCGTCATGACGTGCAAATCCAATCTGGCCAAAAAATCAGAGGCGAACAATGTGGCGTGTAATGTGAACGTAGCCTTAGCCTCGCATGTTGATGAGAGTTGTGATTAAAGGGTTTGGCTGGTTTGCAGAACATTTTCACATTCCAAATTGGGCTTCAGTCTTGGGCTGCCATGCGGAAGCCCGGGTTCGATTCCCAGCCAATGCCCAAACCTCAGCCAATGGATGCAGTGCTGGTCCCAAGCCCGGATTAAAAATGGGAAGGTTGCTTCAGGAAGGGCACCCGGCATGAAACTTGTGCCAGGTTGTATCCTCAGGAGGATTTAAATAGTTCTCTCCACGGGTTTATATTATTTCCCTTTTTCTAATACGGTAGCGTTTCTATGGTAACAACGTCTACAGCACTTTTACCATGGATGCTTTATAATATTGGAATTTACAATTTATAGTTTTCTTTAAGGAGCTGTATATTAGAGACGACTTGGCTGGTAACAAGATGCATTTGATATTGTTTTCTTAAAAGAACAATTTCTTGATTAGCACTGAGTTTGCATGTTCTCCCTCTGCTTCGTTGGGTTTTTTCAGGTACTCCGGTTTCCTCCTACATTGCAGATCAGGCTGACTGGAGTTTCTACTTGTAAAATTGCCTGTAGTAAGCCAGTGTGTTTGTACAGAATAAGTTGTATAAGGAATGAATGAGTGAGAAAAAGAAAAAGAATAAAACCTACTAAGCCTTTTGTCTTATGTAACCACTTTACAGTTACGCTCCTTCACATGACTTCTATGATGTAGATCTAATAAATATAACCCATTGTACATGTCAATCCTAGCAGGAAAAAAAAAATCTTGGTTTATACTGTATATTAACATTCTTCAAATTTCCAATCGATACGTTTATTGTGCATCTCTTCTGCAAAAGTCATCCATCGATTTTCATTTCACTGAATGTTCACGTGAACGACTGCAGTTCAATTAGCACAGGATATGCTCTAATGACACACAACGCACACGTTTGCAATAATAATAATAATTTGCACAAGTATCATTACTTTTTTTTTTTTTTTTTACAAAATGATGCTTTTCCCACTCGTATCATAAAAAACAAATGTTCTGCAACCTAAAAAGTTCGAAATCAGCCATACTGTACGTATTCTGCAGACTTCAGCTTAATCAAGATGAAGTTCCACAGGGGTTCAATATATTCTAGAGCTGGGACGTGTATTCAATTTCATCAGCTGCTGTGGGACTGTAATATGTTATAAAAGCTAAAGTTTTGGCTCTGCACTTATGTGTGTGTATGTGTGTGTGTGTGTGTGTGTGTGTGTGTGTGTGTGTGTGTGTGTGTGTTTTTTAAGCAAATCCTGACTGACGTGCCAGACAGTTCAGTTTTGCCCCTCTTACCTTCCTACTGCTAATTTATGCTAGAGGTTCTATTGTTTTTTTTTTTTTCTTTTCTTTTTTTGTGTGTGTGGAAATGTTTCATTACAGTTTGAAAGAGAAAGAGAGAAAAAAGCGAGCTTAATTGTCTTCATCCATTGTCCATAATCCTGAGCAGACAGCTCCAACCAAGAGAGGAGGATTAGAATAAAATGAGGAGCACACATGGAGAGAAAGCTCAGAAAGAGCTTATATCTTGTTTTTTCTTTTTTTTTTAAATTCAGCTGAATAATTTACCTGAGAGAGAAAGGGAGGGAGAAGAGCGAGCGGGGGAGTCCTGGAAGCGAACGATGCAGACAGATGAGCTTTATCTCTCCGCAGCATGTGTTTCACGAAGCTCTGGGCCTCCAGTCCTCCAGCATCGACTAGCTGTCAACCTTGTGGGAAAGACCACACAGCTTTCATTTAGAGAGATCAAGCAAGAGGTGGAGGGAAGAAAGTGTTCTCTATACTCCTTTCCCTCGAACCGTCACTTATTTCCGTTCACTTAATGAATATTTTAGTGCGAAAAATATTTTGGCACGGTTAAGAAACAGATATTATTCTAAAAGGGAGTATTGGGACGTCCACACAGATAACTTTGACTGACAGTGGCGTGTCTCAGGAACGCAGTCTAAAGTGTGGTTAGGGGGGGAAAAAAAATCAAAAAGGGAGGAAGATGGATTATGCGAGTTTGGCACAGTTTTAGCCGTCCTGCCACTCGGGGTAGGTTTATAAAAGCGTGCAGCCTGAAGCTCAGCCAAAAAAACACGCTCGGCATTAAACGCTCACTCTGCATTAGTGTGAAGCGGTACAGGCATCACAGCAGGAAGCCGTCCATCCACACGCAGATTCGCTCTGACGGCCGCCGGGAACCGAAACCGAAGAGTTTAACGTCGCAATCAGTCACTCGTGCAATCAGTCACTCGCTTATTTCTTCAATTAGTCCCACAAACACAAATAAATACCCTTGAATACTACTGTATTTCATTTACTTACCTAACTTACAGTTCACAAGGCTATCCGATGGACGCTCTTTATAAGCAGATTTTCTTTTTTTTCTGTTTTAAATGTATGAAACTTTTTATACGAGTTCCAAAGAGCCAGACTTTTTTTGTATTTTGAATGCAGTCTTGAGGACTAATTCTCCAGGGTTCATAAAGATCTCCTTTTTTGCAAGTTTTTGTTAAGCCACATCGTGAAGTATGAATCATTTAAACATACAAAAGCATCTGACATGAAACATGAACCAGTGAGAAACAGGTGCAGATGATGACTGATGATCAGGCAGGTGTTTAGTATACTGATGATGCTGGACGCTGAGTGGTTGGGACAGACAAGAGGGGAAACGAGGCTGCTGCTGAGGATGTTACTAAACAACCAATTTTTTTTATCGTATCTTTGCGTAGTCTGTCAGAGTAAAACGTTTGGTCTCATTTCTTTAATTTTATCTACATCATTTCATTTAATATGAAGAAATGATGGGCAGGCACGCTGGTGTAGTGGTTAGCACTTTCGCCTTGCACCTCCAGGGTCCGGGTTCGATTCCCGGCCTCGATTCCCATCTCTGGGTTTCCTCCCACTGTCCAAAGACATGCAGATTAGGCTGATTAGCATTCCCAAATTGCCCGTAGTGTGTGAGTGTACTGTATGTGTGCCCTGCGATGGATTTGTACCCTGTCCAGGGTGTAGCCTGCCTTGTGCCCTAAGTCTCCTGGGATAGGCTCCAGACTCCCCGTGACCCTGAATACAGGATTAAAGCGGTATAGAAGATGAGTGAGTGAGAAATGATGGGTGGCTCAAAACTTTTTTTATACAATATTCTATTAAGCAAAACTTTTAAAAAACACATTCCCTGCTTTTTGTACCTTCTTTCCTCCCTCTTTCATTAACCAGGGCTTAAAACAATCCAATTAGATTTTTCATATAAGAAATGTGTTGCTCAGCTCTAAGAGGCGGTGCTCTGCAGTAGTCCATTTACATAGACAATAAAACAGTGCATTTGTAGGAGGAAGTTTGAAGTGTAAAAAAAAAAAAAAAGCATTCTCTAAGGTGTATTCCAACTGGGGGATTAATACACCTGAGACCTTGTGTTAGCTTTGTGTTGAATGTGGGTCTTTAAAGCAGCACTGACTTTGGGCTTTGTCATTTCAAGAGAGCGAGAAAAAAAAAAGAGTGGTGAGGGGAAAAAAATAAACCATGAAACTAATTGCAAACAAAATAGAACACTCATACACACGCACATATTCAATTGAATTATGTCATTCAATTACCACTCGCTCATTGAATCGCCTCAGCTTGCCATTTGAAAGCCAACAATCAGGAGATTAACAGACTCCAGACGCAGCACTGATCGTGTGACCTGAACAATCTGCATGGAAATGTGAACCTGAATGGGAATTCATTTCCAGCGCTAAGCTGGAATCCTGCTAAACTTAGCCAGCCAGATAACCCGATCTTTCCCGCACAGGGATCCCGGGGAGCGACTACATCAACGCCAACTACATTGACGGTTACAGAAAGCAGAACGCGTACATCGCCACGCAGGGCTCGCTGCCCGAGACCTTCGGCGATTTCTGGAGGATGATCTGGGAGCAGCGCAGCGCTAACATAGTCATGATGACCAAGTTGGAGGAACGTTCAAGGGTAAGTCAGTCTAACGTGGAAATTAATTTTTTTCATTGTTATATATAATAATAAAACTCATGAGAGTCGAAAAACGTTTAGATTAGCCTGAGCTCTCTTACACACATCACTTTCATTTTTTTGTCGTTTTGTCTTCAGATGTCTTCGTATTTCATCTCCAAGGCAAGACGCTCCGCATCACTTTCAATGCTTTACTGACATGTTTGTCCTCAGTTTTGATTCTAAGCTTGCATTTTTTTTATTGTAGTTGAATTAATAACTTGCTTCTAGAGAAAGCTAGTTTGGCGCTACCATGTGTGCTGCTCTCAAACGTAGCAAAACTTTTAAGATGTTAAGATTTGCTGAGGCATAAATTCTAGACTCTTTGCTCCTGAGACAAAATAAGATACTATAATAGTATACTACGGTGTTAAAATGGATTAAACATTATTTTAGTGGACACATTCTTTTCATTCATGTTTATCATTAATAAAGCCATAACCTGTGGGAGCCTGGTTAGCTTTCCATGCTAGCACCACTACAAACACTACTTATACTCAGAATACGAGGAAAAATTGATATCCTTGATAGTTTCGTGTTGTTTGTTTGTCCAATTACACATATAAATTCATGCTAAAGCTATATCTTTAGCCTCAGCGTAAATAACAACAAAATTGTGCTACGTCCTGTGAAGTTTCTTTTCTTGTAGAAAGTTGTCAGAAACCGCACGCCTTGTGTTATTACTCCTGATAAATGCGCTTTTAGCATCTTCTATAATCGATAGGCTCCTTTACTTTTATTAGCACAGTATAGTTAGCGCGAGGCACGTCCTCGCCGCTCCGAGACTTTAAGCGGCTGCGTCTCTCAGTTTGGCGAGGCAGCAACCATACTGTAATGGAACAATGTTTTATTGGGCACTTGCTGGGCTACAACAGTGTGTAATCATAATAAAGCCTAGGCTGTAATGTGATTGGGAAAAAAAAAAAAAAAGAAAGAAAAACGCAGTTAGGTTGGTAATTATAGCATCTGTCAGGGTAAGAAAAAGCGCCGTCTGTTTTAGTGCCTCCGCCAATTTCGCTCCGTTGCGAAATAAAGAGTCAGCAGAAAAAAAAAACACGGACGAACGGCCTGATGTCAGAAGCGTCCTTTTGTTCGCTCTTTCCTTTCAAACCGTCTTCCTGTGCCAAACAGCTCCGTCCAAAAGATTTATCCTGAGGACACGTTTACTTTTACACCAAATCTGTAACTTAAACATTGTTTAAACTGAATCCTGAGGTAATCCTGGGTGATTCGAGCATAATTGGGGCTGAACTCTGAGGTAATCCTGTGTTTTCCTGGTGTGGATTTGGCTCGTAAGATAGCGTTAGCTAATCTGAAGAACGAAACTGTGAGGTAACTGAAAGTGTTTCCAGTCCGAATGTTGCTTCTATAACAGAAAAACAACCAAACTCTGAGGTGAACATCATCCCTATGCTCCCAGGGTTCTATGGACCCCAGTTCTAGGATCCTGTGTTCCCAGGGTTCTGTTGTACTGTATATTACAAAGGACCTGAGTTTTCCTGTTCTACTCTATATGGCAGATAATGGAAACCTAGAAGAGAAGTTAGTTTAAGCATACCTTCATTTTTTTATTCATAATTTGTTCACTTTGCTTCTTTATAAACCTTGTGCACCAACCATTAGTTGTTTTTTGGGGTTTAAATAGATTTGAACTGGCAGCACGCTGGCTTAGTGGTTAGCACTGTGACCTTACACCGCCAGTGTCCGAATTCGATTCCCGCCTTGGGGTGTATCTGCATGGAGTTTGCATGTTCTTCCCATGCTTGGTGGGTTTCCTACAGGTACCACGCCTCGTGCCCTAAGACTCCTGGGATAGGTTCCAGGACCGTTCGTGACCGTGAATACAGGAAAGAGCGGTATAGACCATGAGTGAGTTTTGAAGCCTTGTCCCAATAAAATAAACCGGATAATATTCAGGAAATATTTTATCTTGACATATATCACATCTATCTCGAACAGAATAAGGGGTTAGGGTGTCTGGACAGAAAAAGTTACCTAGGGAACATCAGACCCTGGGATCATCGCTTGGCTCCCAACATGTGTGTATGTAGAGAAGATTTGGCCAGGGTAAACCTGATCATATTAAATTGTGTAAGGTATGCAGATTGTTGTACAAGTATGATTATTAGTAACTGTGCATCCTTGTTTCATCATCATTGGACCTGTGTAAGTGCTCTTGGATAACTGTGAGTGTGTGTGTGTGTGTGTGTGTGTGTGTGTGTGTGTGTGTGTGTGTGTGTGTTTGCAGATAAAGTGTGACCAGTACTGGCCCAACAGGGGATCAGAAACATATGGTCTAATCCAGGTGACGCTGCTGGACACAGTGGAGCTGGCCACCTACTGCGTCAGGACGTTCGCTCTTTATAAAGTACGACAAAACATGAAAAGAACGAACAAAACACTACAACACACACACACACACACACAAAACAGCAAAAAGGTGCAAGATCGTCATTAATCATCAAAATGTCAATATATTATTCAATGGGAAATAGCTCATTTTAAGATTTAAGACCAATAATAATAAACACACAAGAATTCACACACACACTCCAGTATTAACCACCATTAAAGACCCGAGCTCGCTTCACTATAGAAACAGAAATCCACAAAAATCAAACACACACCAAACCAAAACCTCCAAAAATGACTGAAATTAAATGAAGGAAATATAATTCTTCCATGAAACAAAAATATGGGCCAACATATCAGCATTTTCCATTACACACACACACACACACACACACACACACACACACACACACACACACACACACACACACACACAGAGAAACTCATATACCCCCACACCCAAACACACACAATATAAACTAACTTATAAAAAGCACTTATTTGTCACACTTTTTCATTACTGGTACAATCATCTGCTCTAGTGTACTTTGTTAAGCATTGTTGTCCAAAATGTTTGATCGTGTTTCCTGCAGAGTGGCTGCAGTGAGAAGCGCGAGGTGAGGCAGTTCCAGTTTACAGCATGGCCTGATCACGGTGTTCCCGAGCACCCTACACCGTTCCTGGCCTTCCTGCGCAGAGTGAAAGCCTGTAACCCTCCAGACGCTGGGCCCATGGTGGTGCACTGCAGGTACAGTACAGTACGACCAGCATCCCCAACTCATTCCTCTTTGTACTGACTTTTAAAAAAGAAATTTCTTTATTACAGTCGCTTCAATTGACCAGTTTTAATAAGCTCATGAATGAACATTTCATTCAATCTTAGCTAAGCCAGCCTCAAGATCAGGGGTGCCAATAAATGTAAATGCAACGGAACCGCTATAAGCATTAAGCCATCACACTCTTCTCTTTTTATTCCTTGCCATTCTGTTCATGTATCTCATCTTGTTTCCTCTCTAGCTCAGACATAATTCAAGATAAAAGTTTATTTTTTTAATTTCCCATGATGCTTCTTAACTCCAGTTTTGCGTCATTAAAAAAAGTAAGAATAGGAATCACCGATACAATATTATCACAATACCTCAGTGCTGATTTGTTACATAGATAAACAAGTAGTGGAACCTTGGATTACGAGCATAATTTGTTCCGGAAGTGGGCTCGTGTTCCAAAACACTTGTAAACCAAACCATAATTTCCCATAAGAAATAATGAAAGCTCAAATTATTTGTTCCATAGCCCCAAAAAATATATACATAAAAATAATTAATACAATCTATAAAATTGTATTAATTTTTATGCGCCGTGTGTGTGTGTGTGTGTGTGTGTGTGTGTGTGTGTGTGTGTGTGTGTGTGTGTGGAATTAGCCTAATAGCCTAATTAAACTAAACTAATAACCAGCAAATAATTCACTCCTACTGTACCACAACGGATGAAAATGTGTAAATAGTTCAGAGTGCGCCACTTGTAGGATTATATAGGAACTGTGACGTTTTACCGCCTAAAACGTCTCAAAACTCACCTTGACAGTGAGTACCTGGGTAGAGCGGCTGCGAGTATACTAATGCATACGGTTTTTGAAGGAAAATGCAGATCGGAAGCTTTTAAGGCATGCGATTATTCATAATGTGACCCCATAAAAATGCGTTTCTATTGTACCAATCGGACGCTTCTATGCTCGGTACAGAATCGTTTACATGACGATTCTGATCACTGATCAATGCTCCATCTCTATTATAAATGTCAAATTTTTCTTTTTAAAAAAAAAAAATCATTCCACACAAAGGAATAGCGATTCATAAGTGAATCCATTTTTTCCACATCGCTATAAAAAAGTCATCCTTTACACATTGCAAAAAGTGTCTGCTTAAGTCTGTGTCCATAATTTTACTGGATCCTCCTTCTTCCATATAACTTGTAATAGATGCCTGAGATGTGTGGGGATATAGATAGGAAATCCTGATACATGAAACTACTGATTATATGGACACCAGCATAGTGCAGGGAGAGAAAGAGAGAGAGAGAGAGAGAGAGGAAATGGAACAAGCTTGCGTTAGGAGAGTGACAAAAAGAAGACTGGATTAGTCAGGAATTAAAAGCAGAAGTTAATTAGTGCTCCCAGCAGACCCTCTTTCAATTGAAAAACCCTCTCTCTCTCTCTCTCTCTCTCTCTCTCTCCTGACTGAATGCAGGAATTAATGTCAATGCTTAGACAGCGACTTTTAATTCCTCTGGCCTGCATCAGATAAAGAGAGCTCAAACTGCACGCCTTAAGTCCTTTAGAGAACACAGGACCATATCTCCAGCTCCTTTAAGCTGGCCATTTCACGGGGTGGAAGGGGATTAAAATAAAAAATTTAAAAAACAGGGGGGCTTTATTTATTTCCTTTTCCTCCAGTCCATCAGAGGGGGTAGGGAGGTGTCGAGGCGGCGCGGCGGGTCGCGTGCGCCCCCGAGATTACGAAGCCGTTTAGGCGGGCGCATTGGCGAGTCCGAACAAAAGAAGAAGAAGATTGTTAGGCTTGGTGGTAATTAACCAGCAGTCCTCCCCTGCAGCTCTTGGCGTAATTAGCTGGACAGAAAGGGAGAGAGATATAAAGAGAGAGAGAGTGTGTTTACATACGTAAGTGATAAAAGTGTTGGAGCGCAGGGAAGAGAATTTGCCCGTGAAATAGATTTACTCCAAATTCTGATGACATATTTAGCATGGGCAACGACCAGCATATGTGTCTGGGCGAGTGTGTTCACATATTTCTACACATTCCTCTCTAAACTGTCTTTTTTTTGCAAGCATCATTTCTCTCAGATTACCCATAATCCCTTTGCTCTTGTCAAACGAATGCAAACAAAAAGAAATATCGTGAGGACCTTTTCTTAATAAATACCAGCGGTTTCAGAAAGAGACTCAGATAGATAGAGCGATAGATCGAGTACTTTATTAATCCCAGAGTGAAATTCTCTGCTGTTCTTTGTAGCAATGTTGAAAAAATCATTATACAGTGACTAATCCTCAGGATTCCCATCATGCACGGCAAGTGGACCCGAGTTTAAAGTACCCTTGAAATAATAAAAAGGCTATTTCAGAGCTTTCGGTTTTTTTTTTGTTTTTTTTTTTTTAAACACCTGTCCAACGCAGATATCGTCATTTGTATTTAGTGGTTCGTCACATTTTTCAGCCGACTCATCCGTAGCGGACGTAGTGCAGAAATGCGCCGTCAGCTTTCCTAGCATCTCATATCGTGACGTAGCCTCTATCGATCGGATCCCGCTCTTAATAAGGTGCCATCTGTCCAACATTAGGATTTGGGCTGAAGCCAAATGCACACAGCTAGAAATGCAAAAAGAAAAAAGAAAAAAGTCTCACTGCTTAATTAATGTCTGTGATTGCTCCTAACCTGAAAAGCAGCATTTCATCAGGTCTTTCAAGGCATCTTACGATCTACAGGATTGATATTAAACCAGTGTCGTTTTTAAAAAATATATATTTTTTATAATAAGACGATTTGATTTGAACACGGCTGGATCCCAGACATGGAGTAAATCCAAAGCACTTGCTCATGGCTCCAGTATGTGAAATCAGACATTCTTTAAAGCATCAATCATACAGGCTGTCTCTCTCTCTCTCTCTCTCTCATATGGGAGAGCAGTAAATCCAGGAATGCGTTTCCCTGCTCGGCTATAAAGCGGGAAGTCATGGCAGGCGCGTTTCCCGCCACTGCCCAAGACGTGTGCGGTGTTGTTGCCGCTCAGAGACGTGTGTAGCCAGGCGTTATGGCAGCAAATGGGAAAGCCCATCCAGTGGCATGATTGGATGTTACAGGGGTCAGTGGTTTCTGAAAGAAAAACAGAAGCGAGCAAACGAGGAAGAACAAGAAATAAGGAGAGTCCCCGGAGGTGTACATAACTTGGTTTGTACACAGCGTACTATCACGGCTTTGCCTGTTCGGTATTTCATGCTGCGCCGTCTAAACGAGTCCTGCTCAGGTTAATGAAGTGAACTTAAAGCCTCTGTAGACCTCGACGTGCACTTTGTTTTTTTTCCTTAATGACATTTCTGACTCCGTGCAGCGAAGGAATTTGGTCCGTCTCACGCTTCCAGAGGACAAAGGGACAAGAAATAAAGAAAGGAAAAAAAGATAAACACTGTAGTTTAAAAAAAAGACGGATTGCGTCATGTTTTCTCTGCATGATGAGGTGCTTTTAGACCGGATTGAATCCATGTGCAGGAAAAAAAAATAGAGAGAAAGATTTTCCCCCCTTTTTTTTTCTTTCTGTTTTTATCCCATGAAGTCAGAAAAAACTAACATGTGATTCACTGTAAAAATATCTGCACGAGTCCCTCGCCAGATTCCTCATTCAGCAAGAAGGACACGACAGGACCAGATGCTCATTAACAAATTTCTCCATCTATCTCTCTTTTCCCCGTGATCCGCCGAGAACGCGAGAGCAAGGATGTATCGTTAGACAAGATCACGATTACAACCATATGCCTCCCGAAAAAGAGATCTTGAGCAACGCGAGTCCCCAGGACCCGTGATCCCTTTATTGATGACGAGGTGATTTTTTTTTTTTTATCGCTCAAGGTGAAACGCGGCACAGAGCCACGACGCTGATCTCATCAAGGAAACGAGGGCGTTGGGAACTCGGAGCTCGCTACTTCAGCAATCAATCCCTGAAGTACTGTACGTTACCGTAGGGTCGGAACGGTAATATGGAAATTCGCAGCGTTTAATGAAGAGCTCTGGCTCAGCTGCCATTTCCCTAACATTACGCCTCGTTAGCAGGGAGCGCTAGTGCTAATCGAAGTACAGCTAATCGAACTCGGCTGCATTGCGAGGGGCGGGGGGGGGGGGGGGGGGGGAGAAAGAGACTTAACCTCAATGAAAGTCACTAAAAAAAGTGACGGAGCTTTTAGAGGTGGATGTGGTTCTGAGACGCAAGTGAGCAAATAGACAGGTGGAAAAAGCGATTGCGGAGCTCTCGTTTGCTGCACTGCAGTATCTCTTACCATCTCTGATTACTGTGCATACCGGGCCAAACCTTGCGTACTACACCTCCTTCTCTCTCTCTCTCTCTCTCTCTCCCTCTTTCTCTGTCTGAGGTAAGGCTTTCAGTGCTCTCTGGCACAGCGAACTCCCCTCGCTGTCTTCTAGCAGCAGATGAATGAGTTTGCTCATCTCCTGGCTAGCAATCACACTCTGATTATAATGCGTATGCTGGCACCGTTTAGGCACATAATGATTTGTACACGCACCCCCCAAAGTGTGCACCTGGTAAAAGCCCCTCTTAGCAGCCCCCTACCGAGCTGTGCGAGCGCTCCAAGATATGAGCATCCAGAAGACGCAACTGGTTGTGTTCCCACATGTGATCCTCGCGTTTACAATCCAACAGCAGGTAGCGAAACACTTGGTAAACGGAGCTTCACAGGTTTCCTACGGAGTGTGTGGATGCTCCCGGGAATGCTAAGTGGATATGGAAAGATTGGTAGATACACCTGTTGTGCTACTCTAGTTACAGAAGAGTTATCGGAAGGTAACGGTATACTAGCGTTAGGCTGTTGACAAAAATAACTAGGTGAAATTAGCATTTCCGCAGCAACAGTAATTACATTTTAAAAGAAAATGACATTATTTCAGTGTTTTGCAGTGCTAATCTGTTCATCTACAGTATAAGCTGCAAAGGCCAAGCTGGAACACACAATTAAAGGGTCTAGAGAGAGATTTCATTTTGCAATTAAACAAACCCCTTAGATAAGCGACATGTTGTTGCTACTGTATGTAAAAAAATTTTTTTACATTTTCATGTTAAAAATGTTTAAAATCCCCACTTTTTACCAAGCATATCCTTCTCTAAAAGACCTTATTAGTTTTGCGTTCTTTTATTCACCAGCGCTGGCGTGGGACGAACCGGCTGCTTCATCGTGATCGACGCCATGTTGGAGCGCATCAAGCACGAGAAGACGGTGGACATTTACGGCCACGTGACGCTGATGCGTGCCCAGAGGAACTACATGGTGCAGACGGAGGACCAGTACGTGTTCATTCACGACGCCCTGCTGGAGGCCGTGACCTGCGGCAACACAGAGGTCCCCGCCCGCAACCTTTACGCCTACATCCAGAAACTCACCCACATCGAGACGGGAGAGAACGTCACAGGGATGGAGCTGGAGTTCAAGGTACGTTCAAGGATTTAATATTTTTATGTTTTTTTTTTTTTTCTTTTTTACTTAAATAGATAATGTATTAAATGTAAGCTCTGGACTTGATTACTCTTTGAAGCAGAGTTTCTAATGGAACCTATACCAAGGTATTTTTGTACCACAGTGTGGTACATTTGGGGAACGCTTTGTACGATACTGTACCAGATTATGATTAAATCCAGATTAAATACCATGGTAGAACTATGTACCACACTATGGTACATGGTTCTACCATGGTATATACTTTGACACAATGCTACAAGTACCATGAACCAAAATATATTGTATGTCATGGTAGAACCAACGGTTCATGTTGATGGACCAGGATGCCATTAAAATTTGTTAGACATGCACTGCCTGTACAATACTCTACGATACATGTAGTATGTACTGATATATGTGTACACACATACCATATTTGATACATGCTAAACTCTGGTAGCCACTGTGGGACCATGGTATTCACCAAATATTGTGGTACAAACCATAGTACTACAACTGTACCCACTGAAGTGCCATAGTACCTACTATTGTATTCACCAAAGTACAGTGGTACATACCATAGTACTATTACAGTACGATACCCATTGAGGTGCCTATACTGGTACACCACAAAGTCCTGAAGTCCACAGTAATGCTATTATACATTTTGGAAAATAGTTTACCATATTAAGATATAGTACATATCACTGTACAAGTTAAATCTTTTGGTTAGTTTACTTAGGTTATAAACCTAGCAACTGGCTACGATAGTCAGTTAAAAGAAAAACAAACAAAGATAAACTAGTGATTTCTTACAGATTATTGACTGTTGTTGTTCACATGATCATGTTCAGTTGAGCATAAAAAGTTGCAGTTAGGTACAGTTTGCCTTTATATTCTTATATAATACACTTTATTATTATAAAGTATAAAGAGTTGTGCAATCTTGCTGGAAAATGTTGTTAGCAAGGCTAGCTAGCTAGTTCTTTCTAGTTATAGCCTTTGCTAGCAACCCAAATTGCTGTGAGACTCTGTTGCACAATTTTTTATAACTTTTTTTTGTAATTACTTATTTATTTGTTTATTTATTTTTGTTAAATCCAGATTGGTCACATTTTATTATTATTATTATTATTATTATTATTATTATTATTATTGGATAGCGCTATCTGTTAGATACAAGAACAGGAACAGGCTTCCAGTATGTTCTAGAGAAATGCATTAGACTTTATAAAAGGTGATGGAGGTTATTTAGTGAAAGTCTTAAGAAATGTTAACTGCAAATGCCCTTTCTGAAAGGCTTTAAGGTTATGATATGTTAGCATGATAAATTACTTCATAACATTTTTTTTTCCCCCCATGGGTCATGAATGAGGTCAGTTTCACAACTTCATGTTGTAACATGTGTATAAACTTCACCCAATGACGTTACACTAAGATTAAATCTGCCCAGCAACAAGGAGCTGATTGGACGTTAGAAAGTAATATCATTGTTTTACTTATTTTTGCCCAGATTCATTTTGACTTCAAACTTTTCAGTCAGGATTTTATATAAAAATAAATATTATAATGAAAAAATTGTTTAAATTGAATGTTCTGAGGTACTTTTTGCATCATGGAAACTTTTTATCTTGTATAATGCTTAGTTTAGTCTTGGCGCTCTTAACAACGGAAAACAACATATCTATACATACAATATGTTCAGCTTGTAACTTCTCTACAACTGAAATTCCTCAAACACTTAGATCAATTCAGCGGAAATGTATTCGCAGCCTCCGATTTAAGCTTCTCGCCGGGAAAAAATCCTTCATCTGCTCCCCGTAAGCTGTGTTTTGCCTCATGTCATTGGACTCAGCGACATTTTACAGCGACTGCACTGCAGTTCCTCAAACAACAAGAGCAAAAAGAAAAATGTATTTGCTGAGAGTCAAAGGGTGATGAAGTATCCCAGGCTGAGCAAATCGCCCCAGTCCTGGAGCGCGAGGCGTTTCCAGGGCTTGGCTGCAATGATTTTTACCCCCTCACCGAGCCACACTGGATTCTTTTTTTTCCACTTCACTTTACTGCTGCTGCACAGACAGCATGGGGCCTGTGGTTTCTTCCGTGCCACTTAGCCGGTGCTTTAATGCAGCTACAAACCAAAGACCCCGAGACCCTCTCACGCAAGCCTGGGTAAAACTCCCTCTGTTACTTTCATCTTTTCATTTCTCAGTGTGTGTGTGTGTGTGTGTACAGTATGTGTGTGTGTCTTTCCCCATACATTCTCACACACGCCACCTCTTCCTTACCTTTCTTTCCATCTTTTCTTACTCTTTTTGCTTTTTCTACATTTAAAAACCAAGACATCGCCTCCAATTTAGTCCAATCACTGACTGGTAGCATCGAACTAAAACCAAATGAATCATTTAAAAAGCACACATTACACAACGTAATCTGTCAGCAGTCATTTCAGCCCCCTGTTATAGTTAGGTGTTTCTAACTTGACACTGATTAGCTTTGTGGGTCTCTCTCTCTCTCACACACACACATTCTTTTGCTGATAAGTTCTGCTATGTTTTTGTCCACCGGGAGCCATTTATTTGTATTATTCACTTCTCAGGGATAATCATAAATGGAGCAGCTGCACTCCCTGGGTTTTGCCAAAGACACCAACATAAGTAGTTGTGTGGTGTGTGTGCGTGTGTGTGCGTGTGTGTGTGTGTGTGTGTGTGTGTGTGTGAGAGAGAGAGAAAGAGAAAGAGAGAGCTTTCTACTGGTATTAGGTTATTAGCAGTGTTTGTCTTCAAATGGAAAGAGGAAAAATTGAGAAAGATCAAAACAAAATTATGACTGTGAAGACAGAAAAAGTTGGAGAAGAAATTGGATGGCTGGATGGATGGATGGATGGATGGATGGATGGCTTGTGGAAAAGATGGATGTATGGATGGATTTTTTGAATGGATGGTTGGATACAGTACATGAATGAATGGATGGTGATGGTTGGGTTGTTGGATGGATGGATGGATGGATAGATGGATGGATGGAAATGGATGAAAGGATGGATTTTTAATAGATAGATGGATGGATGGATTGTTGCCTGAATTGATGGATGGATGGATAGATGGATGGATGGATGGATGAATGGATGGATAGCTAGATTAATAAATGGATACATAAATGAATGGATAAATTAATGGATGAACAGCTAGGCAGGTGATTGATTTAATAAACCCTAGAGTGAACAGAAGGTGAATGGATGTATTAGCTAATAAATAGATCAAATAAAGGTTGAATGAAGAAACCAATAAAAGAATGTTTTAATGACTACACAGATTCATCAAAATATGGTCAGCTACACAGATGTCTGTTAATGCAAGTGAGGATAAAGAAATCAGTATATGAATAAATGGATGTATATTGTGTTGGTGGGTAATTGAATAGATGGCAGATTAATGGAATGATAAGTAGAGGAATAGAATGTAAATGAATAGATGTTGCGCTGTAACAACGAGTAGATGGCTGAATGGATAGATTGATGTATGGATAATTGGTGCAACAAACAGATGACTGAGGGGCTTCGATAATTGGTGCATGTATGGTGGGTTTGGGTGGAATAATAAGTAGATACAGGAATAGATTGAACAGTGGAGGGGTGGATAAATAAATTATTGAGTAGCTTTGTAAATAGATGGATGGATGAATGGATGGATGGATGTAAATGGATGTATTCAGGTTCCTTAGCAGTAAATGTAAAAACACAGGATTAAAAATACGTCGTATATGTAAAACCCCTGTTTTATTCCATCGGTAGCGCTTGGCCAACACAAAGGCCCACACGTCACGCTTCATCAGTGCCAACCTGCCCTGCAACAAGTTTAAGAACCGGCTGGTCAACATCATGCCATACGAGTCAACACGAGTATGCCTGCAGCCCATCAGAGGGGTGGAGGGATCCGATTACATCAACGCCAGCTTCATCGATGGCTACCGGTGAGTCAAACACAAACAGTGAGTTAAGACAAGTGGGTTCTTCATCTCAAGTTCTCCAGTAGTTCTAATGAACTAATAGTAATAGTTCTAATCCTGTAAAACCATTAATAATATTGTTAACATTTGGGTGGATAAAACTTGTAAAATATGGCCTCTGGTCCTGGTTTACTCATGCAGAGACAACCTGATGGCTATACTTCAATTTTATCCTTTTTCTTTTATTATCCAGGCAACAGAAGGCGTACATCGCCACGCAGGGCCCTTTGGCTGAGACCACAGAAGACTTCTGGAGGATGCTGTGGGAGCACAACTCCACGATCGTGGTGATGCTCACTAAACTCCGAGAGATGGGCAGGGTAAGAGAGAGAAAGAGAGAGAGAGAGAAGGAGTTAGAAAATTCCGCCCACCTGGACAAAAAAAAAAAAACTAGTGCAGGCCAAATTACAGCATGCTTTAATAAATAGATGGAGAGTGCAATAAGAATCCCACACACTCACTTTTTTTTTAATGTCCTGCCATTCCATTTTTCAGCCTGTAAGGCAAGTCTATAACCAATAGCTTGTAACAAGTGAGAAATTGCAAGCATGCACGCCTACACTTTATGACTGTAATCAACAAGCTTGTAATACACTTGTAATATTTATTTTTCTAATTACTGTATAGAGATTGTTCATGTACTTTGGTTGAATGTTGGTTCAGACAGGAATAACGAACTGCGAATTAAATCATGGTTCAGCTGCAATGACGTGTTTATTTACATCAAAAAAACATGTGATTGAAGATGTTTGCTAAATCCGTCGTCATTATCTTATTACATATTACTGTGTGTTTGTGTGTTAGGAAAAATGCCATCAGTACTGGCCAGCGGAGCGCTCTGCTCGGTATCAGTATTTCGTGGTGGACCCCATGGCCGAGTACAACATGCCTCAGTACATCCTAAGAGAGTTTAAGGTCACCGACGCCAGGGTAAGCGGTTCATCCAAAGCTCTGCATGTCCTCCCTGAGAAGGTTGAAGTGAAGGTTTCATAGCCAGGTTTCGGTATACTGTACATTACCGGAACTCGAGAATCGGAATCCCGATGATGTCATTGCTTGAGCTTCCTTCTTCATCTTTCAATCATACCGAGCGCTGTTCAGTTTCCGAGCGTCCACGTGATCAGTCCTTGGCAGCTTGCACGCTACTCCAAGTGTCTTCAGCCGCTCCGGGGTTTGAAAAGATTTGTTGGCCCTCTTCCATTCCTGGGATTGGAGAGATGTTTAATGAAGGGAGATCTACTGTAGATACCTGGGTAGGCATTGGCAGATTGGAAGAACATTAGGTAAACTGTTCATAAAAATAATAATCATAGAAGAAAAAAAAATGTATTCCGTTTAATGAAGGACTGAGGTTAGTTTGGAGGTTGCAGGAGGTGTTAGAAAGAAGAGCAATTTAAGTTGAATCGATCTGCAGTAATGGTTACACACTATACAACAGGGGAAAGAAGAAGGTCATTGAACAATAATGTGTCAGATTGAATAGTCTACAAGTTTTCGCAGAGCACTAACAGCGCACCATCTAGTGCAAGGACGATCAATCCTGCAGTCCATGAGTAAATGCTGTACAAGTCCATGTAATGGTCTGGAAGTCCTTCAAAAAAAAAAAAAAAAAAAAAGGCAAAGGCAATAGAAAGTTGATAAAAATGTAATATACAGTAGAGATGTCCTCTAAACTTGTTCTGGGCTTTCAGGTGTAGTGTTCCACTGTCAGTGTTTCTTTTGATTTCCATGTGTACTGTTTTGAGAAGGGGTGAACTTTTCTGTCAGAGTGCACTGGAGTAAATAATTACAGGCATTGTAACATGCCAGTCCAGAAACCTGACACGAGGCAGTGACTCCTGGTTCCATCGAAATCTTGCTCGCTCCTCAGTTTAGAATTCAGCCCTACATCGGGACTCAAACTGGCGTAGCTTTCCGTGTTTAGGCTTTGGCAGATCTCTGAAGCAACTCACACCTCCAGAGCTTTGCTCACTAACACGGCACATCAAAGGAGTCTGTCTTTTTTTTTTCTTTCTTTCTTTCTTCTTTTTTTTTTTTTTTGCGCCACCGCCGCTTGTTAATACGATCAGGTGAACAGAGTTGGATAGCTTTTTGTTGGGTTCAAGTCTCTCAGGGATTGGGACTCCTACGCATCGGCGTGACTCTCTGATATGTTTTGAAGAGCAGCAGGGTACCATTACCGAGAAGCCGAGACACCCCGTCAGTACAATCGAGCCGGTGTGATCTGCACTTAAAGGAAAAACTGAAGTGTTTCTCGAGTGTATGCTATTAGGTTGTTGCTGTTGGTCTCAAATATTTTCCATATTTACTGTACTAATAATGTGAGTGATGTACATATCGAAATACAGTATTCATACTTAACAATGGGTTTTACGTGCATAGCCATCAGTACTGATTAGCATGGGGGCGTTCGAGTCAACCCGGGACTTTCTCGTGAATGAGGTTTTCTGACAGACGTCAAGCACAGTACGGTGATGAGAAATACAGCTGCTCAGTGATCCTCGGAGCCCACTGCAGTCATTCCCATCAACAGGTGGAAGTTATTGCTACATCCCTCATGTGGCCCTGATATCGCTCCAAGCCATTTCCACATGTTCGAGTTCCTGGGAGACTAGTGTCTCAGACGTGAAGCAGGCAATGCAGTCCTGGCTTTCTATCTTGATGGTGTCCAAGCACTAGCGATTCACACTGGGATGAGTGTATTAGTGTAGCAAAGGATTATTCAAAAGTCCCGGTTTGACTCGAACGGCCTCATAGTTGTTCAAAAGCACTCCTCAGATGCCCCAAATGCTCTGACTCAGGTCCAATTTTACTGTCAACAAGGGTGTATAAGGGTTTTATTTACATATCTGCAGAAACTGAATTAATAGATCACGTGTTACATTGTGTGCATCCAGCGTTGATGAAATAAAGAAGAAAAACAAAAACAGTTCAGTAATTGGTGCCCGATTAAAAATATGTTGATTTTTGTTGTTTCATATTATGTCGTAGGACGGACAGTCCCGGACGGTCCGGCAGTTCCAGTTCACTGACTGGCCTGAGCAGGGTGTGCCCAAATCAGGAGAGGGGTTCATCGATTTCATCGGCCAAGTTCATAAAACAAAGGAGCAGTTCGGCCAGGACGGACCAATCTCAGTGCACTGCAGGTATTCCCCCGCTGTTACATGCAGAGGATTAAAGTTCAAATTAAATAAAGGATTCTTAATGCAAGGAGGAGATTCATGAGATCCCCCTCTCTCTCTCTCTCTCTCTCTAGTGCGGGTGTTGGTAGGACAGGAGTCTTCATCACTCTCAGCATCGTTTTGGAGAGGATGAGGTATGAGGGAGTAGTGGACATCTTCCAGACGGTCAAGATGCTGAGGACACAGAGACCAGCCATGGTACAGACAGAGGTATGGCCACACACACACTTAATCATGAATAATAATAATAATAATAATAATAATAATAATAATATATATATATATATATAGTATAAAATATATGTTTAAGATTATTATTAAACTGAATATATATATATTAGACATATTATATATATATATATATATATATATATATATATATATATATATATATGTCTAATATGTCTAATATATATATGTATATTCAGTTTAAGTTAAAGGTGATGTTCTTATTGAGTGAAATTCAGGTAACACATCCATGAATAATAATCTTCCGTTGAGAAAATGTTTGCATTCATGTTTGATAAGTAGTGTAATAAAAAAATTCGAGCTGAATGTGGATTAATGAAGCATGTAGGGGTTTTTGTCTGTGTGTGTGTGTGTGTGTGTGTGTGTGTGTGTGTGTGTGTATCAATATTTAGCTGCTCAGCTCTTGATGTTCATTTATATCAATTTCAGCAAGTCCCTGAGGTTAGCCATGCAAATGAATTCAGATAAGCAACTTCACACTGAGAAAATAAATAAATAAATCACCTCCCTACAGTATCGAGGAAAATACTTCGGTTGAGATCAATGAGGACGGAGCGAACGCCGCGATACTTTTACGGGCCGCTGAGCAAAATAGTGCATTTCTTTTCTTCCACGCATTCCCCCCCCCCTTTTTTTTTATTCCTGAGCAGACAAGAGCCGAGCTCTTGACCCTCATGTACTTTTCAGAGAGCTGAAATGATGGCTTTCTGTAGATATGAGAGGCCCCGAGCGAAAACCGTGCCTGAGTGGAATGCATACAAACAGGGGGGTGTTCAATACTGCTACAACGAACCCTTGAGGGTTATAGAGGCACACGGGGACACATTGTGCGCTACGGTCAGTAATTATACACCGTGCAAGGCCAGACAAAAAAAAAATTATAAAAAAAGTCACGTTTCAGAAAGGTCCGCCTCAAGCAAAGCAAAACAGACAAGAAGGACTGGAATTTGATTAAGAACTGTGTGAAAAGAACTCACAGGATTGGGACTAAACAGCTGTGTGTCCAAAAAACAACCACTTATTAGTGAGAATGATAAAAAAAAAAAAAAAGCTTCAATTTGCTAGGGAGCATAAAGATTCGCACATGACGCAATGAAAAACCATAGCATGTGGTCTGACAAGTCTATTCAAGATGATGCAAAGTCCATGTTGGGGAACTTTTAAGAAACATTTTGAGACTCCTTGCAAAATCATTAAACAAATATATGCTTACAGAAATGTTTTCATATCAACCATAATGCATTTTCAAATAATAGTTTTCCTTTATTTTTACTATATATGCTGCATATGCAGTGCATAAACATTCCTATAACCTTGGGATATGCCTGCAAGACCAATCGAAGTCAGGAAATCGGAAGCACTGTGAAATAAAATATTGACAGTAATTCCACAGGATGGCTTTCCTCTTTCTTCTCACACTGCATCTGGTATAAACTTGCCAGATGTTATGCACTGATACGTCTTTTTCTTGTTTCTTTTTTTTTTTTTTTTGCATTTTTAGCATCATAGAAGGTTTGTTTTTATAAATCAGATAAAAGTGTAACCCCATTTTTACTACTAATAAGCTTTTACGAATGATGACATCTGCCCTTGACTATAAACATTTAGCAAGGGCTTTGTTAAAGGCCCCATATTTTACAAATTCTTAAATGAGAACTGTTAACACAGGACTCAGAGCTGTTAAAGCTCCAGCTGAAATATTCCTCAGATATCAACATACCTCAAACTCACTCCTCCAAATTCACCATTACAGTGTCTATTTGTCAAGTGTCTACCATTACAGTGACTATAAATAAGCTACTGTTGAGCCACGCCCGATGGAGAACAGTAGAGCTGAGTAGAGTACAGATGAGATCTTCTTATATGAGGTCACAATAGGCAGGAGTCTTATTGACTTGTTTAAGCCCACCTGAATGTCTAAAAAGTGAATTTTACATAATAGGTCTTTAATGTATTACGGTATTTAATATTTTGCCAGACAAGGCCATGTTTGGTATTTAAGTCCAATATTCAGTTGATAAAATAAAAAATAATTTAAAAAAATAGCAAAATGTGTTCAGGGATCGTTCTCATAATGTATTAACCTTGGCCTTTTTTATATTAAAGAAGCAAGTTGATTTTCATATGAAAACAAGTTTCAGGCTGAAGCTTCGTTCTCAGGACAAAAAAAAAAAGGTTTCATTTCAAAATAACGTATTATGTAGGGAGTATTACAATCTCAAGCTTATTACCGCAGTATTGTCCTATTGTCCCTGTCCTCAGCTAACAGCTGTAAATTAAATAATATTTAATAATGACAATCAGTAAAAATGTTGTACAGTAATCAACATTTATTTTGAAATCCTTTAATTAAAAAAAAATCTGATGGATGATAGTCAGAAAGACGTCTACAGTACTCTGCTGCCTTTCCTCAATCCATGGCTGCTTGATGGCTTCCTGGAGATCATGAGCAAAAGACAATTTCTTGAATACTTCTGCGTCCTTCAACAGTTTTCTGTTGGGTTTAGGTCTAGAGATGATCCGGCCATGGTTCCACATTGTCAAATAGCCATATATATATATACAGTGGAACCTCGGATTGCTAGTAACTCGGTTTACGAGTGTTTCGCAAGACGAGCAAAGATTTTTCATAAAATTTTGACTTGAAAAACGAGCATGTCTTGGTTTACGAGTGCCGAGTTTTTTGACACCGACACACACACACACACACACACACACACACACTCTCTTGCCTTTACACCCCCCTCCCCAACTTCACACAGACTGTGTGAAAAACACACAAACTTTACACACTCTGCTCTGTCGCGATTCTTTTCAAAGGTAAGGTGCTGGTTCATTCGATTTTTTTTTTTTTACAGCAATGATTCCGTTAGTCTGCGCTCACGTGAGTGTCATTAGAGAGATTTCATTTTTCCCGTTAAAACAGTGTTTCCGTTGTGTGTGTGTTTGTTGGGAAACTTAAAAATCGAGGTGGGGGGAGGGAGGAGGATTTTTACTGTGTAAGATGAGGAGAGGGAGGGGTCTAATTCCACACACACACACGCACACATGCACACACAAATACACTGTGTATTATGCCTGAATGCATAAACAGAAACACTTACCTGTTGGGATTTATTTCAACTTTTTTAAAGGTAAAGTGCAGGTTAATTTGTTTTATTTTTACTTTATATATATTGTATTAATTATTTTTCTGTATTTATTTTTTTGGGCTGTGAAACGAATTAT
The DNA here is from genome assembly GCA_013621035.1 of Clarias magur. Taxonomy (NCBI): domain Eukaryota; kingdom Metazoa; phylum Chordata; class Actinopteri; order Siluriformes; family Clariidae; genus Clarias; species Clarias magur. Next base: position 2,321,749 of record QNUK01000054.1, read on the forward strand.
TTGTGTTTTCATTATTTCTTATGGGAAGATTTGATTTGGTGATTTGATGTGGTTTGGAATACGAGCCCGCTTGCGGAACGAATTATGCTCGTAATCCAAGGTTCCACTGTATATATATTTTTTTTTCTTTAGCCAGACAGGCTCGAACTAATTAGTTACATCATCTGTTTCCTCATCATGTCATACTGTGTGGTGCCTTAATACATTGACACGCAGCCACCCAGGAGTCGAACCCATCTGATGACTTTCGTCTCCATTTTCTTTTCCAGGATCAATACCAGTTCTGCTACCGTGCCGGTTTGGAGTATCTGGGAAGCTTCGATCACTATGCAACGTAAGAGTCCGCTTCACCCCCGAGGAGCGCCGAAGGCCATCCAGAGGTCACTTCTTCTGAGCCATAAAAATTCCTGCTTGTGAAAAGTACTTCTTAAAACTCCTAGTCCAAGACATGATTCGTTTGTTGGGTGTGGAAATAAAAAAAAAAAATTAATTAAATAAAAAAAAAAAAAAGCAAAATAAAACACAAACCTATGAAATACCAGGTGGACCAAGAACCCTCCCTCCCCCTTTTCCCTTTCAAAAGTCCAATAACTTCCCACTCCTGACTAGCAGACGTGTATCCGAACTGCTGTAGCGCCACGTCGCTTCGAGGATTCGTCTGAGATCCATAAACACATGAAACACACACACACACACACACACACACACACACACACACACACACACACACAAACAAGGTACTGCATTAAAACGAACGAGTCGTCACGGAGCGACAAACGAATGAATACAAAGAGGAGGAGGAGGAGGAGGAACGTCTCATCTCATCGACGACGAGCATCGATCGGTGACGGAAATAAAAAAAAAATTCAAAAGAAAGAAAGAAACACACAAATGGACGTATGTAATAGTAATAATAAAACCCCTATCTTGTCCCAATGTTCGTCCTTCAGTTAAGGGGAGTGTACAAACACCAGACGAATAAAGAAGTTATTGATTTAGTTTTTTAGTACTTTATTACTCGACTGAGCGGTAATTCATTTTGAAACTATGTGAATTTTTTCTTTTCTTTCTTTCTTTCTTTTTTTTTTTTTAAACAGGTAATCACTCAATGTTTGTCTGACCCAAGTATTATCTCACTCTCTTTCCATTCATGTTATAACGTTGTTTTAATGTATACACATATACCTGTACATCTGATTTACTTGTTTGTTTGTTTGTTTCTTCTTCTTCTCTCTCTCTTTTTTTTTTTTTTTTTGTTGTCATATATGGCACTTACTGTGGTCCTGTATTAACTCTTGACCGAATGGTTGACTTTGCTGCAGGGTCAATTGTCCGTGGTCACATACAGTACACAATTTCTATTTCTTTTTTTTTTTCTTTTCTTTTTTTTTCCGGGGACTCCGTGGAATCAAAAGGGGAGGCACAGTATGAAGTTGCTGCTAAAGAATATCTTAGTTCTTCCATGTTTAACAGACGAGCCTCCGAAACGAGACAGAGAGAGAGAGAGAGAGTAAAATATATATGGTAAATATATAAATATGAATATATCTCGACTCATATAAATATACAGTATATAAATATATATATATATATATATGAAAATATTTATTAGAGAATTATTATGTTAAAAAATATATCTATATATAAACACCAGAGTGATAAAATGCTACATGAAAAGGTTTCCACAATGAGATTTTGTCCTTTTTTGAAAGGGGAAATGAAGAGATCGTTCACTGGAATGCACATCGGTAGGTAAAAAAAAAAAAAAAAAAGATTATAAAATAAAAAAAATCGTATTTCAATTCAGTGCATCTTTTCTCGTGCAATAAATAGGTGTATTATAGATTTTTCCGCGGGATCTGGGTGGGGACAGGGACTGTACACGAGTACGCCGTCATGCCTGCGTATGTCATGTACTGTATTCAGTAACCCGTAAACCGTGGAGTTTAAAAAGGTCGGACCGTGGCGAAGCGGCGCCGCCATCGTAATCATCGTCTCGTTTCACGATCGTATAGGGCAAGGTACAAAGACATCACGACGTTTTTTTTTTCTCCTCGTTTTTTGCATTTAGAGTGCCTTATATTTATGCCTGTTCTCTTTTTTATAATATTCATTTACCATGTACTGTTTTGAGTAATCCAGTATTTATCGATGTATCACGTTATCGTTTTGATTTCCATTATACCAGATTATATATGCAAATAATGTCCATCGGTCCCGGTTTATTTACAGAGGCCTTACTCCGGCTTAGCGAACGGACGAAAAAAAACAAAACAAAGTTGAATTAGTACATCTAATATGTATGACTGTCGTATACTACGCTTCACAGCTTAGTCGCAGCAGGAATTCCAGATTTGTTTTACATTTTTATTATTTGATTTCATTATTTTTTTTAACGCGATAAGCTGTTCTCGCTCGTTCTGTTTCTCTGAAGACCAAACCGCCGCGGTGGAACGATGCAAAAAATCGAAAAAATGGAAATTCCGCTATTTCCAGACAGTCTCCGGAGAGAGGGGCGCACAGTATACACTCAAATACAACAGGATTTTTCGGATATCATTACAACGGAACGGATTGAAAACCTGGTAGCTAGAAATAGCTGGGAAAAGTTGTAGGGGCGGAGTTAGCGCTCATAGCTTTTTTCTTTTACGTGCGATTTTCTTACCTGCGAGTTGTCAAGGAGTGGGCTAGCTTCGTTAATCTCGACAATCTTGTAAACGTACTAAGCGATGGACCTTCGATGATCTTTTATCGTGTAACATAGCGAACATTTTCTTTGCTTTTTTTTTTTTTTTTGGTTTGTTTTGTTTTAGTTTTGTTTTGTGCGTGTGTGTGTGAGTGTGTGTTTATCGTCAGGCTTGTGGATGTGCATTCCAGGTGCTTTCTTTCCCTTGTCTCATTTCTAACCGTTCTCTTTATTCAATTGTGTTCAACCTTACACATCCCTGTGACGACCGCCACCGAGCTTCAGAGTGCTATTATTTAGCGTCACGTACATGTCAGCGCCACCTAGTGTCATCATTAAGTATTTTCACAAAATTTTTTTACTGATGTCTGTATTCAACAGGGTTGTTTTTTTTTTCTTTTCCTTTTTTTTTTTGTTATATTTCCCTTGCTTTGTTTTTTTCCCATCCTCAACCTTATTTCAATATGCATGGGAAGCTTTGCAGAGGGCCAATGGAGGCCTGGTAGGAAGAATTGCACTTTCTCTATCTTTGTACTATGCACTGCCCTATTGATTCTATACCCAATAATGTATTACTTGAAAGCATCTGTAAGAATTCTCCTTCAGCGTTCATGTTGTGTGTATGTAAATAACACATACTGGTGGGGAGGGAGGGAAAGATTAAAAAGGTGTCACGTTAAAAAAAAAAAAAAAAGTTTGTGGCAAAAAAAAAAAAAACAGCATCCTTACTGGTGCCATGGGATCTTCAGCAGGAGATTATTATTTTATTATTATTATTTTTTTGTTCTTTGTTTTTTGTTCCCTTCTCAAGATGAGTGTCATAACGGAAATCAACGTGGTGTTCTCTGCTCTCTCTCTCTCTCTATCTATCTCACGTCTGGATGCATAGATTGAAATTAACTAATTCAATTGTAAAAAAAAAAAAAAAATGGAAAAAAAAGGAAAAAAATGGCTTGTTAAAAAAAAAAAGAATCGTAAAAAAAAATTACCTCTGATTAGTTGTAAGCGCAATTTTCGTTTCTTTTCCGTTGTTGTTTGTTTCTTTTTTTTTTTTTCTTCCCCTCTCTGAATGAATGGAGTGCTTTTTATTTTCTTACATAGGTTCTATTGGTGGCGGAAGACGTCTGTATGACGAGCAGGTCTTTGCTGACTCAAGGTCCATTTGTTATAAATGAATTCTATTAAAAAAAAATGTAAGTGTTATGAATTAGAGTCTCGCTCTTCTTCTGTAGTCTCATCACGGCGCGAGATCACGGGTTAGAGTTTCTGTGCTAGGGACCTGGAGGTTGTGAGGCGCTGATGCAGCTTGTAGGTAAGTGTTTATAAGAGGAACCGTATAGAGAATGTAGAACCGTGGAGAAAAAAAATAAATAATAATAACCAGGATCTGCTTCTGCACGCATGCAGGCGCCGATACAACCCCTGAAATTTACTTACAAAACTACTCAGTGTCTCAACGAGAGTTTAAAACAATGTTCTGCTTTTTAAAAGTCGGAGGAGTCCATTTCAGCTGATGGGGGGGAATAACTGGCTGAGAAGTGATGTTTATTGTTAGCCGCTTTATTAGACATATTTATGAGCATCAGTAGTGTGGACTGAGAGATATTAATAAGATTATCACTCTAGACGTTTCACCTTGCTGCTTCCTTCCTACTGCTGAGAAACTATCACAACAATAATGATAATATTAAAAATAAAACGAGAGTCAAAACGTATCTGCACTCCAGTTATTTTAAAAGTCCTGTTGGCCCCACTGTCTTATCAGTGCTTTTCGTTTCCCCAGTCACTGCTGTGCAGGTGTGAACGTGTTACATCAGTTTATTTGTAACTGCGGTGCAATTTATTTTATTTTTATTTTTTTGGGGTGTACCAGGTGTTTGGATACATGCAAACAAAATTTGGACCGATATTCTAAGAAGGGTAAAAGTAACAAGACAGGGATTCATCACGACGAGCCTGACAGTAAGCAGCCGAGTGTGGAACAGAAACATCCTCAAAATCGCAGGCTGAGGAAAAAGTTCAAACGTTAATCATCAGCTGGAACATTCATCAACGCTTACAGTTTTTTTTTTTCTGGGATTCTCAAGGGCCAGTACTGGAATATTATCAGGAGAAAGGTTCAACAATCAACAGTGCTTGTTACAGTGAGGCGCTTATGAAAAGCTAAACTTCGGATTAAACGCAGATGGCTGCTATCCAAGGGCGTCGTGATCATGCCTGACCATGCGCGTCCTCACAATTCTACCCGCACTGTCAACCCTGCAAAAACGGCACATTTGAGGAGTTAAAGCATCCTCCCTATAGTCCTGGTCTCACTCTGTCGGACATTTGCCTATCCGGTCCCCTGAAAGCATACTTGTGATGAAGAAGTGAAGATAGCGGTGCATCCATGGCTCATTTTTTTTATTGAAGGAATAACAAAAGCAAAATGGAAAAAAACAAAAAAGTGTATAGAAAAACACGGAGATTATGTCAAAAAAAAAATGGTGTTGTCTTTCCTAAAATTTAATTTAAATAAATTCTACAGCCAGAGTATGGATTTTTTTTTTTTTTACGCACCCTTGTAGTAATAATAATAATAATAATAATAATAATAATAATAATAATAGTTTTGTGGTTTTCATTTATCTTTGCCTGCTGGGATTTTTCAACTCTCACAAATCTATAAAAATTAAACCTTAAAATCTTTGTATCTAATTATTGTTTAATATATAAAGAAGAAAAAAAACATGTCCAGTACATGTGTACATACTTCTTCAATCCAACAATTGAAGCTACAAAAAGAAAAAAAATGGAATGGAAAAATGATAACTTTTGAAAAGAAAAAATTATTTGATGCACGGCCAACGTAAATGGTAAAGCAAAACCCTTCCTGACACAGATGTCAAACCACCACAACTAACCAAATATTAGCCATGTACTGTCCTCTAATGTGACCCACACGTCTCCTGTTGTTAGGGCGACGCCTGAATTCATTTGGAATGATGAAATCCACATCCGCTGAGGTTTATTTATTTGCCAGACGGTTTCAGTCACGCGAGACATAATCCAGGCCGAGGACTGAGTAATTTAGGGTTTAGGCTTTGCGCTCGAGGGACCAACAGTGGCTTTCTGGCATTGCTGGGAATTGAACTCACAACCCTTACCATGTTTCCCTAAAACCATACTGAAGACATTTCAGCTGTAATATTAGCCCTTGCCATTTCTTGTCTCTGGAGCCAGCTCCTATAAGGTCTCGACAGTTGAACAGTACAGTATATCTAGTATACTGTACATATACAAGAAACAGTCCCGAGCCTACATGAGACCTCATAGCAAGCAGAGCACCTTCAGTCGGGAGGAATTGCAGGGGTTTTACACTTCCCTACAAGTTCAGCAACTGAAATGTCTAAAGTTATCTCAGCAGCTGCAGGCGGATTCATCCATAGCTCATTATACATTTATGGCTACACACTGATTTATTCACGTTCGCTCTGTTTGATATACGAGCAGCTCTCGCAGGAGCGATGGAGCATATTTTCTCAGTTTGGATAGTTGTATGTTGTACACATCCTACACAGAGAGAGAGAGAGAGAGAGAGAGGTGCAGACAGTGGGCGATAAAGATGTGGGCTCAAAGAAAAACGAACACTAGAGGAAGATGGAGAGAGAGAGAGAGAGAGCGGAGGAGGAGGAGGAACAGACCATTGAAGAGTGAGTGAGAAAGAGTGAGTGCAGCATTAGCCTGAAGGTTAATATCACTAGCCAGTGACCCAGTATCACCTTCTCCACTAACTGACCATCTGTGCTCTCTCTCTCTCTCTCTCTCTCTCTCGCTCGCTCGCTCACTCGATCCCATTCAGGTCACACTACTAGCAGTACACCAAAGTTTATGAAGTATTTTTACATTGTGAAATAACTTCAGGGTGGAGTAGGTGGTGTTGCTGCCTCACAGCTCCAGGGTGTCCTGTTTGTATGGGGTTCATCGGGGTTCGCCGGTTTCCTCCCACTCCGCAAAAAACCTTTTTGCTCCTTGGAGTAGGAAATAAATGAGAGCAATACGTTCTCTCTCGCTGGAAAAGCTCTCTCTGTGGAGACACTCGACAGACTGGAGGGGAAATTCACACGGCCAGTCCTGGAGAGACTAGGCGACATTGCTAACCACTAAGCCCATCGATCCGTTAATTCATCCACAACTCACATTAGACCACATAGTTAAATCAAATGTCTGTAGGATTGATAAGAATCCATCGTTGTAACCAGCCAAATGAACTGATGTACATGATGCAGTCATTGCTATAGTATTTTCATTAAGTCCATAATGCTCTTCATTAACAGCATTAAGGGGAAAACCTTTTATTTGTATTTGAATAAAGTTGATCAGTTTTGGTTGACAAAAATTTTTATTCTAAACCCAGAGAACTATTAATAACTAAATGACTACCCGGGGGCCTGGAGCCTATCCCACGAGACTTAGGGCACAAGACGGGGTACACCCTGGATCAAAGAGAACACACACATGTTCATTTACACAAACCGCCAATTTGGGTGTTCCAATCAGCCTTATCTGCATGTTTTTGGACAATTGGAGGAAACCCGGGCAATGCAAACTCCACACACAGAGAACCGAGGCAGCAATCAACCCCGGACTCTAGAGGTGTGAGGTGGCAGTGCTAACCACTAAACCACTGTGCTGCCTTATGCCATGGAATAGTTGGCATTTTTTTTATCGTTGCTGTTCAAGCCCCAAGCAACACTGCACACCCTGAAACTCCATGAGAACCCCCCCCCTCCCCCGCCGAAACAAAAAAAACAATCTCCGACATTCTCCCCAAGGCCTCAACCAAGGTGCTCACACTGCGGTGTCTGTTTGACCTCCGAACCTGCTGTGTCAATTTTCTGGCGACGACCGCGTCGACAAATCCATCAGCTAATCAAAATAAACAGCCAGAGCAGCAGAAAGCACACGTCCTTACACGCTCACCTATTGCGAAAGGGGAGTGAACAAAGGGAGTCAGCACTTCAGGACCGACTGAGTAAAACTACCGGAGGGACCCCTGCGATGAGGAACTCTATTTCGCACACAGTTAATGTGAAATGTGGGACGCACAGAAGTGTAAACTGGCATCGACGTGTACAGTTTTAGCGGCAGTGGGTTTTCTCAGTGGGGTCATTTTAGTCGATGTGACAATTTTCCTTTTACAACATAGAAGACTGAGCTAAATGGTATAGCTTTTACCTTTTCACAACAAATCAGATTCATTCATTCACTCATTTTCTCTACCGCTTATCCTGTACGAGGTTGCAGGAAGCTGGACCCTATCCCAGAAGACATAGGAGACGAGACGGGGTATATACTGGACATGGTGCCAATCCATTGCAGGACACACCCAAACGCTCACACACTACAGTCAATATGGAAATGCCAATAAGCCTAATCTGCACTAACCTCCATGACTGTGGAATAAAACCGGAGTACACGGAGGAAACCCACCAAGCACAGGGAGGACATGCAATGACCACACATACAGAGCCGAGTCAGGAATTTACCCCTCAGTCTTGTGGTGCGATGCCACTACACCACATTCCATTTAACAAATCAGTTTGTTCTTGAAAAACTGGCAACTACCAATAGCATTGCTGCCTCACAGCTCCAGGACTCTGAGAATGGATGACTGTCTGGTTGAAGTTTGACATTGCTCTGGGTTCTCTGGTTTCCTCCCACCTTCTAAAACATGCCAGTATCAAGCATTTGCTTGTACACCTTTACCTCATAATGTGCATGCAGTGAAGTGTTCAAAACATTCTCTTGAAGTGAAGTAAATTTATACTGTAGGTCTGACCAGGTCTGTAGGTGTATTGTGCCCTATGATGGAATGGTGTGTTTCCACCTTAACCTAGATGTTCCATGTACAGACACCAGGCTTACATCCTTGAATGGAATTTATGAAGTTATTGTGGATCTGGTGTAGATGAAAGAACTCAGAGAACCTGGCCCGTGGTTTTGGGTGGCTTCTGCTTGTTTGTCACCTCATTGAAGAATGTTGAGGAGAAGTCAAGATGGCGGGTATGGAAACTTCACAATGAGTAAAAAGAGTATGTTTACCTGTATGTGAGCTGATCCATGAAGAACGTGGAGCTTCAGGTCTGCTCCATAAACACAACCAAAGTGTGCAGAGATCTGTGGTTTCAGACTTTATACACCTAAACAAGCATGAACGCTACTGTGTTTGTGAGCGTGTGTAGTTCGGACAGTGTACTGATGCTCAGTTTAAGTTGCTGAACCACAGGACGGAAACATGTTGAGCGAGTGTGAAAGTGAAATGAGTAACTGGTCCGCTGTAGCCAGTCATTCATCCTTGCAAGCACTGTCTTCCATTCACCCCTCGCAGACAGCAGCAAATTCCATTTTCCTCTCGGAACGTGGTCTCCTACCTGAGGCACCGGAGCGTTAAAAACGCAGCGGTGAGCTGAGTGATTTAGAAGCCATTACTCGCACCTCCGGCTTCCCGAACGTTCTGGGAAGGGTCGCTCTGTCACGCTGGAAGATTCCTATTACACATGACTGCAGACGAGTCTGGGGACGGCACACGGATAGCTGATGACACAATGAAACGGTCGGTAGTGAATAATACGGACTCAAACGGTGTATTTGGTGGACGTTTTTGAGGCAGCACTGTGAAACTGAGATGTGTCGTGTAATATCAAAAACTAAGATGACTACCAAATAAAAAAAAAAAAAAAGAAGTGTGGAATGTTGGACACTTCACACTTGATATAGCAAAAGGGGTCGCGCCATTAGAGGATGCTGTGGTTTTCAATTTTGCCTAATGGACAGCATGCTGAGCAAGAAGCACACACCCTATACTACAGTACCTGACTTGTATTTTCTGTACAAATGTCCCAAACAGCATACACTATTAAATGTATGTGCTACACTGATAAGATATCACCTCTCTTTAACTTCAAATATTAGTGGTAATGATACGACGGTGCAGTCTAAACTTCAGGTAGATATCTAAGTACTGAAAAAGTTCCATTTCTAAAAATTCTTTTCTATTTGTGATTCTGTATGCTGTGACCGCTACGGATATGTTTGCTCTAACCAAAACAAGATACTCAGACTGCAACACATCGTTTTCACAAAAAACAATGCTTTTATTAACCTGTGGTGTATGTGGAAATAAACATTCTCACATTCTGAGTTGTTGACTCAGAAAGCGGTCAGTATAGTTCACCATTTTTCAAGTGTTTGGATTCCATCAAGGTAGAACGTTTTCTCAGTACACCGGAGTCGTGATCGGGCCTCACAGGAACTCCTTTAAAGGCCCAAACATGTGGAAATGGCTTGGAGTGAGGTCAGGACCATATGGAGGATGTGGCAACAACTCCCAGCCAAAATCCGTTAATGTGCAAGTGGTGTTGGCGGATGATTGTGTGTACAACTTGATGACAAGTTATCAATGTATTCGCACTTGAACAACAGCACCGGGCTCGTTCACAGATGTACAGCCTTTTATAAAATGTTTTCAGCATTCGAATGTTTCGTGGCAGCGTATTATCTTTGAAGTCTTCTGTAAATGTCAATACTTTTTATCCCATATTAATTTTAAGTCCCAGTTTGCCATGAACACCCCTTATAAAAAGCACATTCTGAATTACTTGATACCTCATAATACAGCATATAGCATTTTTTTAAATTAGCTCAATAGCATCACAGTATCATATACTGTAGCTAGATGCCACATTTTATATTTTATATAATAAATGTTATCCACAACAGTAGAATCAAAAACCTTTTAATACACAATCTCATTTTTTTAAAATCCACTTTTAAATAATATATAATATAAATATAGTTAATATATATTACATTAAATGTTAAACTATTGTCACGGTTGAGAAACAGCATTACCTGCCAGAAATTCTGAATTAGAAAGTTTTATAATTAATGAATAAATAAAATTACAGAAGAATATTTGCATGCCTGTAAAGAAAGCACCATATACTACAGTACATATGTGAAAAGAATACAACATACACTCTATAGACAAAAGTATTTGGCCACACCTGGTTAATTATTGAATTCAGGTGTTTCAGTCAGGCCCCTTATCCCCAGTGAAGGATGATCTTAATGCTTCAGCATATCAAAACATCTTGGACAATGCTATGCTTCCAACATTGTGGCACCAGTTTAGGGAAGGGGCTTTATCTATCTCAACATGATTGTGCCCCAGTGCATAAAACTACTATGACTACTACAAGGACTATAAAGACATGATTGGATTTGAAACACAGAGCCCTGACCTCAACCCCATCGAGCATCCATGGGCTGAACTGGAACGGAGATTGCAAGCTAGACCTTCTCGTCAAACATCAGTTCCTGATGCTCTACAGAATGAATGGGCAGAAATGACCACAGAAACACATTGGATCAATTCTATATTGACGTATATGTATTTGGATACAATATCATTGCCTGTTTGGCCAAAAACCTTTGTCTATATACATTGTATCACATGATGGACCAGCTTTCAGATTTGGATGAAAATAGAAAGGAGCAAGTGTGACAAAGTTACCAGAAAAACTCATATTCTCCAGCATGCTCAGTAAAACCTAACAGCTGTTTCACTCACAGTACTGTGCAAATGACTTGGGAACATACAAAAAATGGCAAAAGAAAATTTCCACTCTTTAATAATAAAATAAATGGTCAATATTTGGTGGGAAAACTCTTTGCTTGAAAATAATCAGTAGAACTACTGTAGATACAGATTTGGACAGTTTTATAAGTAAAACATTGTATGCTTGAAAATATAAATGGGTTTTGTATATAATAATGCAAACATGCTATTTAAAAAATATATATATATTTACATACTTTTTGTCATGCACACTCGTAACACGACCAGCACTAGGACCCGGAAGTAATACGGTCGTGTTTCAGGAAGCATAAAAGGAAACAAGATGGCGCTTCACATTGCTCAGTCATTGAGTTTTGCCCATGCTATCGCCAATGCTTCGCTCGTCTAAACGTGAGTACTCACTTTCTTGGGTTTTGCTTTCGATTGGTATTTAGAACGCGGGTTTATTTGTGTAAACTCTTGCTCTCGCTTCGGAGAGTTCTAATAATAACCAGCATGGTTATCCTGCCTTCTCGCGCTACTTCCGCGTTTGGGTTTACCATCCATGCTACAGGGCTAACTGCTAGTCTTCTGGTTCATCTCCGGTTAGTTCATGACAGAATGACTGAGCCATCAGCAGTGAACCCAGTGGAGTTTGCTCGCCTCTGTGATGTGGTTGACCAGCACGCTAAGTTGATTGATAAGCTCCGTGGTGAAGTCGCGTCTCTGCGCAAGGAGCTCCAAGACGTCGCGGTCTTGTGCCGCGAGGTGGCGGAGCTGCGACAGGAGAATGCGACCCTCCACGGGACGGCCACTCAGCTAGCTGTTGCCACGCCCATCGCAGCGGCTGCTGCACCGCCAACTCCCTCCCCATCTTCTGATGTTTTTCTGGCTTTACGGGATAAATGGGATGGCACAGATGGGAAGTGCAGTGTTTTTCTAACCGCATTGGATCTTGTGTTTGAGTTCAATTCCACCAAGTACTCCACGTTGCGACTGCACACATACGACTGCACATTGCTCTTCTCGTCTCGTTGCTATCCGGGCAGGCAGCTGAGTGGACCACGGCAGGCTTCGCGTATAAAGGACGAGCTCGCCAGACGAGAGCTCCCAGTGACCTTGGAGGGCTTAATCCAACTCGCCCTCCGGATCGACCAACGTCTGCTCGCTCGCCCCAAGCCAGCTCCCCGTACCCTGCCGCCCATCACGATGCCATTACGTCAGTCTGCTCCTCGATCCACCACTTTCTTACCCCAAGCTCCAGTCTCCGAAACCCGATCCTCATTCACTGCTCCACCTATCGTACCCGTCGGTTCTCCACTTCCCGCCGTGGTTAACACAGGAGCCGGGAAAACCCATGCAAAACCCATGCGCCTCCTTAACCACTGCAGAACGGGAACGCCGATTCAGAGAGGGGCTCTGTGCGTATTGTGGATCTGCTACACACCACCGAGCCATCTGTCCTCTGCGACCGGGAAACATGCAGACCCGGTGAGAAATGAGAGTGGCTTCCATCTCCCTCTCCACCACCTTGACTGATGATTCCCGTCTCATGGTAAAAGTACACCTCCAGTTTGACCACAAACGAGTTGGAAGTACCGCGTTCATCGATTCCGGTGCCGCGGGCAACTTCATTGACTCTTCTTATGTCAAAAGACTGGGGGTAAATACAGAGGCGTTATCCCAGCCCGTAACTATTACATCAGTTGATGGTTGGCCCCTTTCCTCCAGTCCCATCACCCTCCAAACCCAGCCTATCACCCTCGTCATTAACCAGCATCAGGAACAGATCCAGCTTTTCATCACCTCCATTCCGTCACCACCTATCATCCTGGGACACCCATGGCTACTGCGTCACGACCCACTCATCTCCTGGAGCCAAAATCGGATCCTACAATGGGGACCGACCTGCAACGAACTATGCCTACGGGCATAGTTGGTGCTCTACGAGGCTGGGAGGTGCTCTAGGGAGACCGAGGTCCCCGATGTCGACACAGATAACATCCCACGAGACTACCAGGACTTGGCTGAAGTTTTCTGCAAGAAACGTGCCACCCATCTACCTCCACATCACCCCTATGACCTGCCAATCGACCTTCAGCCAGGCTCCATCCCACCCCGCGGCCAACTCTATTCCCTATCCAAGAACGAGATGCAGGCAATGGAGGAGTATGTCTCCAGCGGACTTCGCCATGGTACCATCTGGCCCTCCTCCTCACCTGCCGCTGCGGGGTTCTTTTTTGTGAAGAAACGCGATGGTAGTCTTCGTCCCTGTGTCAATTACCGGGGACTCAACAACATCACCATCAAGAACCGACACCCGTTCCCTCTTACCAACTCTGCCCTCTCTGGTGCCACCATTTTCACTAAGTTGGACCTCCGGAGAGCTTACAACTTGGTGTGCATCAGAGAGGGCGATGAGTGGAAGACGGCCTTCATCACCCCTACCGGACACTATGAAAGCCTGGTCATCCCTTTTGGTCTCTGCAATGCACCCGCGGTATTCCAACAATTTATCAACAACGTTCTCAGAGACATGTTAGGCCGCTAGGTGTTCGTCTACCTGGACGACATCCTCATTTACTTCCGAACCACCAAAGAACACGTCCAGCACGTCAGGGCAGTCCTAAAGAGACTCCTCGCCCACCAACTGTACTGTAAGTTGGAAAAGTGCGCTTTTCATGAGCGCTCCACCCCGTTCCTGGTTTTTGTCATCTCGCCCCAGGGTGTGGCCATGGACCCGTGGAAACTGGAAGTTGTGAGTCCTTGGCCCCTACCCAAGACTCTCAAACAACTCCAACGATTTCTCGGGTCTGCTAACTTCTATCGTCGCTTTATCCGGGACTACAGTACAGTTGCAGCCCCATTAACCGCTCTGACTTGCTCCTCATCTCACCCCTTCCATTTCACCTCCACCGCCGTGGGCATAGTTTTTCAAAAATTATAACTTCCACCTGTCATACTGCCCGGGGTCCAAGAACACCAAGGCCAACACTCTATCACGACAACACGAAGAAGACGTCCCCCGGGTCGACCCCGCGCCTGTCCTACCACCCACCAAGATTCTTGCACGAATTAACTGGGATTTGGAAACGAGGGTTCGCCAGGCACAGACTGCGGAGACCGAACCAGCAGGTGTGCCGCCTGGACGAGCAAACAACGCCATCACTACATCGCTACACTGTTCAACATCGCCGTCGACACCCACCGGGACTAATGTACCAAGTAGGTGACAAGGTATGGTTATCAACAAGAAATCTACACCTGCAGACAGAATCACGAAAAATATCACCCAGATTCATCGGACCATACTGCATCAACCTCCGGATTAACCCTGTCACCTACCGGCTCCAGCTGCCTGCAGCGCTCCGGATCGACCCGGTATTCCACACATCTCAACTTAAACCCTTCACTACGTTACCCATGGTTCATGACACTTTTAGTGTCGATCTTTAACTAAAAGGTTTAAGCTACATCAGTGTCTTATTTTCAGTTGCTTGAAAGACAAAATTTATGAACAAATGAATGAACAACAGCAAGGTTATATTTTTTTTCCAGCAAAAAGTCAACTCTGGGTGTGTCTAAATCCATACATCATATGCACCAGACACCATATTAACACCAAAACTAACGTCATCTTTTGACTGAGGGTGTCATTAAGATACCAATATAAATGTCTCACTGTCATTAATCAACTGTGGACATGCCCCAAATCAGACGTTCTATTCACTTTTGCTAGAATAAACACCAATATAAACACCTCATCATAAACGGTCATCAGTCTACTGCAGAAGGATATAAAACCACAACACTCGCATATAATATCAGCCTGTTTAACATCTCAACTCACATTAAGACATGTCAAAAGGACATTTATTATTTATTGTAGACAACATAAACAGCTAAATAAATCCAAAAAAGGATGAAAGGTGAAATTCACAATGATGCACAAACTAAATATATAAAACCAGCGGTTAGACAATGAAATTGGTTTTAGATCACAATAATTCATTAGTATGGAGTAGGGCCTCCTTTTGCAGCCAATACAGCATCAATTTTCATGGAAATGACAGATACAAGTCCTGCACAGTGGCCAGAGGGATTTTGAGCCATTTTTCTTGCAGAATAGGTTTTAGGTTACTACATGATGCTGGTGGAGGAAAACGTTTCCTGACTCGCTCCTACAAAACACCCCAAAGTGGCTCAATAATACTTAGATCTGGTGACTGTGCAGGCCCTGGGAGATGTTCAACTTCACTTTCATGTTCATCAAACCACTCTGTCACCAGTCTTGCTGTGTGTAGTGCTTCATTACCATCCTGGCACATACAATGTTTGAACTTTTGGATGCACATGGTCCTCCAGAATGGTTCAGTAGTCCTTGGCAGTGACGCGCCCATCTAGCACAAGTATTGGACCGAGGGAATGCCATGATATTGCAGACCAAACCATCACTGATCCACCCCCATGCTTCACTCTGGGCATGCAACAGTCTGGGTGGTACAGTACTCTTCTTTGGGGCTTCTCCACACCGTAACTCTTCCGGATGTGGGAAAAACAGTAAAGCTGGACCTCATCAGAGAACAATACATGTTTTACATTGTCCACTGCCCAAGATTTTCACTGCTGGCACCATTGAAACCGATGTTCGGCACGAGTGACCAAAGGTTTGGCTCTAGCAGACCGTGTACATTTCAGTGGTGTTGTGTGGACAGGGCAAGTGGAGATTTCGACTTGTTGTAATGTCACCTTGTGCCGATGATGTAATTGTCTGTGTGCTAGTCTCCTTGATTTAAAGTCAGCTTTGTTTATGAGGAGATTTTGTGCAATAGCGGACGTAACTGTGTTAACGTAGCGTACTGGACGTTTTACATGCATATACATACTGTACACACGCAGTTACTCACACATTGCGTTAATAAATAGAGGTGCCTAAATGTACTCCTAAGTTCACTGCTGGTATATACTGTACAAAACCCTGACGACACAGACCCTGCAGACAGCGACGGCGGTTTCCGTCAAGACCCGTCGTTCTACAAAGCATTTTTTTCTAGGCTTCTGATTGGCCCCCTTAGGGAGGCTCCTAACAGCGCTTAATGGGACGTTTTGCATTTTCATGTGGACAAAGATATTTTTAAACCCCAGGTCATGTGGACAGGATTATTTTGAAAAATGAAGAAGGAAAAAATCTCTGTTTTTAAAAATACCCGGCTACATGTGGACACCCCTGTAATTCCTGTATAGTTTCATTGTCCAACCCCTGTATATATAAATCAAAGTGACTTTCAAAATGAAATACTGGTAAACTGGTTCTGTTTAGTTTAGCCTTTTTAGGCACTATGCTTTTTTAAGTTCTATTGTACAGTAGTTAAAAATCACAGACATGCAGAATCCTTTTTTCATTTTCTTCCATGGCCTGTAGTTGGCTGATTGGAATTTGATAGGCTTTGTCTTGATGAGTTGATTGCCCAAAAGCAATTATGATTATGGACTGATTTTCTTTTAAAAAGCATTCCCACTGAACTCATCACCAGTTTCTAAAATAAGTTCCACGCATCAGCACTACTTCCCTGAGAGAGACAATAAAGCTCAGAGGTTTGAACAGTGTTTTCTCAAATTAAAAAATGTACAAATGTACAATGTGCAATGTTTAATTTCGTACACAAGTGCAGTCTGCGGAGTGTCCAATCAACTATACCATTAAAAACATTAACACATCACCTACGTATGCTTTGGATTCTGTTTATGCCTCCTGGGCATCTCCTGCTCTTCAGGCCTCCCCCCTAAGGACCTCTCGGGGTGTGCTTTAAGTTGCAGGGTGGGATCTCTCTAGGTCGAACTGGGTGTTTTGGCACCTTTTTATCATAGCCAGCATTGACTTTTCTGTGAATTATGCTGAAATGTTTTTTGAACCAAAATGGAACCAGATGGACTGGCCCTTGGTCCCCAAGACATGGGTGAGCCTTGGGTGACCATGAACTTGTCACCAGTTTACTGTTATATAATTGATATGAATAGTGTAATCAGGGTTTATACTGTATTTTAATAATATGGCTGATCAGTGTAAAAAAGAATTTTGGCAGGTCAGCTGCGTGGAATTTTCCACAAAACAAAATAACAACAAAACAAAAAAGACACAGAAAAGACTTTTTGACTTTGATTGTATCCAGCAAGTTTGTTATTGTATAAAGCATGTTTACCTGGGGTGTCTACTATGCGTCATTAGCTAGCTCAGATGTGAGGTAAAATCACTGAGTAATAACATTTACAGTTGCTAATTTATTGATTTGTTAGCACCTGTAGGATAGGAAAAAGTTATTTTGCTCTAATTAGTATTCTTAGCAGAGCAAGCTAATATTGGTTAGCCTGACTCTTTTTTTGGTAACTTAGCTGGCTAAACAAGCTAGCGGCTATATCAGAAAGAGCTTGAATAATGTTTGTCCGCCTTATTCAGCTGAATGTGAGCTTTGGTAGTTTAAAAGCAAAAGAAGGGTTTTATTTAGGATTAAGCAAAATGATAAAACAGCAATACATTTGCTAGTTATGCTAAACAATATAACTGCAGCATGTTACCAGATAGAAAACGTCATTATTACCTCAGGCTAGCTGGTTCCATGATTGCTAGCCCTTTATCTGCATGAAATCTTCATTGTTTATTCAGAGATGGAGAACAAAATATTATATATATATATATATATATATATATATATATATATATACTGTGGTAAATAATGTAAATGCAGATAGTCTGTTCCAACCACCCAAAAATATAACCGCCTTAGCCTTAGCATTCGGTTCATTTGCATGCCGATGCAAAATTCTTGCAAAATTTAAATTCGTAAGGCAAAAATTGATAAAAGAGGGCATTCATAAGGGTTCATATAAAATGAGGGCAATATATTGTTTAAAATAATCTCAAACTGTGTAACCATCCAAACAACTAGCCAACAGCCTTTACCTAATATTTTTAATATAGTGAAGCTATTGACGGTTTTTGAAGCAATTCGTTAGTATCTAAATATACTGTGTATATACTCTGTATATATATATATATATATATATATATATATATATATATATATATATATATATATATATATATATATATATATGCTATTGTTAATTAAATACAGTAATAAATAACATAGAGTGTTTATCATTTTCTGCTGTAAATAATGTCATATAAAAAAAATACAAAATAAATGTAAAAATATGAATTGAGATTGTGGGACTACAAAAGTGTGTGAAACCCTAAATATTGTGTTTTTTTGTTTGTTTTGTTTTTTTTGCCAGTTGTCTGACACACAGAACTGTTAGCTGTTCGCTAATTAGCTAAAGCATGTCAGGTGTGTTAAATCCGAGCAGCTCATCTCAGCAGCCAGCCCTTCAGCTCTGGGGCCTGACATCACTGCTCTAAGTCTCCTTTTTATAAACATATAATCAACCGTTTAGCTTCTGTGGATAAAAACATGGCCTGAGGTGAGACGGTGGAAGGTCTGGAGGCAGAGATATAGTATGGAGAGAAAAAACAACAGGATTGCGCCGGATTGTTAGACGAGAAATAACAGGAGAAGCCGAGCCTGCAGAGTGGAGGAGCGGATGTGCTGGATGGAACATGGTGGAAGATGATTGACATAAAGTGACAGGAGCCAGGAACGTCACACCCTTTACCTGAAGAGGCTTGACGGATTAGACAGGTAAGACAGATGGCTGAGCTTTATGATATATATATATATATAAAACACTAGTGTAGGGATTGGGGGAACTCTGAAACGACATTGCCAGAATTTGAGATAACAAGGTGATTTCTTGATGTTGGTGTGGGTAAATTCCAATTTGAAAGAAATATAAATCAACTAAATACATTTGTTTTGGCTTATCTATGGGTATATAAAGTATTTGTGCATGAAGTCAAGATGAAACTTGTGGGAAAACTCTAGAGGTTGGGGAAATTGGACATTGTAGTGAGAAATCTTCCGTCAGCAGTACAAGTGTGAAACTTTACGCAGTTTGGCCCAGTTTTGCCAGACTCAACATTTGTTAGGGAAGCACGCTGCAGTAACTCTGAATATATTGAACGTGGATTTGTATGTGGGTGGATGTTTTATATAGGTGTATTTTATAGAGTAGGTTGCAGAACTGTTACAAATATACTGGAAAAATATCCA
Source organism: Clarias magur (assembly GCA_013621035.1). Lineage (NCBI taxonomy): Eukaryota > Metazoa > Chordata > Actinopteri > Siluriformes > Clariidae > Clarias > Clarias magur. The sequence goes on from QNUK01000054.1 coordinate 2,341,205, forward strand.
TACAGGTTTAGTTACACTTCTGTGGGACCCAATCAACAAGCATCGCATGTATCACATTCAGCGCTGACAAATTATTTAAAATGTCCTTCTCAGAACTGTAATTGTTATTTTTGTTAAAAATGTGTTTTATAAATAACTTTTTCATGGTTGCTTAAAGGATTCAGCCCTATGAACATTTTTACACGACTTTACATTTTATATGGTTAATACTCACAAGGTGAATGTTCATTTGGAATGGAACTGAAAATGAAAGCGAGTTAATAAAATATCTGATGAATAAAAGACGATAAAATGAAACGTGGTATAAAATAGAAATAAATGAATTAACAAAAATTCATAAATAAAAGAAAAGATAATCAAGAAAACCAAAACAAACAACATTTTAATAGAAAAAGGATAGATAGATGATGCTGTATTGATCTTCAAAGTAGCCCACTGATGACAGCTTGGCACACTCTTGGCATTTTCTAAAGCCTCACACTTCAAATAGTTTTCCAACAATCCTGAAAGATTTCCTACAGGTGTTGAGTACTCTCCAGTTAGACTCATTCCAAACCATCTATCTCATGGTGATTATGGAGGCCAGGTCAGGTCACTAGTCCCTCTTACATTTAGGCATTTGGCAGACACCCTTATGCAGAGTGACATTTGTATATTATTATACATGTGGGCAGTTGTGAATTAAGGGCCTTGCTCAAGGGCCCAACGGGGACAACTTGGCCATGATAGAATTTGAACCTGCGTCCTACCAAAACATAGTCCCATAGCCATAAACCCAGTACCATAAACCACTGAGCTATTCCAGACCCTAGGATTTGGGATATTCTTGGACAACATAAGCTAAAGATGTGTTTGGGAAAACAAATGATGGTGCAACTAAGTGCAAACCAGATAGGATGGCATAAAACTGTCATTTATGTGGACTTTAATCCGAGGTGCTGTGCTCTCATTCTAATAAATGTATCCTCTTTTTCCCTTTTCTTTTGATTGTGTAAAGCTGCATTGTGACAATGACAATTGTTAAAAGTGTTAAAGGGCCCTATATACAAATAAAATTTAATTGAATTAGCAGAGGTAGCTCTTGGTCTTCCTTTCCTGGGTTGGTCCTCATGAGAGCCAGGTTCATCATCATAGTTGATGGTTGTGGTGACTGCACTTGGTGATGCAGTCAAAGCTCTTACAACTGCTTTTTTTTCACAGACTGACCTTCCTTTTTTTAAGTAATGATGGACTTTAAGGTCTTTTATCCTAACTGGGTGATTTCTGCATTAATATGGATTCGTTCAGTAGTTTTAGTAGCACTAATAGTTCTCTGAAATCTCTTAAATCAACTCTTGTGCGAGACATGCCTGTGAATTGGAAATCATTCCAGGTGACCAGCTGGAATGCTATAATCATTGCTGTATGTAGCTACTTTGGACAATCTAAAATATAGTCTAGGTTAACACTTTTTTTATTTACTCCATAATTCCACATGACCCTTCATGAATTTCTTGCAATCTCTATGTCTCTTTCTGATTTTTATGTTTGAGGTCATAGCACCCTGCACACTCGTTATGCCTACCGGACATCTCTCTCTTTTTCCTTTCAATAAGATCATACAATTTCCCAGGATGTCATTTTAATTTTTGCAGTCCGCTCCACTGGTGCATATGGAGAAGGAATCATCAAGCCGATATGGCCGGTATAAACTTTCCTTTATAGATTCACATCTAATAAAGAGAGGAAAGTTATTATACAAATGGCTAATGCTGGCTCACAGGGGGAATATGAATGGGAAGAATTTAATTGACATGAGACAATAGTAATAAAATAAGATTTCTATATTTCTGGCTATGCCCTATAACGAGGTTTTTACAATGTAAGAGCTTTTTAATGAGATATGAATAAGGAATAGAGTCTTTCGGTTCGCCAAGACTTCCCACAAGGTCCTTCAAAACAAAACTGTTTTAAAAAATCCCTTTCAAGCCGAAGCAACTGTTGTTTAAGTAAGATCTCTCAGGATTAATTTAGGAAATTTTTACCAAGTCTTTAGTCCAAGTCTTTAGTGCTTGTTGTATTGCATTGTTTGATGTTACAGTAGGTCATACATCTGTGGGGTCCTATGGATGGATAATGATTCTGACTTCCTGATGGGATTCCATGGAACGTTTTGCAAAGGAACCCCAACATCATAGCGTTCCCCCAGGAACATCAAAGGAAACCGAACATCATAGGGTTCCCCCAGGAACATCAAAGGAAGCCAAACATCATAGGGTTCCCCCAGGAACATCAAAGGAAACCGAACATTATAGGGTTCCCCCAGGAACATCAAAGGAAACCCAACATCATAGGGTTCCCCAGGATCATTAAAGGAAACCCAACTTTACCGGGTTCCTCTAGAAACATCAAGAGAGACCCAATGTCATAAGAAGGACATAAATATCTTATATTGTGAGATTCTACCTTGTTTTAATTACTGACACATAATTCTCTCAATGCATACTCTAAATTCATTCCGAGTCAGCTACCTAACTAGCTACGCAGTTTACTTTAACAGATACTTGTTCATTTTGTAGCTTGTGAAAGCAAATCTATACAGCTAGCCCTAGCTACGTGGTGACATATATTGGGGTAATATATATAAAAAAACAAAACATATTTGGACATTTCTTAGATAACCGTCCAAAGCAGAGCTAGATAGTTAGCATAGTAAGCTAATCCTGTCTACAATGTCAAAGGCTATTGTCACACACCACCACAAGTAAATAATGAAGCTAGCATGTTTAATTGTTAATGCAAGTTAAAATAACCAGTAATTTCCAGCTGACCTACAGTATAAGATATGTTACTATGGTAGTTGGATGGTACCTGTACCATGGTACATTATCACAGTACTTATTTTCTGATGTACTACATGTGCCACATCATGGTACCTGGTTCTACCATGGTGCATACTTTGGTATGAGGGTCTATGTACTATAGTATGACACATGGTTCTATTACAGTATGTACAGTGCTGTATTATGGTACCAGGTTATTTGTTTATGTACATGCGATAATATTTACATAATATGGTACCATTGTATCAATGTAACAAATTCCATAGTTGATGTTGCAACTCGTATACAATAATATGGTACTGCCTGTACTATACTATACTATACCATACCAGGGGTATGGACTAATATATCTAATATGGTACAGTATGAACAAACATACTATGGTTTTATGGTACATACCAGAGTACTACCCCAGTGCCTACTGAAGTGCTACAGTACCTACCCTGTGTTGCCTACGATGTTAATACTATGATACATTATGGAATGTACTATAGTTTATCATGCTAAATTAAAGTTTTTTTTTCCTTTTTATGAGGAGAAACTGAAATGTGCTAAACATGCATTTATTGAGTTTGTCTATGCTAATCCCAAATCATTATGCGACTGTTGGCATTAAAACTCTTTGTAAAATGATCACAATTTTTTTTTAACACAGACTAGCTTGAGACAAAACAATTATAAGAGTGCGAGTGGGCGTGTCGAAACTGAGTGTGTATGGGTCATAAAACCTCACCCTGGAGTGCAAACCCAGGCTCCAGGTGTGAGCAGAGATATTAATTAAACCTGAGAATGAGAATGGAACCGAGACAGGAGCTTTCCTGATTAATCGAAGGCTAAACCCAGCTTCTGTAGATCTGCTAATCATGGCTAAGGTACTGTAAGCTTATGAGTTAGCATGCGCGCAAAGACTTGAATATTTCCGGTACAAGATTCACATGGGGTGAAAAAGATGAAAAGATTTGAGTAGAAATTGTCTGTAGGTGTAATGGGTCAGGTTAGTCTGGATGAATATGTATAGTACTGTTCAAACATCTTGATACTCCTCATTTCTTCATCTTTTGCTTCCAAAAAGCCAGATTCTTTTTGTATTGTGTAATGTAGTCTTGAGAAACATTTCTCCAGGCTTCCTGAAGGACTATTTTGACTCTCATTTTCAGTCCAGTCTCTGTACCTGAGAAGTTTCTGAGGAATGTTTTATGTTTAAGCCACACAGTGATCTATGAATAATTTAAACGTAAAAAAAAAACAAAAAAAAAACATCTAACATAAGGCATGAACCAGCGAGAAACATATGCAGATGATGACAGATGATCAGGAGGTGATTAGTATACTGGTGATGCTGAATGCTGAGTGGTTGGAACAGACGAGAGGGGAAATGAGGTCGCTGCTGAGGTTGTTGCATTAACAACAAATTTTTCAACTGTATCATGTGACACTTTGCAGCCAATCACAGTAAACCGTTTGTTCCCATTATTTAATCTGTATCATTGAATTGTATCTAATATGAAAAAAATAAGGAGTGACTCTAGACTTTTGCACTGAACTGTAGATTGTGAGGTTGTTTGAGTTAAACCCCGAACTGTGTATTTTTGCTTAACTCTTGTATGATTATTTCTTGTCCCACTGCACATGAGGACAATTCTGTAACACGTTATGGATAACGCATATCTGTGTCAAATTACACAATGACCCGGTATGAATGAATGAATTTATTTATTTATTATTATTTTTTAAAATACATTTTCAAATAGGAAAGTTCATAGAAATCAATTTACTACAAATTGACGGGACTGGAATGAGGATGCGAATGTGGCTACCAAGTAATGAAAATTTTAAAATTTTAAATTGTTTAGCTAAGCTAACCTCTTTTCTTTTTCAAATACATTACGCTGAATTTATTACACAAAATAAAACTTTTTAGACAAACAAAAAACAAGCTAAATAGATACCCGTCCCAATCAAGGTGACCTCATAAAAGTACCAGACTTACATAGACACTGAAATGGTATGTTTGGAGGAGGAGTGAAACAGAGGGAGTTTGAAGTATGAAAAAGTGCATTATCTGAGGTATATTTCAGCTGGAGTGAAATAACACACACACACACACACACACACACACACACACACACACACACACAGAGGAGATCTGAAACCTGTGTTAACATATACGGGACCTTTAAGGCTGGATGAACCCTGGCAAACTTTAAGCCATAGCTATAATGTTATGGCATGTGACTACATACAGTAAACAGATGTTTATTACTTTTTGGCTATGTGTTTTTCTTGTCTCTCTATTGCAGAGCTAATGCCTGGTACGTCTATATTTGATAGCCTTCACATCTTGTTGCAAATAAGCGTCCAGGATTAATGCAGGTTGTGTTAATGAACAGTGCCAGGTGTGGAGCTGGCGTTCTGCTCTGCTTGTTCTTCTGTCCTGAAGCTTGGCTGAAGCTTTGGACCAGGTCTTTAGTGAGATGGCTTTAATGAGAGCTGGCACAGGGAGCAGCGTGGCACAGCTTGGCACGGACATACACACTGATGAGGGTATCAATCATCAGGGACAGACTGCTGCCACGGTAATGTCAAACCGAGCGAGGGATGGCTTTAGAGCAAAAAAACAGGCTACGTTTAAGAGATGTAGCAAGAAAAAAAACGTCAAAATACACGTCATATTTTCTTGATTTTTGTAGTTGAATCAATTCAGAGTCGAAATGCCTTTAAATTGCACTAGATTTCACTTGGAAGTGTACCAAGACTTGTTTTGCTCCACACCCGGGTGTGATCTCTGTGGGGGGAAAAAAACCACCATGCCTCAATACAAATGAACCAAAAGCTGTGTGTATGAAAGCACTCGAAGATATGACAAATGCCCAAAAAGATGGAGAGAGACAAGGAGAAAGTCAGAACCGAATAGAGAGCGACATAGGACTCGTGAAGCGGACACACTGAGGAGATTGCATTGTCTCGGGTGCTCATAAACATCTCTGCTGAAAATGACTTCCTGTCTTTCCCTATGAACAAGGTGGCATTTCAGAAAAAAAGCTGGCATGACTGAAGATCAGCAGAGGAACAGGGGGATCACAGGCCTGGGTGTGAAACAGAAGACGGAGAGAAGGATGGAGAATATAGATAAAGAGAAAGAAAGCAGGCGGCACTGTGGCTTAGTGGTTAGTACTGCCGTCTTGCACCTCCAGGGTCCGGATTTAATTTCCGCCTTGGGTGCGAGTCTTGGCAGTGTGTGCATGGAGTTTGCGTGTTCTGCCCGTGCTTGGTGGGTTTCCTCTGGGTACTCTGGTTTCCTCCCACAGTCTGTGATGGATGCTCCTCATGCCCTAAGTCTTCTGGGATAGACTCCGGGCCCCCAGTAACCTGGTATACAGGATAAAGAAGTATGGACGATGAGAGATGTGGAAGACAGCCAAGAAACAGAGACCAGGTGGCATGTGACGACATAAACAGATTGCAGTGAGACGAACAGTAGTTTTATTCAGTTATTCGAGTTAAGTCCCAGGAGCAGACAGGGTTAAGGGCCTTGCTCAAGGCCCCAACAATGGCAGCCTGGTGGAGCTCGGATTTGAACCACCAACTGAAAAAAGACAGGAAGGATGGATAGATGAATGTAGAAAGAAAGAGAGGAATGAAGGAATGAGGGATGAAAGAGTAGGGAGGGATCAAAACAGAAAGATGATGTAGAAAGAAAGAAAGATTGTCAGGAATGCAAAGAATATAAGAAGACAAAATGAGCAAGAAAAAAGGAGGCAATGAAGGAGTGAAAAGGTCGAGGAGGAGGAGGGTCAGAGGTGAGAGGTTGGTGAAGTCGTGGTGTTGGTGTCACATGAGCGATTCAGTCTGAGCACCGGTACAGTGCAGCTTGTCCACGTTTCCTGCTGGTGTTCTGGAGTTTGTTACCCTGGATCTCTGGGGAGAAATAAACTGTATATCCTGTAGCGAGTTCGAGGTTGACATGTTCTACTGCTAACCTCAGTGGCGTTTATTCAGAGGATGAGCGACTGGGGAGGAAACAGAGTCGTGTCTGTGAATATGGTTAATGTTGCAGGTTTATAGGGGAAAGAATACATATAAATATATTCCCTTAACTTAAGGAAGCACTGATGGTTCTGGAGTGTCTCTCAGGTGTCCGGTAGGATCACCAGATACATAGCTGCTTATGAATATTATTAATGATAAATACAAACGGCGCTCAATTCAAACCGGACTTGTACAATCCAGGTAGAAAGATTTCTCAGGACGCCGGAGACTGATAGGACTTCCTGCTCCACGGATGAAACGCCGGCCTCACAGGAACTCCATTAATATAATGGACTGTACGGGGGACTCCCAGCCAAGTTCCTGTGATTTGCAAGTGATGTTGGCGAACGATTGTACGGTTCCCACAGACGGGTCTCTTCCACAGGTTCCCGACAAGTTATCCGTGGATTTCCAAGGATCAGGTGTTTCACTCGTTGAATGTTTAAGGGAGCGACTGCAGTGGGCTGCTTTTCCTGTTTTATATGTAGTCTGTGAAATACTACATTCATCTTTAATACGCTGCCATGCAGGCTCTATCTCTTATCAAATTCCTTTTAATCTCAGACCCCATAGGGGTTAGACGTAGCGGTGAGACGCTGAGATGTTCCTTCTTGACATATGCTCTGCCATGTCGGGTTCGGCGTCGCAGCATTCAGAAGCTGTTCTGTAGACACAAGCCTGTGATTTATTTTGATTAGCCGAGGCCAGGCCCAGATGGTAAATACTTACAAATAAATAAAGGGCTTACGATCCAGATTACATCGGCTGAAACGTTGAGCATGTCCTTATGGAGCTTGTTGTTGGTGCATTATGAGCTGTGTAGTGTCTGTCTGCTTATAGATGCTGAATGTGCACACACACTCACTACGGACAATTGACCTAATCTGCATGCCTTGCACGCTCTGTGGGAGGAAACCGGAGTACCCGGAGGAAACCCATCAAGCACGGGGAGAACATGCAAACTCCATGCACACAGACCCCGAGGCGGGAATTGAACCCAGACCCTGGAGATGCAGTAGAGTAGTCAACAATGCTAACCACTACGCCACCATGAGATGCACCATACAGTATACAAAGAAACAACAATAAAAAAGAAATAAAAAGAAACCCTCTTGACTTGATGATACATAAATACCGTGAAAAACAGTTCTGGCTTCAAGTTTCTTGTCTTTCTCCTGGTCTTCGAGTGACGCAGCAGCGCTTTAGTGCTTTACGCCGTCCAGCTCGGTCATCTCATATCATTTGTCCAGATTAGCTTCCTTAATTTGATGTTAGCGCCAGCGTCAACACCATCATACTCTTTCATGCACACTCATCATACATCTCATTGATCTCCTCAGGGTCTTCCTGTTGCAACCAACTCTGTAATATTACTATATTCTCCCTAAATTAATATCTTTGCTAAATGGTGAGGGAAGAAATTAAGACTTCGTATTCTTCTGGATTTTAATCAAAATCTAAAATGTAGTAATAAATTCATCCAGCCATCCAGGAACTACTGTAGTCCAACTCTGGACCGCGGTGACCATTGCTGACTGTTGTATTTATTCCCATTTTTAGCACCTTGGATGGTCAACATTCACATCCTCATTGACACTCTACAGGCAATTTGGGAACTCAAATCTGCATGCCTTTGGACAGTGGGAGGAAACCCGGAGGAAACCCACCAAGCAAGGGAAGAAAATGCAAGCTCCATGCACACAGGCCCGATGGCTCGAATCAAACCCGGACCCTGGAGGTACCAGTGGCAACAATGCGGACCACTAAGCCACTGTGCCGCCAATGTTAATAATAATACTACTATTACCACTACTACTAATAGTTTAAGATGCAATATCAATGCAGTGTGAAAATTCATCAACCTAAAAAATATCAAATAAGAACATTTACGTACTTCATATTTCCATATAAATATTTCAGAGTGGCGTATACAGTATTCCCGCTTCCCGTGCCCGCTGATTGGCATGCGGCGTACACGATCCCGACTGATTCGGTTAGTTTATTCCGGAAAGACACAAGCACTGCCGGAGGAGCGGGAATTGAAGATGGTTTACAGCGCTACAACTGTCCTGTAGTCATCATTAATCCGTCTCTATGAAGCCCCTTTAGCCTCTGAGCTTTTACACATCAGTGTGTCGGGCGACTTTATAGCCGGTGTTTAACTCCGCGATGTTTGAGATTGTTAACACAACTGAGACTCTGATAGATCGGGCAGGATGACCTTTCGGTCTTTTGATCTATGCACAGAGTAGATACAGACTTCAGTATCTCTCTCTCTTGCTCTTTCGCTCTATCTGTCTTCTCTTAAATGGGAAATTCAAAAGAGCCAGTGGCAGAGATTAATTTGGGGCAGCGGAAAGATACAGATGGCCTTGGGCTTCAAATCTAAAATGGAAGGCGACGTATTTAAAACACTTCAAGCATTCACATCTCCAGTCTTCTCTCTCTCTCTCTCTCTCTCTCTCTCTCTCTCTGTTGGACTTTTTGCATTTTTCTCCTCCCATCACATTTTGTCACATATTTCCCCCCCCCTCCCCTTGTCGCTCCTAATACCTCTGACAAGCCACCGATAAATTCGCACCAATGTGAATGTCTGTCACAGTGCCCAGGAATCCTCAGTTAGCTTAAAATAAATAAATAAATATATATATATATATTTTTTTTTTTCTTTTTCCTCTTCTCATTTGACTTGGTGTCAAGTCTCTGAACACCCACTATCTCCGTCTCTATGGTCTTAGTCCTGTTCACTCGCGTTTACTCCTGTCGGCTGAAACCCGGGAAAAGGCGAGATGAGAGAGAGGGGAAAAAAAAAACGAGGAAGAATGAGCAGGAGACTGGCAGAGAGAGAGTAAAGATGATGCATGAGTGAAAGAGAGAGAGAGAGAGAGAAAGGAACAGAATGAATTGGCCTTTTTCACTTCATTGCCTGTAGTGTCTTCTGGTTCAGCGGAGATGAGACAGTTTGGGGATGATGTCTCTCTCTCTCTCTCTCTCTCTCTCTCTCTCTATACCTCTACCTCTCTCTCGTTCCTGTCTGTGGGCTGATAAGCTTTACTGTCAGACTTTCTGACTTTCATTAAACTTTCTCTCCCCCCATCTGTCTGCCTCAGAACGCAGAGCTCCGGTAACTCCTACATGAAGTGCTATTCAGGGGAAGCTCACGCCTCATTCTCTCAGAGACGGGAGGGAGCGCAGACTTTTGAGCGCTTAAGTATTTTATTTTTGTACTCCTCCAGAACATGCATATATTATAATTGACGTAAAGTGAAGTAATTACACTGTAGGTTAAAAATCAAGCAGAATGGAGAGGCTGTATTATGTGGAGAGAGGCAGGACGCGAGTGCGTTCACTCTCTGTAGGCTCTGTGCTTTGCCGGGAAAAAATCCGAGCACTATAATAATTCTTTACAGTGACGTTAAACAAGGATAACGCACAATCGTTGTCAAAGCCCAGATCAAACAGTGCGAGCAGGAACCCCGACGCTAGTGATGACGTGTTTTTGAAAGTTAGAACGACTTTGATAAAGTGAGGTGAAGATAACGTTGAATGAACATTGCAAATACGACCAAATTCGAAACCTTTATTTGGACCAATTATGGTGATTAGCATCCAACTAATTGGATTAGCATCCAACCACATCCATGCTCCCTTAAGGACCAGGGTTTAGGACTCCGATTAGAGATTGGGACCGACCCAACAGCTTCCCACACGCAGCGTGTGTATCTCAAATCATGCATCTCTTAGTGCCGTAATGTTGAATCTCTGGTTTATTTTCTTTCAGAAATATTACCCGAGATGTCGAATACATTCACTGGCATCAACAGCACGTTGACCTTTTGGTTAGCACTGTCGCCTTGCACCTCCAGGGTCCGGGTTCGATTCCCGCCCCGGGGTCTGTGTGCATGGAGTTTGCATGTTCACCCTGTGCTTGGTGGGTTTCCTCCAGGTACTCGCGTTTCCTCCCACAGTTCAAACGCAAACAGATTAGGCTAATTGGTGTTGCCAACTTGCCTGTAGTGTGAGAATGAGCGTGCTTGATGGATTGGCACCCTGTCCAGGGTTGTACCCTAAGTCTCCTGGGATAGGCTCCCGCGACCTTGTATACAGGATAAAGCGTTATAGGCAATGAGTGAGGTGAGAATAAACACCATGCCCCCTAGTGGCATGGTGTTAAGCATGTTGTGCTCAAGCCAACAGTTTGATTTAAGTCTTAGGAGCATCCGTTCAACGTTATCCTGTCATCATGTAGCTAACCTTGTTCTGACATCGTTTTTATAAAAGTAATTCTTTTTTTTTTCTTTTTTTTTTCCCCTAACAAAAACAACCTAATACCACATCTGTAATATTGCTAAATTTACGCCAATACGTTACAGTGTGGCCCCATTAGAAAAAAATGACAGATACAAAACAAACACATGAAGACAATCAGACAGCAAACCAATGACAGGACATAGCTGGAGACAGAAATAACGCAGGGATGACATTCATTACTATGGGTAATGCTCTGCGCATGAGGACGTCCTGACAGATTTTGCTATTTTGACAGTTTGCTATTTTCCCCTTGCAGACAGACTCCCTAAAGCTACGAAGGTATGAATATGAAGTATGAAGTGACCACTTGACTGACAAAATGCCGACCATAGACGTTTCTCCGGCATCAGAAGGAATGCCACTGACACCTGACCAATCAATTAAAAAATGAATTCTTATTCCTATTATTAGTTTTATTTCTATTATTAGTTTGGAGATGGTGACGTTTCTTTAAAATCTGCCCTGAAATCCAAACGTTCGTCATCCAAGTTGCAGATTCTCAGTTATGGGAAAGTTTTAGACTTTCAAGCCTTGGCATAACAGTGCTAGTGCTTAGCGTCCTGCTATGTTTATCAAAGTCAGTAGTCGTGCATAACACACTATTTTTTTTTTTCCTTCTCAGAATTCCCTGAAGTTGATCTTTTGAATCCTGCGTGCCACATTTTAATTTTCGCCATCTGTTTGAAGTTGGTGTGCGGGTTGAGCATACTTCATGTTGCCTTTTTTAGATGGCCAGTTCTCACATTCTGGCTCTAACAATCTGGAATTTCATGTATTTATTTATTTATTTATATTTTTTGCAAATGCATATATATATATATATATATATATATATATATATATATATATATATATATATATATATTTTTTTTTTTTTTTTTTTGTTGTTGTTGACTTTAAAAGAACCTTGAATTACGAGCGGTGTTCAAGTCAAACAGGGAAAAACTGATTGACATTTACAGAAGATGTCAAGCACAGGACGGTGATGAGACTCAATAAAACATTTGAATGCTGCAAATGAAGTCCGTTTGTCCGTGAATGACCATCCCTGCTGAGGTATCTCGGAGCACGATGCAGTCGTTCAGCGAGTGGAATGCCTGAACTGTGAAAAATCGATGAAATGTACGTCGCCAACTTGTAAAAAAAAAGACGCGTCTATCTGTGGGAACTGTACACAGTCATTCACCGGCACCACTTAGACGTTACAGGAACTCGGCTGGGGGTTATTGTCACATCCCCCATACAGTCCTGACCTCGCTTCAAGCTGTTTCCACAGGTCTGGACAACTAAAGGAGTTCCTGGGAGGCCAGGGTTAGAGACGTGAAGCAAGCTGTCTGATCAAAACCTTCTAACTTGTTGGTATCCAAGCACTAATGAAACACACAAGAGAAGTACATTAGTGAAGCAGGGGATTATATAAAGAAATAAAAGGATTGTTCAGTTATTCTGCGTTATCAAAAGTCCCGGTTTGACTTGAACACATATTTACAAGCATTAAAACTGCATATTGCGAAACGCCTTCACGGGTGTGCTTTTCGAAAGAATACCGAGCTCGCCATGTCGACACGCAGCTCACACTCGTCAAGACCCGAAAGTGAAATACATCACAGGCTAAGAGGCTAAAACGGAAACCTGGTGATAGAATGAAACACACTGGCATGTGTGCTAGATGCAATTTAAAAAGAAATATGGCTAGGTCAGGCGGGTTAGTTTTACCGAGGTACTACAGAAACCGGTTTATAGTGGGAGGCGGACTTTTGCCTTTTTGGATGATTAGCGTTCTGAGAACAACCGTTCCGGGATTTTCCTTCAATCAGTGAACGACTGAGTGTCTGCCACGGCAGCGTTTTAAACGTCTTGTGTTTACGACGTGAAAAAATGAAAGTAAAAGTAGAAAATGGCTGCATGTAGGACTGCGTTTCGCTACTAAATGCATGAGAAATGTTTCTTTTCCTTCACCTGGTCTTTAACACGATATCAATTTCATGGCGAAAACGGCCTGTAAAATTAAAGACATCTGTGAAATGGTGCTCAGCGTCTGTGAGACTATAGAGAGAGAGAGAGAGAGAGAGAGAGAGATCGATGCGGAGATGAGACGGTCACAGGTTTCTCCTTCACTCATGCAAGGTCTAATGGCCGAAGCATCCAGTCTGTCTCTTAGTGTTTATGTTCATCTCTCCGTCTCCATCTTTTTGGACAGCCAGATTCCGTTTCCTTGTCCTTTCATTTATCTTCTACTTTCTTTTCTTTTGACTCTCTCTCTCTCTCTAGCACTCCCTCTGTCTGTGCAGACCAAGGCCAGCGCTTCAGTGACTCTGAATTCAGGATTATAATATGGCCCGTCGCTGAACTGGACGTTTGGATGGCTACGCCATTCGGCCCACGATGAATACACTGTGATTATCTTTAATGATGCATGGATTCCATTAAAACATTCATAGCACACTCGGTGGCACGGGTTATTGTAATAATTTTGTGGCTAGAGAGAGAGAGAGAGAAAGAAAGAGAAAGAGAGAGCAGCATATCTTCGCACATCTTTATTATTAAGCTCTTTGCATGGCTTTTCCAAGGCACATCACGATTTTCCCAACACACCAGAAATCTGATATACCTTCTTATAATCATCGCGGGTTCTCAATTTAAAATGTCCGACACTCACTATTGTGCGCACTTTGGTGTGAACGGTGCGTTCTTTAAAATATAGTTCGCGGCAGATTTATTAGCACCTTCCGAAAGTGTAAATTTCATGAACAAGTGAATTATAAAATATCTAATCTGAGTATTAAACCATACAATTAGGTTTTGTAGTTGTAACCGGGATTTGTGACGAAATGTACATTTCCATGGACATTGACAGGAAGTACGCTGATGAGACTAAGGTGTTTAATGGTGCATACGTTTTAAAGAACGCCGTATGTCCGTGAATGACAATCTTGGCCGAGATGGCTCGAGCCCACTGCGGTCATTCCCACGAACAATCAGAGAGCGCAACGCCTGATCCTTGAAAATCGTTGGATAATTTGTCACCAAAAGACGCATCTGTCTTTGGAAACTGCACTTTGAATCACAATCATTCAACAACAACACTGGTATGTTACAGGAACTCGGCTGGGAGTTATTGCCACATCATAGTAGTGGTATAGTCCTGGCCTCGCTCAAAGCCATTTCCACATGCTTGGCCCGTTAAAGGAGTTCCTTGGAGGCCAGCATTTCGGATCTGATCATGGTTCTGGTGTACTGAAAAACAGTGTTGGGTGTAACTCGTTACAAAGTAACGCATTAGAGTACTGTTATTCTTGGGGCCTCCGAGTGGCGCAGTGGTAAAAGCGCTCGCCCTATCATCCGGAGATCGCCAGTTCGAATCCCGGGTGGTGCTGTAACTTCTCGCAGCCGGAGGTCTAGAGAGAGCTGATTGGCCGAGCTCTCTCAGAGGGGAGGGATGAGAGGTACATAGTGCTCCGACGTTAATCACGGCTCTACAGCCAGTCAGGGGCGTCTGTGAGCTCGCGCAGCGGAGGGAGCGGATAGCGCTGTCCTCCGAGTGTGTTACGCCGCCCCCAACGGTGCGCGAGCGAGCAGTTCGAAACGTGGTTCGGAGGAAACACGTGATAGTCTTCGGCCCTCCCGGCTGAGAGGTAGTAGTAGCCTTAATGTGGGAGCCCCCTAGTGACGGGGAGGAATTGGACACGACTAAATTAGGGAGAAAATCGGGGAAAAAAAAATACAACAGTTTTTCTGTTTTTTCTGAGTACTGTTATTCTGACAATTTATGTAATCCGTGAGCCAGACAGCAGTGATTCCCAATCCATTAGTGTGTGTGAGGATGTTGTCCTACAAGCCCCGCCCCCGATGCCCCCCCCCCCCTCTGCTATTCCTGCTTTTATACCCATATCTCACCTATGCAGTTTGCCTATGCGAGGACCGACGCATGGAAAGATGGAAACCTAATCACAGCGCCGAAACTCATGATGAACCGTACTTGGAGCCACCGCGCGAAACCGCATAGGTGAAATAGGGGTATTACTGTAGTAGTTAACAGATTATGGGCTGAACTTCGCTGAGTGATGATGGTAGAATAATTATAAAGGTCTTGACTAAAACAACATGCACGAGGAAGCACAAAGGAGTTTTCATTTTCTGCAATGGAAAAGTACTCGAACTAGTTACTCTTATCAGCAAGTAACGTGGTAATGTAACTGATTAGTTTTTGGAGACAGTAATTTTGTAATGTAATTAGTGACTTTAAAAAGTAACGTCCCCAACACCGCCGAGAAAACTTCCTACCTTGATGAAGCGCTAGTGAAACAGTGGGATAAGTGCATTCGTGTAGCAGGGGACTTGAACGTCACGAAAGTTTGATCCACATCTATTAGTGTTTTGTTTCTACACGTAGTATTTGGTGCTCCACTGAACTTGCTTCTTACTGTATAATCCAGCTTGGGTTGCAGGACACTCATAAGAGGATAGCTGTGTTCTCACCATTTTCTGTGCATAAAATGTTTAAAGCCATACAGCTTGTCCATATGGATGAGCGGGTTCCACTTCAACCACATAGAGATCAGATCATGAAGCAGGGATTCCATGTCTTTGAATCATGTGGCCAAGATTAACCTATTGCCATCCTGACAAAGGTAATCAATTTCGGAATTGAAATTCCTGTACACTTAGTGACCACAGAGATCTTTACCAGAACCAGTGGACCACCAGCCACAAAACAGTCTGGTCCTTCTGCCTATTGTTCAGTGGCCTTTCTTTGGTGGTCATGGTTCAAAAGTTCGACTGCGGATTCATCCGACCACAACACATGATTCCACTTGTAGTTACAGTGGTGCTTGTTGAACTCATCGCTGGTTGTTATGGAAGACTGTAGCGTTGAAACAACTCTCGTTCTTGTTTTTTCTTTTAAGGAAATGTACAGTATATAGCCAAAACACTTTGCAAAGTGTGTTTTCATGGACCTCACTTTGTGCACAGTGGCAATGTCATGCCGGAACAGGTTTGGACTTATTACTCCCTGTGATGTCACAGCATACAAAGACATTCTGCACAACTGCATGTACTATTGAGCTCTCAAATTGTGCCAGCAGTTTGATGAAGACCGTTATAGGGGTGTGATGATCAAGGTCATGATGGTTTCCCAGGAAACACATCCCTCAAGTCAGGATCCCAGGAAACACATCCACCAACCCCCTCACACCCTCATTCACATCGAGGGGCAACACCGGTTTATTTATGGGTATATTTTTGTGAGATGGGAGGGAACCAGAGAACCAAGAGGAAACCCACACAAACCCTTCAGGAACTAGGATAAAGAATAAAGGGAATTTGATCCGAAGGTAACATTTTCCAGAGCTAGTGTGCTATATCTCCTTTCCTTCAACCGGACCCCTTTTCCTACAAACATCTGATAACATTTCACTCACTAGAGTATTTTCCACCGGATATTAATCTGTATATATTAACAAATGAAATCTGATCTAATGTACAAATACCCTTGGCTTTGCAATAAAAGACTATTTAAGGTCAGCTCCATGTAACCGATCTGAAAAATGTAAAATGCCAAACCTTACGCCTGCTTTTTATCAGCGCTGTTTATCTTTGTAACGTTTTGCTAAATCTGATACTTGTGTATATATGTGTGTGTCCTGGACTTTATGACTCTGTTAATGATGATCCGCTGTTTACAGATGCTTTACACATTTCACACCGACACTCGATCCGCACCTGAGCAGGCCGACTGGGAGAGTTTGACATATGAGGCGTTGACAAAACAAAATATACAACTCGTCGAGCGCTCCATTCATAATGCCAAAACATCTGGCCTGCTGGGGGGGGAAGAGGAAGGAAAAACAGTGAAGTTCATTGAGAAACGTAGAGGCCAACTCTGAGACGACGCTGCAGACGAGAGGTGACTGTCGAGAAAGAGTGCCTGCTGAAAAAAACGGTTTGCTTTTTTGTTTTTCTTTTATTCCAGAGGAGCGAGGCGATGTGATGTCATGTTTTCATTGACTGTTAGGTAAATGCGCAAAGGGCTCGAGGAGGTCAGGAAAAGTCTGCCACGTCTCAGTGCAGATTAGCCGAGACGTGTGCTTTTTTTAGAAATGCCGTGACTGTACGGTTGTGGAATGAGCTTGAGGACGACATCCAATCAACACAAGGACTGGGGAGGAAACTGCCTGATGCGGCTCTGGAACAGAATCGAATTAAAGGTTATGAGAATAAAACGGAAAACTGCTGATTGAATTGAGGTTGAAAGCGAAAGAAATGTGTGCGCACGTGCTAGGGGCGATGTTATCCAGCTAAGGTTAAGGAGACACTGCATGACCGCAGTAAGGTTTCCAGTCTCCCTTAACCCAGATATGACCTGATTCAGCAACAATAACCTTCATCACAAATTTCTGATTAGATACAGATCGGATTTACTGAATGAGCTGAAATTTTATTTTCCTCCTTCAGGGTCCGGGTTCAATTCCCGGCCAGGTCAGATTCCTGTCTCTGTGTGCATGGAGTTTGCATGTTTCTTCCCATGCTTGATGGGTTTTGACCAGGTACCCTGGTTTCCTCCCACAGTCCAAAGACATGCAGATTAGGCTAATTGGCATTCTCAAATTGCATGTAGTGTGGCATGGAGGCGATTAGTCTGTGACACTCCTGATGTGTTATGGAAGCCCAGGTTGCTCTGATGGTGGCCTTCAGCTCTTCTGCGTTTTCGGGTCTGTTGTCTCGCATGATTGGATGTCATTCCCATGCTCATTCCAGTATCGTACAGTCAAGTTGGCGAGCCAATCAAGCATAGCGATGCAATGTCCTTAAAACATTAAAGGACATGTTAACACTGAGGACATATTAATTCAGACATCCAAGGCTCCTTCTAAAAAGTGAGAAAAAACACCACACAATTCAATATTTAATTCGACTCGATTCATTATTTCCATGATGTCTTGCATGTAGAGCCTTATTAGCTTACAGCTAATGAAAACCCAAAATTCAGTATCGCAGGAAATTTTAATATTACTTAAGACCAATTAAAAAATTTTTAACCAGAGGTATGTTAGATCACTGAAAAGTATGGGCATGTATAGTGCTCAATACTTGAGACAGGGGTCACTTTGCATAAATTACCCGAACTAAGGACAAAAAGGACTGGAGTGTTGCTCAGTTGGCCAAAGTCGTCTTTTCAGATGAAAATAAATTTTGCATTTCATTTGGAAATCAAGGTCCCAGAGTCTGGAGGAAGAGATGAGAGGCATATGTGTTACTATGTCCTGTAATGGTTTAAGGACATGGTATCACTATGCTTGATTGACCAGCCAACTCGACTGAACGGTAGTGGAATGAGCATGGGAATGACATCCAATCGTGTGAGACACCAGACCCAAATCGCAGAAGAGCTGAAGGCCACTATCAGAGCAACCTGGGCTTCCATAACACATCAGGAGTGTCACAGACTAATCACTTCCATGCTACATCGCACTGCTGTAGTAATTCATGGAAAGGGAGCCCCAACCAAGTACTGAGTGCTGTACATGTTCATACTTTCCAGAAGTTTAACATTTGTGTTCTTTCTTTTCTATTTATTGGTCTTAAGTAATATTCAAATTTCCTGAGATACAGAATTTTGGGTTTTCTTTAGCTGTAACCCATAATCATCAAAATGAAAAGAAATAAACACTTGAAATGGGGCAGCACAGTGGCTTGCACCTCCAGGTTCTGGGTTCGATTCCCGGTCAGTTGTGTGCATGGAGCTGGCATGTTATCCCTGTGCTTGGTCGGTTTCCTTGCAAATTAGGCAAATTTTACAGTGAAAATAACGCTTGTTCAGGGTCACAGAAGTAACTTTTGTTGTTGCGTTGTATGATCTGTATATATATATACTCACCTAGAGAAAAAGCTCTCGCACTTTTGTTTATACTGCAAGTGTCTCTGTCTAGATAACTGGCTTCAGAGACCGGCCCTTTGGATGATTAGCGGCTAATGTCTTGCAAGATTCCGCTTCGATCGATGGCCGACTGTTGCAGTTGTGTCTCCTTCTATTTCTCTCCGCCGTTTAAGAAGCCACATGGCTTTCTCCATCTGTTCAGCTCCGATTGACGCCCCTATCCCTACGGGGCCAATCAGAACACGGTTCAAGGCCAGCATCAGCTTTGGTGCAAACAGTGTAGAAATTAGCATCCGTCTTTTTAGAGACAGATAAAATTCGGCTAATAATAATTCTAGGTTAAACCAGTCAAGATGTCCCAAGATATTTTCCTTTTCTCTAGATTTCTTCAGAAAAAAAGCACTAATATTTACAACATTTTTAACTTAATTTTCCCTGCAACAGCTAATAGGAAACCTCATATAGCGCACTCATACAGTAGATACTGTCCTGCTGAAAACAGTCACCAGTTCAGAAGGGTCAAATTATTAGCCTGCATCAACTCCTGAAAACAATTAAGGAGATTTTAAATGGCTGGAATTGGGCTAAGGAGTGTTTACAACCTGTAAGGACTGTGCTGAACCATTAGATTTTTGTTAGAAATGTGTTTAAAAAAAAAAAAAAAAGAATAAGGATCGCTCAAGCGCTTAGTAAAGATGCATAGTACAGAACTGACAATCGGCCAAATCATGGTATTATATAACACCATTTTTTAAATAATATGTAACGCTGTATATGACCTGATCCACACTCATTTTATTGCAAATATGTATACAGATTTATATTTTCATCAGATAAAAAGAAACAAATTTTCTACTGTAAATACAATATCAGGCCCTTTTATGTACAGTATTGTACAGTGTTTTTAATTCAAACCTCTTAATGAAATTAAATGTCATTCAGATGAAACTTTGCCAATTTAGATTTCACATGAAAAGACATAAACCTGAATTTTTTTTTTTATTTTTATTTTTTTTATTGCAACATGAATTTGATATGGTAACAGACACTACAGATTTTTTGCTTTGTACAAGCCTCTGGTTACTTCAGTTGCTCAGGTCTAGTGCGAGTGTCATTAGAGAGATTTTTTTTCCCCGTTAAAACAGTATTTCCGTTATGTGTTTGTTGTGAAACTTAAAAAGCAAGGAGGGAGGAGGGAGGAGGAGTTTTACTGTGTGAGACAAGTTGAGACAAGGGGCTAATTACACACACATAGACACACACACACACACACACACACACACATACACACACATACACACACAAATACAAGGCGCCTGCGCGCACAAACGGAAACACTTATCTGTTGGGATTTATTTGAACTTTTTTGAAAGGTAAAGTGCAGGTTAATGCTGCTTTATATATTCTATTAATATTTTTTCTGTATTGATTTTTTTGGGCTGTGGAATGAATTATTTGAGTTTTCATTATATCTTATGGGAAGATTTGATTTGGTTTTGGAATACAGAATGAATTATGCTTGTAATCCAAGGTTCCACTGTACCTAATATCAATGGCGATGTTTACCTGGACCCTAATACTCAGAGTAATAGCCCAATTGGAATAAAAATGCATCGTGCAAACACTTCAATCTGGACAATCTGATCCAATTTGGAACAGTCAACAGGAACGAGAGGGGCGGTGTAATCCTTTGATAATCCTGTCAACATGTAAATATTATCCGAGTGAACATTTGATCTGATTGTTTGTTTTTGAATGAACATATTCTTTCTGCGCCCATTTGGGGGTAACCCTAGTTGATGTGACAAGTTTCTTGGAGGGAAATTTTGCTTTCATTACTGAATAGATAAACTTTGAGAGCACGATTCTCTCCGACCCGTGTCTACTTCAGGCTTTCATCCAATCTGTCAATCAATCATAGATTGGACTGAATTCCTGTAACCAATCCCAATCCAGAAGCCGGAATTTATCATAAAAGATAGGAAGTCTGATCTATTCTCAAAGTTGGGGAAAATACCTGTAAACTCCTGTTACATTTCCAGCAGATTAAACCCTTCACAGCCGGCAGAACGACTTTGCGCCTGTCAAACAAAATTACTCTGATTAAAAGGTTTGATCATGTAGTCTCACTTCTAGGCTAGATTATCAGGAATAGTTCGAGCCTAGCTCTTATGAGCAACCTCTTCAGAGTGGTAGATTGAGTTTTGGTGGATTTCAACTCGGGTTCGTAGATCTTCAGAAATCATGACAGTAATGCAGTGTGTTCACCCGAACATGTACTAAATAAGAAGAGAAAGTGGCAGCTGCTCCCGTGTAGAGAGTTGCAGTATTTCATTTTGATGGATGAGGTGAGAGCCAGGCTGAAACAATTCCTGGATTTGTATTTCCCATGCTTCTTGAAGGGTGGCTTTCTTCCCAATCAGACATTAGCATCGGACTTACAGTTCCAACTGTTTCTGGAATGCGCAGAATGAGAAAGGGAGAGAGAGAGAGCGAGAGATGCATTATGTTTTTAAGGTTCCTGACACACAGGAACATTTTCTGCCTTAATGCAGCCCAATGAATATACTTAAATATGAGAAAAATGTGCCAAATTTCTTCAAAAATGGAGTCCATTGATCCATCTGAAAGGTGTAGCCCAAAATCAATGCGGTATATTCTAATATGAGCTGTAAGAAATGTCAACATGGTATCCGTACCATGGTAGTCCGATGGCAACCATGCTTTGTTGATATAGTACATGTACCACACTATGCTACATGGTTCTACTTTGGTACTATGTATTATAGTATAGTAGTAGTATAGTACTACGGAACATGTAAGGACATTCGTGGCTCAGTGGTAGGTTTCTTGCCTCCCATGTGGAAGGCTTGGGTTCAATTCTCAGCCAATGTGCCCAAACCCCAGCCACTGCATGTAGTGCAGATCCCAAGCCTGGAAAAAATGCGAAGCTTGCATCAGGAAGGGCATCCGTCATAAAACCTGTGCCAAGTCGGTGTCAACCCCTCCACTGGAGCAGCAAAAAGACTTACAACATGGTACCTATGTATGTATGTAACATAAATTAAATATCATAGTATATGTTACTGGAACACTTTTAATATTGCATATTATAATATGGTACTGCCTGGACCGATATGTACTAACATATCTATGGTACACTATGTACAAACATAGCATATTAGGTACCTGCTGAACTTTATTAAGTATTAAGTAGCACAAAAGTGCTAGCATTTTCTCGCTTACATTTGAAACAGCAACAGAAATTGATACTGTGCATGCTAGCATTTGGACTAAGCTAATCCGTGCTTTCCTTATGCTAACGTTGCATAAATAGTTTATTATTTTGGCCCCGTTTTTTTAAATCCTCCTGTGGTTCATTTGTACCGTCAAGGTTAATCCAGATCTGACACTGTGCATGCTAGCATTATGGCGAGAATGGAAACAGTGTTTTAATTACTTTAAATGCGCCCGTGTGTATTTTTCCCCATTATAGAGCGCTCTGTTTAAATTACCGTAAGTCCGGACCTGCGGAACTCATTCGACACTGACACTGCGCATGCTAGCACCAGAGCAAACCTAGTTACAGTGTTTGTCTTTCAGATTAGCCTAAATGCCAGTGTGTAATTAGTTAAGGCTGTTCAAACTGACGTTTAAATTGACCTTGGTTGAACTTCACTGACACGGGACATGCAAGCACCAAAGCAAAGCTAGTTAACGTTAGTGTGCGTATGTGTTAGTTTAACAGATTCTGTACACTACGGAGTCTACGTGGGTTCGGACTACATGATAACACGAGGTTTCTTGTCTTCCCGTATTAAAACACGCCAGCATTGAAATTCAGTTCATCCGGACTAACGGAGTTGATTCAGACCAGCACATGCCTGTGTCAGAGCTCAGCTAGTTACAGTGTTTTCATTACGACAGCTGGGCCTAAATAGTAACGTGTGTATTATTTTTCCCTGCTGTAAATGCTCATCGAGCTGAATCATGCTGTAGCCTTGGGGAGAGCAGAGCCGGCAGGCGAGAGAGGACGGCATCTGGAAGGAATGAACCAGTGCATTTAGGGGATCCAGAGGAAGTGAACCCCATGTGGCGAAACGGAATCACAGTGTGTGTGTGTGTGTGTGTGAGAGAGAGAGAGAGAGAGGACGAGAATGTGTATTTCTTTCCGTTTTGTTCAGCATTACCTCATCATATGATTGATTCCCAGCACTGCACCTGCAAATACATACTTTCCTTGTTTCAAATGCATTAATCAGCCTCAAGCCAACAGGAAAGAATCTCAACTTTACACCTTGGGGAGGAAAAGCTAAGCATTTTTTAATGACCTTTTTGATCCATGCTTGTGTATTTAGAATAGTAAGCTTAGTTTATTATTCTTTTTGTTTGTTTTTGTTTTTTTTAATAATGTGATTAATTATGTGTTCAAATGCATTTAAATGAATGCCCAGTGATTAATCACGTATTTATTTTCAGTCATTTATTATAAAAAAAAAGAAAAACGAAATATGAACCATTCTGCACATGGATATCGTTGAAATGCACAGGCACAAACAAAGGCAGTGTTCGAGCAGGAGTATTAGGAGACCAAGCACTCCCCTTATTTTGTGACTTCCAAGCAAACACTGGTCCGACAGCAACGTCGTGTCCCTGGCAATCGTGGTAGGACGGCATAAAATTGGTAAAAACACATGACGCAGAACATTTCCTAAAAATGCATTCAGATATGTTTTTGTGTTGTCTGGGGTTGCATGTATAACTGTTACTTTGACTTTTAGCTAGGTATTGTTCAATATACAGTACAGACCAAAAGTTTGGACACACCTTCTCATTCATTCAAAGAGTTTTCTTTATTGTGTTCTTTATTGTGTTCTTTATTGTGTTCTTTAGCCCAAACGCGTCTCTTCTGCTTGTTGCCTGTCCTTAGCAGTGGTTTCCTAGCAGATATTCTAGCATGAAGACCTGATTCACACCGTCTCCTCTTAACAGTTGTTCTAGAGATGTGTCTGCTGCTAGAACTCTGTGTGGCATTGACCTGCTCTCTGATCTGAGCTGCTGTTAACCTGCGATTTCTGAGGCTGGTGACTCGGATGAACTTCTCCTCCGCAGCAGAGGTGACTCTTGGTCTTCCTTTCCTGGGGCGGTCCGCATGTGAGCCAGTTTCTTTGTAGCGCTTGATGGTTTTTGTGACTGCACTCGGGGACACTTTCAAAGTTTTCCCAATTTTTCGGACTGACTGACCTTCATTTGTTAAAGTAATGATGGCCGCTCGTTTTTCTGTACTTAGCTGCTTTTTTCTTGCCATAATACAAATTCAACGTCTTTGAATGAGAAGCTGTGTCCAAACTTTTGGCCTGTACTGTATACTCTCCCAGCAAACATTTGGACGATTGATGACCGTTGATGATTGATGTTGCGAATCAGATAACGTCAAAGACGTTCGTTCAACTTTCATCTTGGAACTATTTTTCAACCATGACGGGACATGTCGGAGGGACGTCATATCAACTGTCATCAAACGCCCATATGTTTGCCGGGTTACTGTTAAATCTTGGAAAGAGTGTTGGAAAGTCGCAAGACTAACGACAGGCTAAATACGTTTCTGCACTGTTGCCTTGCACCTCCAGCGTTGAGGGTTCAATTCTTCTCTCGCTTCTGTGGATTCTTCGCGTACTTGGTTGGTTTCCTCCATGTACTCTGGTTTCCTCCACAGTCCAAAGACATGCAAATTAGGCTAATTAACTTGCCCTGATTGTGTGAGTGAGTGTGGACTGGCACCCCGATTGCCCTGGAATAGGTTCCAGGCATCCCGCGACCTTGTAAACGATAAGGCATGTCACACAACGCAAGTGAATTTCACAGTTTCACAAGACAAAGATTTAATTTGCATCATGGAAAAGGAAGAGACCCCATACTTGTTTTTGATTGGCCATAACTCAAGTTGAGTCAAAGTTATTGTAGCTTGACCTGCTATAGTAAACATCTATGGTTCCAAGGCTTCAGAAAGCAGAAACTGTGAATTGACTTGGGTTCCGTCCAGGCACTAACGAGAAAGTTGTCCCTAAGTTTTCTTTCTGCAATTTTGAAATTTCATTGAGTTTCGTGAAATGTTGCGCAAACTCCATGCACACAGGCCCAAGGCGGGATTTGAACCCGGAACCCGGAGGTGCAAGCGGACAGTGCTAACCACTAAGTTACACCAAAATCAGAACATCAGAACTGTATCTATTCAGAACTTTAAATGTCATGAACAAGACTTTGTAGTCAATGAGAGATCTAATTGGCAAGCCGTGCAGCTTCGGATGAGACTGAGGTGTTTCTCAGCATCATGTACAGGGGTTAGATTATTTCTTATTTTGACTAAACAAAGAGTCTGAGCAATCCATTGCATGGGGATTAAATGGTAAACCAATGATCTCTAGTTGCACCAAATTTCTTAACCGTCACTGAATGTTAATTTTACAGAAATACCATTCAACTCCAAGGAGAATCAAATCAGCACCTTTCATTTATGCATACAGCTTTATTTTATGCAAAGATTCACTGTTTAAAGTGTAATTAGCCATTATTCCATGGTGTAAAATTTATTGCTGCTGATTTATGGACTGAATGTTCGCTATGAAACACCCAC
Organism: Clarias magur; assembly: GCA_013621035.1. Classification (NCBI taxonomy): domain Eukaryota; kingdom Metazoa; phylum Chordata; class Actinopteri; order Siluriformes; family Clariidae; genus Clarias; species Clarias magur. The sequence continues at coordinate 2,366,880 of QNUK01000054.1, forward strand.
GCTTCTTGGGTGTTTCAAAGGAAACAGTTTGATTAAATAGCATTGTTTTTATTTTTTTATGCATTAACATCCTTTAATTATGGTTGTAATAAGCAGGCAAATAATTTTGAAATCCGTTTCACTGAATATGAACTCCAAAATGGTTGCAAAATAAAGACCACCACCACATTATTCATGTTCTTTTTTTTTTTTTTAAGTTATGTTTTTGGCAGGTTTTGATTCCTTTAACACATACACTATTGTATATACTGTATTACAGCATTTAAGGGGCTGTGTGTGAAACTGGATATAGCGCATGACGCAGTTCAAATGTTTAACTTAAAGATCATTAGTTCCACTACATGGATATAGAAATATATTGTGTCAAAATATCTTAATTGTTAACAAAATATTAAAACCTGTGTTGCTGAGAGCAAATATGGTGCAAACAACCAGCTCTAGTGTTCTTTCATCATTTGGTATTGTTTTATAATAGCATTTTTTTTTATGCATTTCTAAAATGAAAAATCATTATTATTCTAGAAACAACAGCACTGCAGTTAATTGCGCTGTGCATAACAGCCGTGCGGCAGGTAGCCGTGCCGTCTCACAGCTCCAGGGCTTCCAATTCGATCCCGAGCTCAGGTCTCCATATCAGTTTCCTCCATAAACTCGCCAGGTAGGTCGAATGGTTGTGTGTCAAATTGCGTTTGCATGCCCTGAAATGGACATCCAGGGCGTAGAGCAGGAAAGATCCATTGCTCGAACTGGGTGGCCGTTTTAAATTAGGAATTATAGGAAGCAAAACGCCAAAGAAAGCAAATCAACTAGAAGAAATCTTCAGGCAAAACTATATGTTTAAGTGCCATGGAATGGAACGAGACAAGTGGTGAAGCCATGTGGTTTGGAATCCGTCCAGTAGTCAGCTATATATATATATATATATATATATATATATATATATATATATATATATATATATATATATATATGGATCTCAGACTTCTCAAATACACTCCAGTGATTCTTACCAATGGCGATATAAAATATCAGAAAGCTGGCTTTACATTTGAGGCAATAATGTTTCCACTCTGCACATTTAAAATGCTTAGACTTGGAGTTGGCTAGAATAAGCAGACAATCATCCATCGTGTCAGGTGAAAAAAGGGCGAATATGCTTTAAAACAGCTGGAAGATTCCAACAATGCAAGAAGGTAGAATATGTCACTTGTGAATCTCCTCTGAACCTGGTTTTGATTTTTTTCATGGTAACGATACTGGATTCCAGTGCATGGTTGAATGCACTTTTTTTTGTTGTTGTTGTTCTGGGAGTAACACGGATATTAATTTTAATATGCTTACTCTAATATTTTCCTTTACTGTGTATATTATTGCATATGCATAAATAATTCTTACGATCATTGATATGATGCTTTTTGGAAGTGTTGGTTGGAAGGAGTCTCTGGTCGAGACTAGATGTGCAGTGACCCTGGAGTTCCTGAGGGTTTTCAGGTTTAAATTAGGTGCCACTAGTTGATTTAAGGTTTAAGAAATAACCCCGAATTTGTTACAGAATACAAGAGAACTTCAAGTCAAAGTGGGACTTGTGGTTGTGCAGAATAACAGAATAGGAATAAGGCAGGAGTGTAAAAACTACCTTTATTTCTCTACTGTATATAATCCCCTACTACACTAATGTACTTATCCCAGCGTTTCACTAGTGCTTGGATACCATCAAGGCAGAAAGTATTCTCAGTACACCAGACCTAAGATACTGTACGACTTTCTGTCTGATTCACGTCTGAAATGCTGGTCTCCCAGGAGCTCCTAATTATTTAATTCATATACATTTTAAAGGCGTCATCTCTCTTTTGTGAATTCCTTGAATTTAGTGACTGGTGCTTCAACACTGGGTGTATTCTTGTGCGTACTGTATGTGTAATAGTTTTATGTCTGGGACTATCCAATGAAACCCTGGTAATGTTAAACGTTTCAACAGTTTCACAATGGAAAAGATGAGGTATTAAAAGTGGACGCTTTTGTTTTAGTGCTCCCTTTCAATATCACAAAATGCCCTCTGCGCGTATAGGTGAGAGGAAAAGGAGGGGATAAACGATGCAATTGATCCCAGTGCTTTGTGAGAAACCACAGCAGGAAAATTTGAATAAATCAGCTAGCTCTAAGACCCAGGAGGTTAAATAAGGTAACAGGCTATATTTTACAGCACAGTGAAATAACACTCAGCAAGTGTGAAATTGCAGTCGTCTCCAGGATTCCAGCTAGCGCTTTATTGTTCCGTGTCGGGTGTGAAATGTGGAAAGTGTCAATGGTTATAAGAACATGGGGGGGGGGGGAGAAAAAAAAAACCTGCTAATGTTAATTTGAACACCATTTTCTGTTAATTTGTTGAATAATTTGCAGTCTGTTTGGGTGAACTCGACATTCCGAAGACACTCTTGACGGCGATAATCTAAAGGTCGATCTCGAGAGCATCGTGAATCTGAATTAATACTCCTGAATCATTTCTCCTTGTGAGGAGCCTTTAAACTGGGACAATTATTCATGCTCGTTTACCATCTCTCTCTCTCTCTCTCTCGCTCTCTCTCAATGTCCACTAGCGTTGTTTGTTCGGATGGCCGCTAATTGCTCTTCAACATCGTTGAGGTTTTCTCTGGGTCTTCATCTCCAAACTGCAGGGAACCATTATTCTTCCCGAGGTCCTTTTAGCGCTCCAAAACTGACGTTAATTACAGCACTTAGAGCGGCTTTTAATTACACTCAATTATGCTTCCCGTTTTAATAACGAGTGGCCCGAGCTGATAGGTAGATTGATAGTCTGATAGATTGGCAAGAACATCCCTTTGTGTGCGTTCCAGAATTGACGTGGTAATTATGCCATTGCTGTGGCTCCCGGAATGGAGGGGGGTCGGTCTCCCAAGCCACGACAGAGGACCGTCGAACAAAGAGGGAGGTGGCAGGTCCGGGTGGCTGTTTTGAGTTTGAGAAAAATAGAAATCTGAACGCCAAGGAAACCGAGGGAGATGCAGGAAATCTTGAAGGTTTGAGAGCTGTGGAATGCAGGAGAGGGGAGGCTGAAGTCAGTGTGGTCAAGAATCTGTCCTAGAGTATACAGTAGATTGATTTCAGCCCTCCTTTATTCTTAGTTTCATTACTTGGACGACCGCATGTGTAGGTGTAGCGCATGTTGGCTTTTACTTTAATGAAAAAATATTGGACTTTTCCATAATGCACCTCAAACCACACCAGACCGGGATTCTTTGTGGGTTTGAATGAGAGGCCTTTCTACTGTGTCTTAGTGGATGGTTTAACATCCAAGCCTCATTCAGCCATACGGTTAAGAAATTAGATTAATCTTTTTTTCTGTAAAAGTAAATCGATGATGCACTGGATCTTATTTCAATTATCTGAGAGCTGTATGCAAAAGAAGACTAGAAGAATACAGTCCAATTCCAACTAGAGCTGAGAAGTTGAGAGTCAATCTCGCATGCTGGATTGTAACGTATCAGAAGACTGGTTAGGTATGTGGGAGCTAGACTGTTTTATGAGTGAGTGGGAATTTAACTCTTATCACAAAACCTGAACTATTGATCTACCACTACCCCAAATCTACCACTACCCAAAACCTACCACTGCAAATTGTTTAGACCTTAGTCTTCTCCTTAAATGCTACAGATGCCATTCACATACTTGGTTCCAATCATAGCAAAGCTTGAAGAATTTAAACTTGAAATCAACCATTATTTGGTTAGCTTTTCTTGTCCACCATTTATGTTCCATGAGGGGTGATCAAGTCAAACTAGGACTTTTACATGTGCAGAATAACAGAGCACAAAAAAAACTTCCTATATAATCCCCTGCTACACAAGTGCACTTATCCCAGTGCTTGGATACCATCAAGGTAGAAAGTTTTCTCAGTACGCTAGAGACATGGTCAGACTGCCTCCTCCCAGGAACTCCTTTAATGGCCCAAATGTGTAAATGGACTGAGATCCTGATTGTATGTGGCAGTAACTTGCACCTGAGTTCCTTAATGTGCAAGTGGTGTTGGGGAATGATTGTGTGTTCAGTTCCAACAAATGCGTTGCTTCAGCAAGTTGGCGACAGTTATCCGATTTTAAAGCATTCAATTAAATTCAATTCAGTTTTATTTCTATAGCGCTTTTAACAATGGTCAGTGTCTCAAAGCAGCTTCACAGAAATGAAAAGTAACAAAAATGTGTCTAGATAATGAGATTGTCCCTGATGAGCAAGCCAAGGGTGACAGCGACAGTGGCAAGGAAAAACGCCCTGAGATGGCAATAGGAAGAAACCTTGAGAGGAACCAGACTCAACAGGGAACTCATCCTCATCTGGGTGATAACAGATAACAGAAATTGTACAACATCATGTGTCTTATGCAGCTGAAAGTTCTTTAAATTAACAGGAAGTCCAGTTCAGCACAGGGATGAGTCAGCAGGTGCAGAGGGCAGATGGGGGTCTGGATCACTGGGAGCTCAGGAGCAGCACATGTAGATCCAAACATTGCAGGGTCGGCCTCTGTCTACTGAAGCTGGCACAATCTCCAGATGCCTCCAGATGGGTGGAAAATAAAGAGAAGGTGAAAAGAATTAGCCTGGTTGCCATTCAGGATAGATGTACTGGAGTATGAGGTAAATAAATTAATTATGTGTATGCCAGATTAAAGAGCTGCGTCTTGAGTCTACTTGTAAATTGGGAACCTGTGTCTGAGCCCCGAACACTGTCAGGAAGGCTATTCCAAAGTTTTGGAGCTAAATATGAAAAAGCCCTACCTCCTTTTGTAGATTTTGATATTCTGGGAACTACCAGCAGGCCGGAGTTTTGTGATCTTAAGGAGCGTCCTGGATTGTAATGTATCAGAAGACTGGTTAGGTATGTGGGAGCTAGACCGTTTAGAGCCTTGTACGTAAGTAATGCTATTTTGTAATTCATTCTAAACTGAACAGGTAGCCAGTGCAGGGATGATAATATTGGGGTTATATGATCATATTTTCTGGATCTAGTGAGAACCCTGGTGGCTGCATTTTGGACTAACTGTAGCTTGTTAATTGAGGATGCAGGACAGCCACCCAGTAATGCATTACAGTAGTCCAGTCTGGAGGTCATGAATGCATGAACCAGCTTTTCTGCATCAGATACAGATAAAATGTTCCTAAGCTTGGCAATATTTCTAAGGTGGAAAAAGGCTGTTTTTGTGATGTTGGAGATATGATTTTCAAAGGATAAGTTACTGTCTAATATTACGCCCAGGTCTTTCACTGTCGAGCTGGTGGTAACAATACATCCTTCTAAACACAGGCTGAATTGTGAGAGCTGGTGTGTACTGGTTTTTGGGCCAATTAGTAATATCTCTGTCTTATCTGAATTTAGTAAAAGAAAATTATCCATCATCCAATCTTTTATATCTTGAATACACTCAGTTAGTCTAGACAATTTGGGTATTTTGTCTGGTTTTGTGGCGATGTATAACTGGGTATCATCAGCATAACAATGGAAACTAATCCCATGTCTTCTGATGATGTTACCCAAGGGAAGCATGTATATTGAGAACAGCAGAGGTCCTAAAACTGACCCTTGTGGCACCCCATATTTCACTGGCATTACACCAGGCATTCCACCCGCTGAATGTTCACAGGAACGACCACAATGGACTTTGAGCCATTTGTCATTCATGGACATATGACCTTTAAAATGTTTGCTCCATTTAAATGCTTTACTGCTTAAAGTCTTCTGAAAATGCCAATCAGTTGTATGTCATCATTCACTAGAAATTTTTCATCCAAGTCCAGGTTTGACGCTCCTTGTAGGTTAAACGATTTTAGGGGGAAATGGTTTTTAAGTCTTCTAGCTTCACAAGAAACCACTTAGCATTTCTTACATAAAACTATATCCAAAAAGAGTTAAAGGTAAAGATACAATGTTCTGGTTTAGGAATGTCCCCTGTACTACACATTTTAGTATTTTATGTCCTTGCCCTGGGTTATAGTAGATATATCCTTGCACAGAATTAAGATGATAACCCTTTGCAGTGCTTAACTTTAAGTCGGATGACCAAAAGAGCCAACACAGCATGATTTGTTCAGTGTTTATGGCTTTGTGGTTTCTCCAAGCTTTTTAGTTTAATCTTAGCGGTAATGACCATACTCTGATTTAAGGCCACATATATTTTTATAACTATGTGTTTGTTTGCTATGCTGCACCAGTAAATACTGTGTTACTAATGAAAAACGTCCATATTCTGTTATGGTTGCCATATAACGTCTGACAAGACCAGGCTGGTAGTTCTTACCCCAATTAATCAAGGAACAGTTTGTATTTAAGGGCAGTCTGAGATGCTTATGAACAAATTGACCAGGTTTAAGTTTAAATCTACTTAGCAGTCTCCTGTACACATGCATGCATGGCTTATACCAGAGTTAACCAGTGTTTTGACATGATGATAAAGTCCTCATATGTCTAAAGCAAAGTGTGGTCTTAAATGAGCACATTAAATATAAATTGAATAGAAAATTTGAAAAGCATATCTGTGTATATTTTAGATAAACTGGGGAAATATATAAAACTAACAATAAATACTACACCTTATTAGTTATCAGGAATAGCCATGACTGTTAAAGAATCCACAATGGAAAGCACTTGTTCCCAAAACTTTAATTAAACAAATGAATGTTAGTTTAGGGAGCTTTCTGGGTGGTCAATGACGATATTTCAAGGCTCTCCACAGCCGATCCACCCCTTTAAAAAAAAAAAAAAAAAAAAGTTTCTTTCCAAAAGGGGTCTAGTTGGAACTTAGTTTAAAATTATATTTCTGGGGTGGCTTCCCCATCCATTGCCAACTCCTATCTCAAGGGCTGTTGACAAACTAAAGAATACCTTAAAGTCGAACCATTAAGAGTCCATCATAAAAAAGAATAAATAAAAAAAAAAAATAAATGAAATAAATAAATACGTAAAAAATTCATTAAAAAATAACTAAAAATAAATAAATAAATACAATAAAAAATAAGTAAAAAATTATAATAAATTAGAAAATAATAAAAATATTAATATAAAATAAAAATAATAAAAGATAATTAAAAAATAATAAAAAATAAATTAAAAATAAAAAAAATAATAAAAAAAAAAAAAAAAAAAAAAAATATTATAGATATATATATTATATAAAGTTAGTAACGACAGCAGGCTCAAACCCAGATCCTCAAATCCCCCAAAAATCAATAACGTAAACCTGAGCAAACTACTTCCCCGTCCTTTTGGCCACCACTACCTATGTATTGGACAAACTTCCATGGACAAGTAAAATAAAAAATAATAAATAATTAATATTATTATTGTAATTACTATTACATAACCTATTCATTTATGTATTAATTAAATAATAATAGTACTATATATATTAATATAAATATATATATATTATAAAAAAAAAACATATTATTTTTATATTTTATTATAATTTTTATAATATTAATAATATATATAAAATATATTATATTACATTACAGTATTACCTATTCATTTAATGTATTTTTAATAATATATATATAATAATATATATAATAAATATAATATATTAATAAAAATACATAAATGAATAGGTAAATAATATTATTATTATTACTGTCCATGGAAGCTTATTTTTCCAATACATTAGTGTAAGTGGTTCGAGCAGGGGAGTAGTTGCTCAGGTTCTACGTTATTGATTTTTGGGGATTTGAGGATCTGGGTTTGAGCCCTGCTGTCCGTGGGCTGCCACACCCCATATTACTCATCCACTACATGCAGTCCCAGTCCCAAGCCTGGTTATTAATATGAGTGGGTTGTGTCAGGAAAGGCATCCGGCATAAAAACCTGTGCCAAGTTGTGTGCGGATCAGATGGTCCGCTGTGGCGACCCTTTAATGGGAGCAGCCGAACAAATGGTACCAGGTGGATTCAGGGGGTTCAGTGTCATCTGCACTATTTTTAGAAATAGTATTTTCCCCTGAACCAACATGAATGATGCTTATTAGAGCGCTTGCGATCGTGATGTTTGTTAAATCAGGTAAGCACCAACATGTAGGACCTCCTCTGCCAAAAAATGAGGATTTTTTTTTTTTAAAGCAAAAACCTTTCCAAGCCATTTTATTTCATTTCTTTAATCCGTGAGCATACTTTCCACCCGTTCTACATCCCTGTTGCATTTTTCCACCAGTTTTCCCCAAACATTCTGCAGACACATCGTCGAGTGCCCTACAGGAATGCTAACAAGACCACAATCTCTCATAAAAGTCTTTAACATCATCTAGATGCTTTCTGCCAGTTTCGAAATCCACCACGGATGCTTTGTTTGGGTGGTCGCAGTTCCAGCATTCACATGAGATTTCTTTTTCTATTTTTTATTTTATTTTATTTTTTAGTTCTGAGAAAACGATAGACTGAGCCCTGCACAATAACTATGAAAATTATAGATGAGTTATAAAACTGCTGAGCGAGCGGCCGCTGCGGTCGCGTTCAGTGCCGGGCTGTTGAATTTCAAAAAACACAAAAGCATATGGGAAAAAGTAATAATTCCTAAAGCAAATACACTACGCTATGTGAAGCCCAAAACCTCAAAATGAAAGAAAAAAAGACTTTGAAGGAGGGATTTTAAATTAAATAAAAATAATACTGAAATAGCAAATTTTTTTTTCACCCTTATAATATCAAATGCATGATAAATGCTGATATTAAGATCTCTTGTTTTTATTTTTTTGTTTTTTCCAATAATTGTGAGGGGGGAAAAAAAAAACTCTGAGAATCCGGCACAGCTGGCGGAAGGGACACATTCGTGGGAAAACTCACAGTTCCTGTTAAACGATACTGCTCAGCGATGGTTTCAGAGGAGGGAAACTATGAAATGATGTCACGTGAATTATGGCAGTGTGAACCATAATTGCTTCCAATTTTTCACATTTATTTGACATGCAGCATTACCCCTTCAGGCATTTTAGTGTTTAGTCGTGTAGCTCGGAGGACTTGATGAACCGTTCCAAAACGAGACGTCTGAATTTCGTCAGGTTAACGTAGTGCTTTAGTTATTATTATTATTATTATTATTATTATTATTATTTTTACTTCTGTACACATGCCTGCAGGGAATATATTCCAAAAGTGTTTTACACAGTGGCATGACACTCTACCGTGCATGACTGGTGCGCTTTTATGTTTTGAATCCCAAGTAGAGAATTTCCTTCTCCACACTTTGACCTTACCATTACTTTGGAAAAGGATAAACCTGGTTCCAGAACTTTTTTTCTTTTTTTTTTTTTTGGTGGTCTAAGGGTGTATATGGCGCCCGTATTTATTTATTTATTTATTTATTTAATATATTGTGTGCAGTATGGAGAACTCATTTGGATATCTGCAAACAAAATTTGAACCGGTACTCTACGGAAAGAGAATCATTACTGGTGACGGATTCATCGCTACGAGCGTAAGAATAAGCAATAGAGTATGGAACGGAAATAAACCTCAATCAGCGACCGAGAAAAAGTTCAGAAGTCAACCATCAGCTGGAAAATTCATCACTGCTTACAGTTTTCTGGGATTCTCAAGGGCAATTATTCGGAAAAAGGTTCAACAATCAACAGAGCTTATTGAAGAGCTAAAGCCCAAACTTTAGATTAAACCCAGAGGACCGGCACCCTAGGGCGTCGTGATCTTGCATGACTGGCGCTTCTGCCCACGCCGTCGACACTCAAAACTTTTTGAGGTGTTAAAGCTTCCTGATAGTGATATAGTCCTGATCTCGCTTCATTGGACATTTACTGTACTGTACTGTTTGGTCCCTGTTTGGAAAGCAGCCCTACGAGGATGGAGATACACTTCCGATGAAGAAGTGAAGACGACAGTGCATTCATGGCATCGCAGCTCAGCCTGAAACATGTTTTAATAAGGGAAAACGAAAGCCTGTTGTCAGATGGACAAAGTGTATTGAAAAGCATGGAGATCATGTCGAAAAGGTATTTGCCTTTCTAAAAGCTATAAAAGGTCATACTTGTATAATTTAATGGGAGGCAAAACGAATGGATTTTCCTCCACCAAGGAAGAGAACATTAACAAAATTCAGGAAAGCACCAAATGACAGTGAGTGGATTCTTTTGTTGACCATTCAATCAAGTAGAGGAAAAAAATGGGGAAGATGAAATATTATCACCAAAGTTGCACATTTAAAGGCTGTCATGTCTGTTTGCGTAGTTCATCTTTGTGCATTTTTGAAAGAAGGCTCCAGTGAAGTACAAAAGAAATCATCAAAATGATTCAAATAATAAAAATCGCAATTGTAACATAGTTGAAACATTAGTTTTGCTATAAGAGAAATACAAAGCTTCATAAGGTGCAGTTATTGGACCTCGAGCTGAGCGGCATTACACCACTTCATTGTGTTTGATCTGATCCGTCACGTGTCAAGACTTTTAAAGCAACAGGGGCATGAATCAGGCAACCTGTTAATGGCTTGCCACCAACAACAGGATTTCAAACCTGTTCCATGACCTCAGACGGCGGATGAATCCACTTTGGAATTTTCCCCTCAAAGCAAATCTGTTTTCTGGGTTTGTTTCATCTGAACTGATCCAGCTCGAGGAAGGCTGAGAAAGACATAACCTCAAACTGGGAATCGGATTTCGTGAAATCGGAATTAGTGCCATCCATGACGAGCTGCCGTTGACATTAGACTGAAAAAGAGGAAGTTTGGCGCGGCCGTCGACCACGGCGGAGTACGGTTGCTTAAAGGTCGTAGCCGGGAAAATAAAAACCCAAGGCAAACACGACATCATTCACTGAACTGGCGAAATTTTAAGTCATTGTTTATACTGCTTTTTTTTTTTTTTTTTCTTCGGATGGAATATCGCATGCGGTTGTTTAATATTTACTGCTTTTAATAAACGGATGTGTAACAGGCCTGAGGCGCTACTTTTTATCACGTATTTAAAGGGTGTTTATTGTGCCATAAATTTGTCAATTGAATTTTAATGCAACGTTTCGAAGAGAATTTGTTTGCAGTCTAGGTGGCTGATAAAGCGTTAGGCTAACGCTATGGAATTACATTTTGCTTTGCTGCTTGAAACAATGTTGGGCTGTAAAATCTGTTAATTTGTTAGCATGAGGAATTAATACACAACATCATATCAACTGGATAAGAAAATCTGAAATGTGCCACAAAGGATTCCTGTTTATTATATACTATATATGATATAGTATTATAGCATTCATCCATTAAATTTTTCCCAGTATGGTTAGGTAACTCATAAGCATTTTTTTTCTACATATATAAACTGTTGTATGTTAAAATTCCAGGAGATCACCACGTTGCATGTTCTAGAACATTCATACCAGCGTGACCAGCACGTTCCACCATGGTCAAAGACATAACGGTCACATTTTTTCCCCTCCCTCAAACTAACATTTGATGTGAGCCGAAGCTCTTTACCTATTTGACATGGTTTTATGCATTGTGCTGCTGCCACTTGATTGACAGGCTGGATAATTGCATGAATGAGCAGGTATACAGGTATTCCCAATAAAGCTGGATATGAGCAGTGTTGTTTCTGTGCAAACATTTTCCCATCTTACTTATTTAGGCCACAGTTGCCTACGTAATTCTGGTTCATGGAAAGTAAACAGTTAAGCATGGCTTGACAATATAGTATCCCATAAGAAATTTATATAGTGTTATTGTGGTGCTGCAGACATTACCATGGTAGGCAGTCGGTCGGGATACACCAGGGATAACCCGATATGATAAGACTGCGATATTTAAGTTCCAATTCGATTCGTACTGCGTTTTTGAAAGTATCATGATTTTTTTTAAACATCCCGATGCGATTTTTTTTTCTTCAAATTCTGTTACAATTTTTAACAAACATGGCAAATAATTTACGCCTACCATACAGAATGCTGTGCTGTGTGAATAGTTCAGAGTGCGCCACCTGCAGGATTATAGAGGAATGGCATCATTTTACTACCTTAAATTCAAACATGCGTATAAAAATTAAAAATATATTTTACGAACTCGATTGTGGAGTCACAGTGACGATACATTAATTGGCACACAAAAGAATCATGATACATAACAGAATTTTTTTTTTCCCCCTCCATCTTTTGTAGGCACCATATGACTTTATTGGGTACCAGTGGCTACCAAGTTTATCATGCGGTATAGCTAATATGATATGTTTGTTCATACTGTATCATATTAGTTATTTTGGTACATATAGTATGGTATGATATAGTACCAATTAGATATTGTACCATGGTAAAAAAAATTTGACAGTATCCTACTATATGTTACATAGTTTCATACTACAGATCATGGTAGAACCATGTACTGTACTATAGTGCATGTACTGTTGTACCAAAGTATGTACCATAGCAGATCCGTGCAGGTACTATATCAGAAAATAAGTACTATGGTACTGTCAAAAATACCATGGTACAGGTACCATTAGACTATCTATCATGGCATCACTATATAGCTGCACCATGATACATTAATGTTCAAAACACTTTTGAATACATACAGTATTCATAACGAAATGCATGTACATGTGAATGTTGGTGTATATACTATACATTATATCCTGCAAAAATTTTGACTTCATAATTTTCTACCTCAGGTCTCTTAAGATCGTTAGATTGGTCCCGTTAACTCTAATTCCCAAGTCATGCTCGGGTTGAGTACTGTAGCCAGGAAGGAATTTAGGATGCTGAATCCAAAAACCACTAACCTGATTAAATTAATAACGGTAATAAGCATAGGAAATATAATACAGTTATGTTATAAAGTTCCACTAAAATGAATATTTTGAAACTCGGATCCAGGAAAAAATGCACGATTCTAGTTAACCTCGTTTCACCATGGTGTTTGGTCGTCAATGAATGACCTGATCTCCTTCCAGGAGCACTAAAGCACAAATCATTGCGCAAAGCGACGTTTTTCAACGGTGAGTTGTATTAAACACCCATTTGGAACCGTTGTAAAAAAAAAAAAAAAAAACATTTCCGAGGGAGGTTCAGACTCTACTCCTGGCCTGGGTGAACGTGGCTCATGATCTCTGTCTGTGCTCTGACCCTCATTACCCAGCATGACTGATATTATTGGATGCTCCGCAACAAAGAGTCTGTAATTACATCTCAGTGACTAAGCACAGTATTGTTCAGATTCTGGTTTATCCGTCACGTCGAGGAGAGGCAGGATACAGGATGTGTCAACACGGCATCTGTATCTCATTCTGGTTAATCCCGCTTTCTTGTGCAATTCTCGCAATGATCTCTTGAGCTCCGGTTTCTCCATCTTGATGCATTGATATTAATAGCTATGCACTTCTTTCTTTTTTTTTTTTATGAGTGTGTGTCTTGTATAGAACAGTCTTCTCAGGTTATGGGGTCTACGCAGCAGTCTGGATGAGGAGATTTATAGAATTGTAGTTGTTTGGCATGGGTGGAAAGTTTACATAGTGAGAGAGAGTATTCACCTCTATTTAAATTTATATAATTACACACAGAATTGTGTTTTACGGTATATTTGTAATGTGGAACGAGTTTTAATCAATTTTATTTATGCAGTGCTGATTTGTCATAAAGCAGCATGGAAATTATTATTATTATTATTATTATTAGTAGTAGTAGTAGTAGTAGTAGTAGTACTGAAAACACAAACATGCAGTTTTAAGATGTGGTAAAATTTACAATATAATTTAAAACATAAATTTTATATATATATATATATATATATATATATATATATATATATATATATATATTTCTATATATATATATATATATATATATATATATATATATATATATATGTATATGTGTGTATGTATTATATATATATATATATATGTGTGTGTGTGTGTGTGTGTGTGTGTGTGTGTGTATATAAATGTATATTTATGTATAAGATATACATATATTTTAATGATTTTATATTTTTAAACACAAATAATTATGCATACCATAGTTTAAAAACAAATGCATAAAGCTCAATATCATTAAACCCAGTTGCTGGATTTATTCTGTGCTCCCATCTTAGGTTTGCGCTCAGTTACCAATTCCTTAAAACACACTAGAGGGATCTGAATCGCACACTGCGGGCGATTCTTGTCCCTTTGCCCCCCCGTCTAATGGCCCTCTTTTGTTTTTCCTCCTTCCCCAGTCGTTTCTCACGGTCACACAGCGCCACAACAACACTGCTCTCCGAACGGCCCCCGCGCTCTCTGAAAAGCACACACACTAGATATCCTTAAATCTTCCCAGTAGCGGGCCGAACAGGTGTTCAACAGCTCGGCTGTTCTCCTGGGTCTCTTAAACATTCCTGTTTTCCTCATCCATTTTTAATGCGCTGTGTGTGCATGAGTTGTGGCACTGTTACCCATGTCAGACTGTACAAGGTAATAAACTAAACTAATGAAAATGCCATAACGGTCAGAGTTGAAGTGCTGGCTTTCTTTTTTTCCCTCTTCTCTTTTTCTTCCTTGCTCTGAGGGAAGGGAACATTTTGGACAAGGAACACTATCTACCATCTGGATCTTTCCACTTTAGCCGTCCACCACGCAAAGCACCTGCACTGTATAAAAAGCAGAGGTAATCAAATGTTATTCTTCAATGATGATGAACGGTAAAAACAATATGGACGGGATTAATCCATGATCCAGCTATTTCAGGGTAGGATTTGTCCAGATGTTCTACAAAGAAAGTGTAGCAAAAGATATGCGTATGTGGGTGTGTGAGTTTGCCTTAGAGAGACAGAAAAGCTTACTTATAAAACAAACTCATATGCAACCGCTCTATCGTTTCTTTTCTTTCGCATATCCTAGATTGCTGGTTCACCTGGCGGCATTTCTCCCATGAGCTTGTGGAGTTTTGGAGATGATCCCCATGTTCGGATGCGTTTTGTCCATGGGTCAGCAAACAGTGGTGTCCTTCAGCCAGAAAAGGTTTAAGAGCTTTCCTCAAGGATCAAACATGACTGGAATTTGAACTCATGACCTTGTGAACAGTAGCCACGAATTCAAGCTTCTAGTTGATAAGGAAACCCTTTCTGGCTTTACATTGACCTACTGTGTACGGTTTCTTCCAAAAGGACGACCATTGACTTCTTTAGGGGTCTTTAGGGATTTATGTGATCTCTATCCACTTCATGGGTCAAAGTCTGTTGAGGTCAAGGGCTGTATTTCCAGACTTTCGGTTTGCTTGTCAAAACCCGCAATGCGCCGCAGTAGGATAGTGTCCGAAATGATCCACTCTTGGAATAAGGATTCCTCAAGGATTCTTTAAACAGGTTAGCTTCCTAATATTCTGTTCACAATCCAACAATGACAATGAAGTTTCCACTGCATCCTAAAAATATCAAGGAACGCCACAGGAACGAGTTCAAAATGGAAAAAATGTGCAATTTATCAAGCTTCTACTACTCCTCAGCCACATCCCTGTCAGGTCTACCATGTTGTCAATAATTCCTATCACGCACCTGATCATGCTCATCTTCACCAGGTCCGATGAGATCGAACCGAGTCTTTACTATGTATATGATCGCACCACCATGTATAAGATCGCACCACTCACTATGTGGTCATTGCGTCCAACGGGTTGGTATAAACACCACGACACATGCACTACTAGAGAACAAAATCACAAAGTGATGGTGTAAGGAATTGGATCCAGTACTCATGCTAAAATGTGACATAGACATGCTGATCAGAAAACCATCATATGAACTTAAAGTGGTCTTCTACAATGTGGCACGGACCTTACCATAGTCCTAGTAGGAGTCTGAATAGATCATCATGGGAACTTCCTAGACGTAGGAACAACACAGGAACATTCAACTGACAACTCAGTCAACCAAACTTCCTCTTCTGTGACATTCGTCCTGCTTCGAACATGTCCTGACTGGATTTTTTCTTTCTGTAAAGGAAATTGACAAAAAAGCGCAGCAGCTCCAAATCAAGGAAGACAAAACTATGTACCGTATGTCTTTACCAGTTTATACTGCGTTCCAAGTGTCCCAAGTTCGACTGCTTTTACTCACTTGACTCCAAAAGCTGCAATATATTCAAAACTACGCTGCTAGGATCCTGATGCGGGCACGTAAATATGATCATATTACGCCCATCCTCAAATCTCTTCATTGGCTGCCTGTTTCATTCAGAGTTGAATACAAGGTTGCCCTTCTTACCCACCAGTGCATCTATGGTGATGCCCCTCCCTATCTCAAAGAACTCATCACTTCACGTGCATCTTCACGAAATCTCCGCTCTGTCTCAGGTCATCGTCTGAAACCTCCGAAGACCAAGCTTCATACCATGGGAGATCGGGCTTTTAGCTCGGCGGCACCTAGACTGTGGAACGCTCTCCCTGAGTATCTGAGGATGCCACAGACTGTTGATGATTTTAAATCTGGTCTTAAAACTGACCTTTTCATTAGCGCTTTTGAGCAGAAATAATTTGTAGCACTTTGAGATTTGCCTCAAATATAAAGTGCATTATAAATAAAATGTATTATTATTATCATTATGACTCCATGAGATGTTAAAAAAACACTGTTTGATTGGAAAACTCATTGTTGTAGAGTTTGGCACAGATCCTTTAAGAAACAAAACAAGCAACCTATAAGAAATACAGTAGGAACTCTACTTAGCATTACCACTTCTCATTTCATATCTTCATAATTTCCTGATAAAGGGACAAAGCGTGAATGATGATGACTCTCTATCTTATGAACAAACTGAATAGGTGAGTATTACATTTAGCATATGTGGAACTCATGCTAAAGTGTTTAAGAGGTTTTGAACTTAGCGTTACCTCCTGTTTCACTTGGCTTGTCTTGCTAATCCAACTGAAATATGATGTCATGAATGAAACTTGCCGACAGCAGAAATGGAGCGAGTGACTATCATTTTCATTAGTACGCAAAGTGATACGGATAATGATTATGATACTGCTAATATGATAATCACCGTAATAGTCCAATGCTAAACATATTTTCACTCATTAGATCATCATAATGTGGCCAGGCTTTTCCACCCTTTAGCATCTATAAAATTAGGGCTAGGGATATTTTAGAAATGGAAACGTTCGTATTTATCCGACACCTTGGACCGTGACCTCCCCACAGACTGTCATTTTCCCAGCATGCTCCCACCAAAAAGGAATGAGTGACTCTTTCAAACAGTGCTAGCTGACACGGTAACTAGGCAAAACAGAATTGTTTGGACTGACCTCATGGTGGTTTGGCCGAACCCAGCTTCGGAACGAAAGTGGGAGAAACAAGTGTGTAACATTGGTGTGTTTTTTCCAAAACCACACTAGTGGGTATTAGCATGTTAGCATTAGCCTAGAGCCAGGTTCTTTAGGTCCATTTGGACTGAAGGGATGAGGGAATATTTTAACGGCATTTGATTTGGAGGGAACTGCACCGGTTGCAGACTTCTTCACGCTGGTGCAGTTGAGGTCATTTCAATCAGAAACTTCCGAAAACGGTGCCAGTGCTAGCTTTTGGCTCGCTAATAAAGAGTGTGTTAAGTCTGCCTGTTAAAAGTTTTATTTGCTATTTTGTTGCTGTTGGCAAGTTCTGGTTGTTGCAGGATTGAAAAGCAGGCTGGTGTTTATAGCGCCTGCTGATTGGGGCTGTAGAAAAGGGCAAAAAATGAAGAGTTTTTTTTTTTGTTAATAAAAAAAATTCATTACAACATTTTCTTACAGGTTTGTTAAATTTTAGCCAGAAATTAGCATCTGTTTGAGACATGCTTTAGCAGTTAGCTTTGAGGTCTGAGGTTTAGATGAAAACATGTTTTCAATCATGTGAGATTATAGTCTAGCTCTGAAGCATGGTTGTCATGGGAACGAATCAGCTAACTGTGAGCAAATCAGCCTGCATTCTTAGTATAACTAAAACAGAAGTCATAAAAAGACAATTGTGCTAACATGGCAGGTTGAACACTTTCTGAAGACACATGGAACTTTTCACAATATTTCTGTACCTTAAGCTTTAGTTTAGGTAATAAACGAGCATGAGGGAGGCATGCTGTCATTAGCTTAGCGTGAACCGTAGCTTAACTATAATTGTACATTCAGAATTCAAGTTAGCTGAAAAAGTTGTATCTGTATAAATAAAAGAGAGGTTTTGTCTGGACATTGGTCAGAACTTTTTATCTGTATGTCTGTCCAGAAGGATTTTGTCACAGCATCACACAAAACTGGCTGGACAGAATTTAATGAAACTTTGGCAGTACAATGATTAATTCTGCCACATAAATGGAACCAGAATGTTGAGGAGAAGTGAAGTTATGAGCAGATAAGTGCCAAATTATGTCATAGTATCTAGCACTTTTTTTTTTCTCCCTTGAGGTGGACGTGGCTGTACACTTCACTCAACAGAGGCAATCAACATGATAGTTTACCGTGTCTAGACAGAGTATGCAGAAGACACAGAAACAACGGTAATGTACTGTACCTACTGTATAAGCCACCAAAATCCTCAAGAAAAAGAAACAAAAGTGCGACACAGCACAACTTGTATGAAAAAAAGAAAGGTAGACTATGAAAACTGAACCTTCAAAGATGACTGGACAGATCAATATGGTTTAAAACCAGGCAGATGTGTATGTGGGCTGCAACCTGAAATAATAATATCACCGTTTAACTATTTCTACAAACTGTTTTCTCACCAACGATTGTTACTTAACTATATATTGTTAACTATAAAACTGTTTCTGTAAAACTATGAAACCATGTGTTTGATAGATGTCTGTCAATGCTTTTATTTGGTTGTATATTAAGCTTGAATTACTAAAACAAAAGCAAAAAATAGTTGCACTATTGCTAGCTTGGCGCTAACATAAAGCTGTAACAGTCTAATTCTAATAGGTACTGAACTACTGCGTATGAATAGATATGAAGACGTGTAATTAAAAAAGAAAAGCTATAAACATTTTCCCCCGTTACAAGATCATGAATTTTCGTTAGCCTTAGCCTTTTTTGTTCACCCGTGCTAATTGCAATAATTATGTATAATTGTGTGGCAGCGTGGTATGAATTGTTTTTTTTTGTTTTTTTTGCAGTAAATACAGGCAGCCTGCCCACAGCCTGTCTGTGTACGTGTGAGATATATCCTCACTCGGCTGAAAAACCTAAAATGGCTTATAATTACATGGTAATGCATTCATATGCATTTAAGCTGTTTTTTCCCCACATATATTAGTGTTTTACAGGAGTGGAATAAAATACTAAAACCTCCCGTCTAGGGACTGTGGAGGCCAGTGCTGATCGTTGTGTTTATTCCCATTTTTACGACTTTGATCAACACTCACACACTCATTCGCACACTACAGGCAATTGGGGAATGCTAGTTAGCCTCATCAGCACGTCTTCTGCACATAGAGGAGACACATGCAAACTCCATGCACACAGACCCCGAGGTGGGAATTGAACCTGGACCCTGGAGATGCAAGTCGACACTGCTAAATCCAGCATGTTCGGAGCAAGCAATGTAAGAAACCCACAGTCTATGGTCTCAGCAGATGTTCTGGCCACTGACAATGTGAATGAAAGATGAGATTAAGAGTGCACATGTACAGTAGTCCGGGGATGGTTTTGTGATTAAACATTAACACGACCGTTTCCTCTCAACAGTCTCACAATGGGAAATTGGTCAGCTTGAAAAGCTTTGCCCTCTCGAATCTTTCTTGTATTGTAAAGGCTGTGTGTATTTATAGATATGGTTTCCAATAGGAATAGCATCTTAGGCAAGAAATAGTTTTTGGCCTTTCTTAGATAAAATAGAGCAAATTTAATGGCCTTTTTTTGTCTTTTTTTTATAATTTTTTTTTAACAGTATAGACTCTTTAAGACAGCTTGGCAATGCAGCAAGTGTTAGCAGTTTAACTGTACTGTAATTGTGATGTGTTACTATTATTGCATAGATAGGGCTTATTATTTATCCAGTATAAGAGTTTCTGGCAATTAGGCTCAATGTGAACACTTATCAGAAAGAGTGGTGGGTCAGATGGCTAAGACTCTACAGTATGTTGTTGATTTGGGGATCTGAGTATCGGGGTTCGAAGGCGGCATGGTGGTGTAGTGGTTAGCACTGTCGCCTTGCACCGCCAGGGTCCGGGTTCGATCGCTGGCCAGGCTCGATTCCCGTCTCTGTGTGCATGGAGTTTGCATGTTCTCCCCGTGCTTGGTGGGTTTCCTCCGGGTACTCCGGTTTCCTCCCACAGTCCAAAGACATGTAGGTTAGGCTAATTGACATTCCCAAATTGCCCGTAGTGTGTGAATGAGTGAGTGTATGTCTGTGTGCCCTGCGATGGATTGGCACCCTGTCCAGGGTGTACCCTGCCATGTGCCCTAAGGCTCCTGGAATAGACTCCAGGCTCCCCGTGACCCTGAATACAGGATTAAGCGGTATAGATGATGAGTGAGAGAGTGAGTATCGGGGTTCGAGCCCCGCCATCGGTGGCTTGCCACAAGCCATACTACCCAATGCTTTACTATTCACCACAACATGGTGATACATATCATAGTATTAGCACAGTACGCACTGATGTGCCACATTACCTACTCATATGGTACTCTATAAAGACCTATGGTAATTATTTTTTTCATTCTGTAAAGCTGCTGTGCAGCAATGCCATTGTTTAAAAGCACCATATAAATAAAATTTAATTGAAGTAGTATACTGTATATTACATCCATCCATCCATCCATCTAGGAACCTCTGTAGTCCAACTAGGGACCATGGAGGTCAATGGTGACCATTGTATTTATTCCCATTTTTACTACCGTGGTACGACCTCCGGCCAACATTCACTCACATTTACACACTACGGGAAATTTGGGAACACCAATCAGGCATGTCTTTGGAGTGTGGGAAGAAACTGGAGTATCAGGAGGATACCCACCAAAACCCACCAATGCCCACCGTGCCTCCAAACTACACTATATACTAAAAAAAAAAAAAAAAAAGCTAATATAGGTAACAAAAGCAAGCAAAAAAACTGTAAAATGGAAAAATGAAGAGTGTGGTGATATAAAAATGAGAACATTGCAAGCGTGAACTAGATGTCAGAACAAATCATTATATTATTAAATTAGTCACGCAAAATTTGCTTATTTGGACCAATTTAATGTCTTCTACTCTCAATTATTTGGCAGATTATCAAAGAACATTTGATCATCTTATTGATGATCAAACCTGTCAAATCGTGAGTCTGGCATTTATACCGCTGTTCAACTCTAGATGATATTGACCAAGAATTCAGCTTAAGGTTACAAATGCATGTAAATGAGACATCCGTTTTTGTGTCTCTTGCGTGGCATGTCTACAGTCAAAGTCTGAATACAGATGTGTCCAATTTCCTGTGTATTGGACACACGAACCCTGAATACGGGCACTGATTAAATTCAGCTAAAGATTTTATCATGGGTAGACCAGCATCTTTCCATAAACCTGACCTGCACTGGCTTCCAGTTCAATTAGATTTTTTAAAGCATTTATTATTATATGACTTTTGAGTTTATTTGCATAAAATGTGACAAAACTGCTCATGCTACAAATGTTCTGGATTTAAGAAAAAAAAAATTTTTTATATCTAGTAAAGCTCTCTAGAGACTTCTGTATTTTTAATTTGGCATTTCACTGATCGACTGTGGTTACACAAGTCTGCCTACAAGGCCTAGGTGGGTAAATATAGTTGGTTTAAAAGGCAAAAAAAAAAAAGGATTACTCACTGGGTCATAAGTTGGATTAACTTTTCAGCCTTCTCCATTCAGCAAAGTTAGTTATTGAGTTATTTTTCTTCAATCTCACACACCCACAGGCTTTCCGACAGGCTTTTAGAGCGGCATCACGACCTACGGGAATGAATAGCGAGGCCAAATAAACGATTGCGTAAGAGCATTAGCAGCTCCTGCGAGCACACTGAGGACTGTCGGCCTCCTACTTAGAAAAAAGCTCCTACTTTTGAAAAGACTTGTCTTCGTCAAAGCTTTTAATACAAACATATCATCGTTAGGCGCTGCCTTAATGGACATTAATGGTGGAAAAACAGATCGAGTAAAGTCGTTTCGCCTCGGCGCGGCTACGGTTTATGCGAAAAATTCGATATTTGGTGGAAGTCGTCTGAAGGATTCACTTGCTCAGAAGGATGTCACATGCCATAGAAAGTTAAAATCCATTCCGTTATATCGGAGATGTTAAAGTAATCTAAAGCTGACAAACGGCACCAGACGGAAAAAGAGAGAGAGAGAGAGAGAGAGAGGGAAAGCGAGAGCGGGGCAAAAATGAGACTCCAGACTTTCTGTTCATCCCATTAGCCAACATGAATAACCAAATGGATGAGGTAATGGTTTCAATTACTGCCCTTTGGTGAGAAACACGACATCCTGCTGCGAAAAGACAATCTGCTCATCAGCGGTCTGTGCGACGTTCACTGTAGGGCATAATGACAGTCAATGAAACTCTTTAATAAAATTGGCTTTATGACAGCAAACTTCTGCATTGTAGATCACAATCATCTGTTAACTCACGAGTTGTCTATTAGGATCCCATCATGTGCTTTGAGAACTTTTGAGTGTGAACAAAAGCCTAAATTCATCCATAACGGCTTGAGCGAAGTAGAAACGAACGATGCGGTGGTTTTGTTCGATCCATGGCTTAATTCCTGAAATCAAGTGCGTCATTTCGTGGTGCAGGTCTCACACGCCCTCGCTGACCTCTCTTCTGCATGATGAAGATGTGATGGAGGTTCAAGCAGTCATGGGTGGCTGGAGAGACTGAGTCAACGCAAGGACGAGGAAGGCATTGCCCGCAAGGCGTTGCTAAAAATCTGTAGAAAATGGAGTTCAGGAGAAGATTCAGTATCTAAAAATGTTCAAACAGCTCAGAATACAAGAACTGTTGACATTTCTCAATATGGCGGAACCCATGGTGGTTCGGTTAGTGGTCGATGCTAAGTGTAATTGCAGTGTAATTCTAGAGGTACTACGTTTATTCTTAGCAATTTACCAACACGTCTGAGGAAAATGTTAGCATTCTTTGTATTTTTGTCTTGTGTGTCCCTACGTTTAAGGGAAAACTTGTTAGAAAAGTTTGCTTTAGAGGCTAAACAGAGTGACAGAAGCAGTAAATATCTCCAAGGCAGTTGCAGTCTGATGCAGGTTCCTGTTCAAACTGGCAAAACATGATAAATGAAGTGGTTTACAAATGGAAATAGAGCAGTGTTTATTTCACAAACACTGCCCGGCCAAAAAAGAAAAAGAAAAGAAAAGAAAAGTCCCAAACTCTAATATTTCATTGGACAGCCTTTCGCTTCCATTAAGGCTTTGGCATTGTTTTGATACGTTTATGCAATGTCACAACATTTATTACCGCCCAGAGTGTCATTAATTTCTTCCCAAGATCTTTTTTTTTTTATTTTTTTATTGATGACCGCTGCATAAAGCCTGCTCCAGCACATCCCTAAGATTCTCAGTGGAGTTGAGGTCTGGACTCTATGGTGGCCAATCCATGTGTGAAAATGATGTCTCCCTGAACCACTCTTTCACAACTGGAGCCTGATGAATCCTGGCAGGTCAGTTTGGAATATGCCCGTGCCATCAGGGAAGAAAGAAATCCATTGATAGAAAAGCCTGCTCATTCGGGACATTCAGGTCGTCAGCTCTCACTCATGCAGGATGTTTTTCCAACCACATTTCCTCCTCAAAGCTGATGGTTCGACACTATCCTTCCAGGTTTTAATAATGCATTTTACAGTCCTCAACCCAATTTTAGTAGTTCCGACAATCTGCTTAGTCGTTTTCTTTGCTTGATGCAGGATAGTAACTTGACCCTGCTGCAACAGAATAAGACCTTTGCCACAACCACAGGATATTGTTAAAAAAACGAGAAGGTACTCAGAGCTACTCATCAGTGAGGGTACCAACTGAAACATCACTCAAACCCTGACCCTGGATGTGCAAGGCGACAATGCTAACCATAAATAGCCACCATACCGCCTGTTTATAATCATGTTTTACATATTTTTATTATATTAGGTTAAAAAGTCTTCTAAGTCTGCTAGAGCCCTGATCCTACTGGCTGCTTTGTGTCCTAAACGCTGGCCTCCCAGGAACTCCTTTGTTAAATGGCTTAGGGCGCGGTCAGGATAGGGCAATAACTCGCAAGTGGTGTCGAATGATGAATGGTGAATCGGTGAATGAATGCCTGTACAGTTTCCACAGACAGATGCGTCTCCTCCACAAATTGGCAACAATCCATTGATTAAAAAAAAAAAAATGCTTATTTTGTTCATTTATTTTTTTTAAGGATCAGGCGTTCAACTTGCTGAATGAACACAGAAAGCCAAAAATATGGACATTGTTATCATATTGTTATGGCGGTTAAAAATAAATATAATTAGCTGAAAACATCAGATGAAAAGATACATTTTAAATGTTAAGATAATTATTTTGTAAAAAAATAATAATAATAAAAATAAAAAAATGGCATGGGCTAGAATAATTATTTAATAATAATCTTATGGCAAAAATGCTTGACTTGACTAAAACTAGACTAAAATACTTAATGGTTCCTCTGACTAAAACGTGACTAAATAAAACTAGGATAAGATATATATATATATATATATATATATATATATATATATATATATATATATATATAAAATTTCAAGACTAAAATTCAAAACAACTGACAAAATTAACACTATTAGTATAACAGTTTGGGTATAAGATCCTTAATCAGAACCCTTCATTATTAAAGCTGATGTTCAGAATTCATATTCAGCATTTTTTGCAACAGCATCATTACGCTTGACCTTTCTTTTGCGCGCCACATCTTTTTTTCCCTGCTGTTTATTGTAGTTAATGGACATACACAAGTCAGGAAGTGTACTGGAGGTGAATGTCGTGTTGGGACAGGGTAACCAAAGACATTGCGTACAGTATGTTGCATTATTTCAAGACATGATATTAAAAAGGACCACACAACAAGACGAATAAGGTTGACTGTAGAAAGCTAATTTCTTGTTAATGTCCTGTAACGAAGCATACATGAGAACCTCATATTCATGCTTTCCCACATATGCCACACGCAACTGTCCGTTTTCTTCTTCTTTTTTTTTTTTTTTCACAATGCCTCTTTCATTGTGTTCCTCACCACTTGGCCCTTGATTAGTTGGACGCGGATTCCTTTTTTGGTTTCCCACCAGTAGAACACAATCCGTGGTCGCTGGAGCCAACTGCCACGAAGCATTAACTCATTCAGAACAAAAGGAGAAAGCAAGATGAAGCAGCGAATTTGTTCTTGTGTGTCAGCACGACGCTTATACTAGCGGATTATGACCTTTGCGGTCTTGGCTGCTCTTGCTTTCAGCTGAATTTCAAGAGACACACAGCAGAGTGTGACGTGACACGCCGGATTAAGATGGCAGCTCATTTCTGGCCCTGGCGAGCTCACTCTCTTGCTCATGGTTTCCGACAAATCCATCAAGACACTCGGTTTATTCCCCACAGAGAGCTTTTCTCTCTTCCTCCATTTGTTTCTAATACCCCATGTTGCCTGCTGTTGATCCTCTGCTTTGTAAACAGGATGAAATGTCATGCTACATCCCTTTAATTGTATGCTATTCAGTAAGATGTGCAGATCTGTACTGTATGCGCATGGTTTTGTTTTAAATGAAATTAATAATTGGAAGATGCATACAGTACAACCATGCAACTTGGACATAATCCAATCCAAGCATAGAGATGAAGGAATCTGGAGTTGGACCTCTTAATCTAACATATGAATAACATGGTCACTATGAACCTCTGAAGTACCACTGGACCAACACGCTGCTCTATTTGTCCGAGGTGTCAAAGTTGGTGCCTGGATAAATGCTATTTTTAGACTGAAATGATGATGGCTATTATGTGTTTCAGTCTCTCCATGACGGTGTCCTTTGGCTGGCGCTTTTTCGGTGATGTCAGCTCGTCACCCCTGTTTGGAATATTCAGCACCAGGGTAGTAAATGGAAACTAAGGCTGCAGTGATCTAATGAATGAATTACATTTTATTATATCATTATATATAATTATAGAGTCTGATATCATTTTGTGGTACATTATGCTATAATCTCGATGTAATAAGATTTTTTTGCCCGATTGGATGTATCCTTTTGATTTGTACCTGCTGTAATCCTGCGGACATACCAGGAGTCTTTTTCCACAATATCTGCTCGTATTGAACTTCATTTAAACACACTGTTTAAACACATTGTTTGTCTTTACTCTTCAACACCTGTACACCATAACTGTTTATAATCCCAACCAGAAAAAAAAAAAAAAAAAAAGATTCTTTCTCTTAAAGTTTATTAGGGATTTAAATCTACGAGGGGCGTGGGACTCGTGATGAAATGTCTCCTGAATGAAGCCATAAAACCGATTTTGACATTTACAGAAGACTTCAAGCTCAGAACGCTGATGAGACGCTTAGCAGCAGTAAAACATTTAAACGGCGCAAACGTTTTAGAGACAGACGTACGTCCATGAATGACGATGTCAGCCGAAGCGGCTCCGAGCTCACCGCAGGCTTTCACGTGAAGATTCAGCGAGTGGAATGTCTGATCATTGAAAAATCTATGGAACGACAACTTGTAGAACGGATGCATGTGCCTGTGAGAACTGTACACACAATCATTTACCAACACGACTTGCACATTACAGGAACTGGAAGTCATGGCCACAGTTCTGAAGCAGGTTTCCACATGTTTGGGCCATTAAAGGAGTTCCTGGGAGGCCAGCATTTCAGACACGAATCAGACAGGCAGCTCGATCATGGTTTCAGTGTGCTCAGAAAAGCGAGTACTAGTGAACGTCTCGGATAAACGTAGCAGGGGATTATGTAGCATAATAATGGTAGTTTTTACTCTCATAACTGTGTTCTGTTATTCTGTGGAATAAAAAGTCCTGGTTTGACTCGAACACCCATTCAAATAATGTGGTTTGCTTTTTTTTCTCTTCTTTCTCTCTTTTTTTTTACGCTTTTCAATCTATAACTTACTGGAAGCTTAATGTATACCATTTGTTCCTTTTCCATTAATGCAGTCTATTATCCACGACTACTATCTCACCCATTCTTAAATTGTTTGTCTTGGTCCCATATTGTTCAAGAAACAATTGAAAAAAATCACATCATATCCACATCATCCACACTCTAACTTTTGCTTTAACATAATACACACACACACACACACACACACACACACACACACACACACACACACACAAAAAAAATAAAAATAAAAAATCAGATGTGCATTATTACAGTTTTGGCAAGTTTTGGGTGTCATGGTGTTTTTTTTTATTTTTTTATTTTTATTTTATTTATTAGACATGGCTAGGAATTAATATATCTAGACAGCAAGTTAATATTTTGAGTCAACAATTATCTTGCACATTTGTGTGTTGTGAGACAGACTACCATTACCAACACTAGTCTAATCGGAAATTGTCAACAAACAAACAAACAAAAAAAATGATGTTTTAATGGAAGAAACTATACAGTAGATCATGAATATGTTCCTGTTTATATGTGACAAATAAAGCAAGTACCACGTTCCATTATGAGACATTATATCCTTGGCGTTTACATCGTGGACAACTTTACACCAGACCTGATCTCAGTCCACTTACAGACACCAGATCCTAACATCACTTCAAAATATCCACATTTTGCCCACCATTATGAAACAATGATCGTCATAAAGCTAATTTGTGCCGCACAGCAATCAATGTGTTCTCGTTGCAGAGTTTGCGTATGTCAAGAACATCTGTCTGCGCCTCTAAATCATCCTCGTTCCAGATGGTGAAACGAGAGGGACCTTTTTCCTCAACAACCAGCCTCCCTACTCACTTAACCTGAATTTAGCCTGTGGTTTAGCTAAATAAACAGCACACACAATGCTTAATCAGAGACAGAGAGGGAGAGATGAGTGCCAGCCACACACTTCACAGTAATGCAGATAGGCCCGTCGCTCCTTCAAATCAATCTGCAATTAACATCCTTTCACCACAGATGCTGTGTCTCGCTCTTCTATCCCTACACCCCCGATTTTCAGACTTTTGCCTCATACTTCTAGAAATGACTAGAGAGAGGGTAATATGTGGGTCCCTTTATAGAAACAACATCCTGTTCACAACGCCAACTTGCAAAACCTCAATAACGGCCGCGTTCTAGTCGGGCATTTCAATTGTTCATCTGGAATATCTCGTTTCAAAGTGTTTCAAAGTTGGTGAAATTTGGTCTGGTCAGATTCTTTAAACAGATGTGCTGAAATGTGGGTTTGGACATGGGAATGTGACTGGAAAGCTATTTACCTCCTAACACAAGGCTGAATCCCAAATCGCTCTCCAACACCTGATTAAGGGCACTACTTGATGTGATGTACATCCTACATAGTGCACTAGCTTTCCATTTAGTTCTATTTTGGATTTAACCCTGGAAACAGGATTTAACAGAGCTGATATTATAAAGCAAAACAAGTGAAAATGTACAGTAGGAGAACATGGTTTATTCTTTTCACCTTTTGGCTATATATTGGCTATAATTAAGCAATATCTTGTGTCTTATATTATATTGTTTAATTATAGCATTAACTGCTAACCTAATGTCAATAGATTTCACCATATTGAGAAACATTGCTTTTGTGACTGATTTAGTTAGCATCTGCTTGCTTTATGTAAACAGTCTAAAGATGAAGTAAACTGACAGGAATTTCAACATATTCTTTATATGTACCAAATTTTGACAAATTTCCAAGCAAAAGACTATGTATATTTAAAACAGCGCTTAAATAGCATTGGTTACATTGAGCATTTCACTACATTAAATAGCATACAGGGCTTAGCTAGCATATGTTGTTATAGCATTATGTATACACAATGTTAATTGTATAAACTGTAATATGTATATATATATATATATATATATATATATATATATATATATATATATATATATATATAATATTGACTATGTCCTTGTAAGTTACTAAGAAAAGACTCCACATGACTAAAATTGATTTATGATTACGTTCAGCTGTGTCCATGTTTTCCAGCATATTGAGAAACATTGCTTTTCTGGCTAAGCTAGTTAGCACATGACTCCAGTGTCTTTTATTTGAAACAACGTGTATAGGTTTAGACTGCAAAAAAAAAAAAAAAAACATAAACCTGTCAGAAATATAAGCATTTACCTGAGAGTTGTTGGTAAATTATTATAGTAAAGACTTACTGTGACTAAAATGACATTGTATTCTTATTTTGTAAGTGAACAAAGCTGAAATCCAGGCTGGGAGCATGGAAGCATAAAATGTAGTAAATAGACAAGGTTTTATATATATATATATATATTGCTTCCGTCATCTTCAACAACATACTGTCTCGTTAATAACTGCTTCTAAGTTGTTCTGAATCCCGTCTGTACATCTGTGCTGTGTTTTAATTTTTCACTACTGCTAATAAACAGCAGTGAGCGCGAGCTACCCCTAATGTGCTACTAGTTTCATGCTTTGTTACTGTTTTGGCTAATGTGAGCTACAAAGTTAACTAGCTTCTAACTCAAGTTCAAATCCCTCTTTAACCTCTGATTAACGGCACTACTTCTGTGTGGAACAAGGGACTCTACACTCTTCTTAGTGTTCTAGCTTTCAACTTTATGCTATTTGGGATTCAACCCTGGAACAGTTGGTTAGCTGAGGCTAGTCTAAATCTTAGCCTTATTCTGGAGACACAAGAAGAAACCTACGATTTGGACTGTCCACCACCTCCATGGTTTATTTCCCTCGTCTTTTAGCTACATAGAACCAAACAATATATAAAACTACTTTCACCCCTGAATATAACCCATAATTTTAATTACAATTTTAAAATGATATGTATTAGCATGTAATTGTAATTATTTTTGCATTTATTTTGAATGATTAATACATATATTAATTAATGTTATAAAATATGCATTTATACGTGCATGGAGATAAACGACGAACAGATCCGAGCGTGTGGCCAATTTCTTTCTCAACACCACATGAAGTCGAGGAATTATTATTATTTTTCCCCCACAGTGACAGCTGATGCCACAAAAACACTGCAGCTATTGAGAACAAAGCTTTCTTTTACAAAATTAGTCAATTATAATTAAAATTTGAACAAACAATTTGCAAGAAAACAATTGAATTTAAAACAATTCATCTGCTGCAGACTTTCCAGAAAGTTCCAGTTCATTGGTCAAGTCAAATTAAAAACTACTCACTTCTGATTTTGTTGTTTTGGGTTCAAATGTAATTGTATATTTTCTCATATTTTCTTGTTTTTTTCTCTCTCTCAGAAATCATGTTTAATTTAACAGGAATGACATTATTTCCAGACAGGACTAGACACAAGCTGCTCACTCACCACCAACAGGAGTGTGAAGTGCTCAAAGTAAATCTTCAGTGTTATCCGCGATCCACAGTCATTTCCAAATTTTTCAGTCATTAATAAAATTTGCAAAAAAAATTTTTATAAAGAGCACAATGCTCATCATCTGTTACATAATATATGAATCGAATTAGTGCTGTAAGTTTTATTTGAACTTGAGTTTATGAGGAAATTGGGAACTTGCTCAAAACGAGCTTTGATAAAAAAATAAAAAATAAATAAAAAAAAACTTGAAATGAAAACATGAAACCTCTTTAAAGGTCATAAAAAAGTACTAAAATAAATATTTGGTGAAAACTCTTTGCTTGAAAATAATCAGTAGTGGTAGATACAGATTCGTGCAGTTTTGTAAGCAAAGCAGCTGGTAGGTTTTACTGAGCATGCTGGAGAAGCATGCGTCCTGAGGTTTTTCTGGTAACTTTGTCACCAAAACCCAGGAGCATTACATCATAATATGACTATTAATATAATAATATAAATATTTATATATATAATATATATATATGAGACGCTTAGTATATATATAATATTTGCTTCTGTATACTGGTGTGTAGTGTTTTTTTTATTTTTTTTTTTACAGGCACCTGCAGACAAATATCATTCTGTAATGTTTTAAGTTATGGTTGGAAATATTTAATGGTTTTGGACATAATAATGCCAACACGCTATAGATGTGTGACAAAATTGGTGCCGAAGACTTTCACACATTACCTATAAAAAATAATTAAAAAAGGGTGGCACTGTGCAATGTTCGTGTTAGTCGTACACTATGTAGTCAATGCTCTTTAGCGACTAGGACTAGCACTAGATACTAAATATGCAACATCAAAAAATCCTGTTAGAATCATTTTCAAAATAATTCTAAAAACAAATGAAACAATCTACATAACTTCGGATTTGCACAAACAAGAGAACAACTTGTAGTGTTGTTGCCAGTCAGATAGTTAGCATGTCATGCTAACCTCACAGCCTGATGGATAAGTGGCTACGTACTGTACATGTAGCCAGGGTAGCTAGATAGAAGAGCCTTATAAAAATCACATTCAGGTGAAGCCTAACAGATTGTACTGAGATGCTAAGCACATACTGCATGACCTCTGGGTAATACATAACAGATAGCATAGTTACAGAATCATTTGAAGGTCATACAGTTTAAAAATGGAGGATTAGAGGATTATGGGAATCCCATGACCGTTAAAAAGGAGACTTTGAAATGACTGATTAAATGTTCTTGCATTTTGGACATGGGTGCAGCTTTAGGAAGAATGACAACTGCACATGATGTCTAGCATTTGGGCTAGGTATTTCCTTTTTCCCTCACTCAGGTCTCTCTCCATCCAAGTACATGAAGATTTCAAAATACCCCATTGCTAAACCAGTTCAACCTGTATCAGGATGCACTTTGGCCATTTTAAAGATGGATACTGAAATAAATTTATATGAAAAATAAATGAGCAGGTCTATTTAGAGCATATTAAAAGGCATACGTCTTTGTCAATTCAGCCGAGACGTCTGACTGAATCAGTGCTATGCCTACATTTCATTCCCCATCGCACTGTGCGCTTTAATATTCTGTCTTTCCAAGCGTGTGTGCATGCGTGAATGCCTTTTTTTGTCTTTCTCTCTCTTATAATCGGCAGAATGAGTGTCGGTGACGGCACCCGGGGAGATCTCTTCAGGCTAAAACCATCCCTTACGTTGGAAAATCTCAATCACACCACAGTCTATGCGCACACTTACACACACACACACACACACACACATGAATATTAATAATCATAGAGCAGGAAAATGACAGTGAAGTCAAGCAGGTACTATGTAGGTTTTTTTTAAATACCTTATTATTGTTTCCATATAATGATTTAGTGTAAAATTTATTCTTTTGTTAAGTACTAATCATCTTAAAGCTTTTATATATTTTTGGGATAGACGTGATGCTGCCTACAGTACGTAAAAAAAAAAAAAAAAAAAAAAGTTCTTCTATTTTATGTAACCTGGCCTTTTGTACACCTTTTCGACTACAAGCTTGAACGCTGAGATCTGATTGGCTCCATGCATTAGTTTATACAGCTTTTTAATAGCGTGAATAATCACAGTGAATTTAAGGGGTCAGGGAATAAAATCGCCATGTGAGAAAGGTTTGTGCTTGGACATCTGGCATGTTAATTAAATTATAAAAGTATGCAGTTCTTGGCCGTGTTTACTGACAAAACAAGCTCTTTTCCAGCTAGAAAATTATCGCCAATTAGCTGAGTTTAGATAAAAAGATAGAAATACGGCGCTTTGTAGGAATAGAGTTAGGGCAAATGGTACTTAGATGGAGTTTAGAAGATTTTCAGCCTTAATAGAGATAGCTAGCTAACAAGAGTGGCCATAGAGCAGGAAATTTAATTAGATGTTAAACAAGTTTACCAGCTAATGCTAGGAGATGAGTAATGTACATTTTATATATTCAACACACTAGATTCAGATTTGGTCATGTACACAAACATGCAAAGTATAATAAGCTGTGAAATACTTACATGAGTGTTTGAGATAGGATAAGGTTTTTACAATTTTTGCAATAAAAGAAAACTCGTAATAGAAGAAAGTTGACCAATTCAAAAGTTTTGAATGAAATGTACAAATATTAAAATAAAGTATTAAATACATAAATTATAATATTATATAAGTAAATAAATATTAATCACAATTTTTATTATAAACATGCAATGTTGGAATAAAGTAATGTACGATAAAGATTTTTAGTATCTCAGATGCTCAAAAAAAAATAAAATAATCAGTTAAAATCTCTCGAATGGGGCCGCCACTGCATGCAGAGGGTGCGAGTATGGGTTGTTGCAATCCACCAACAGCAGAGCTCAAACTCGGATCCTCATATCCGAGAAATCAACAACCTAGAGTCTTAGCCACCTAGCCCGAGCACACAACTTTGGTTTTATCCAAACTTGCATCTAAAAGCTTTTTATAATGAACCTTGGTGTTCAACACACCTGGTGATGTTACCTCAGTCATCTCATTATCTGCATTAAATGTGCCATTATCACACACAGCCAAGTAACTGCACTGCAATTATGTGAGCCATTAGGGTCAAACTCGGTCATGTGATTAATTTGCGTAAAAAAAAAAAAAAAAAAATGCATTAGCGCGTTAATATTGATGCGTGAATCATTTGAAACATGGTGATATGGAATAAAATGATTTTACATTCATGTTAATGAGATGACAAAGCTGGTGTGGTAAGCAAATTCGGTGAATTAGCATTCATCCACTATGAAGGATTTGTACCGCACACTGTACACAGTATTAGGTTTATTTGTGTCGAACTGGATTCATATAAACACGTCCGGGTGTTAATGCAACACTGGCACATTTGCTACGTAGGGGGATTTAGAAGGTATAAAATATGTGCAATGCTTAGTTAAGGCATGTTTACTGAGCATGTGTAATATTTAGAAAGCAAGCAAGTACAGTCTTAATTAGGCAGATCTTACCTAACCCCTCCTGTAATCACACATCCTAGCTGCGGGGTTTAGAAATCAGCTTCATAAACAAATCCAAAACCTGATCCTCCTAATCCTTGTATTAAATTCAGATTCTTGATGGCATCACATTTTGTAATATTAATAAACAAACTTATTTCAGGATATTCAGGATTCATAAGATGCAAGAGACTTTGTCATTTGTACTGTAGACATCCCAACAATATGGGTGCACTGGGTTTTTTTTTTTTTTTTTTGTGCAGAAGCTCTCTAAATCAATGATTATTAAGAAATACATAACTACAAAGGCTATTTGACTTGTTTATTTAATGTCCGCAACATATAGAAAGGAAAGCCAAACACAGCTGTTAAATGACACACCTGGCAACCCTTCGCAACATTCGATAGAAATCGATGATTTATACCATGTCCTGAATATCACAGTATATTTTTAATAATAACTGATGATTTGTCCTCGCTGTGCAACCACTCGCACACATTTCATTCGACCCTTGTTTGTTTACAGTCGACACGAATCGGCCGAAACGCACAAACACAACCCTTTCAATTACAGCCCGAAAGGCCTCAATTAGGCACCACGCTCAATTTCACAACAATTTTCCTCTGGATTCAGGCCCCCACTGCCGCTTTTCCATGACTCTCGCAGCATGCCTCGATTCTGAACAGAAACACACTACACATTCTGAAACACACACACACACACACACACACACACACACACACATGTTGGCCGCTGAATGACACGGCACCACAAAACGGCAATTATGGTTAAATGTGACTTATGGTTCGACATCAAGCTAGTGGATGGAAAAACTGTTTGGTTTCCATGGTAACGCACCGAGAGGCATGAAGGCCGCTCAATCGGTCTCAAGTTCAGCGTACATGATTGCGGTTTGGTGATTTCTTGCATTAGACGCAAACGTTTACAAGCTCGCAGTTATTTTATATGAGGTAATCTGGAATTCTTTGATCTCAAGCAGTCATGTTTAAGCAGCATGGGAGTATTTCTTTTTTTCAGTATATGAGACTCCAGTGTATTGCTATAGCAGCAGGAATGTGATGTCTGCTTAGACTCACCATGCGCGTCATTATACATAGAGCTCAGAGACCTGAAATCTTAATGTTTATTAATAAAAGTTCATATAAAATTAAATGAACCCATTTACATCCAAACACACTTGTACTAGCTACCCAGTGTCCTTAAATATTCATCTGAGACCTGTTAGGACTTGAACAGAAAAGTTTTTTTTTTTTTTTTTTTTTTTAAACGTTGTTATAGAAGGAAGTGATTAAGACAGGTTAAATTAAAATGAACCTGCTTACTATAATGGTAGTTGCAAATTGGCCAATTATATTATTATTATTGTTGTTGTTGTTATTAGTAATAATAATAATAATAATAATAATAATAATAATGTTATTACTGTTGCTGCTACTACAGCTATTACTGCTAGTACTATATTATTAATACTATTACTTTTCAGGGATGCACTAATGCTGTGCTCATTTATAGCACTACTAAATTACTACCAATGTTACTACTAGAACTCCTCATCTTCTTTATTCTTCTACGATTACTACCAGGAATCCTCATCTTCTTCTTCATGGTACAACTCTTACTACCTACAGTATCAATATTCCTACTAGAACGTCTCCTCTTCTTCTTTATAGTACAACTCTTACTACCACCAATACAATACTACTAGACCTTCTGTTCTTCATACTACTACTATTACTAACAATATTGCTACTAGAACCCCCATCTCCTTCATGGTACTACTATTGCTACTACCAATATTACTACCAGAAATTCTCCTACTACTACTATTAACACTAGGACTGCTCCTCCTCTACTAATACAACAACTGCTACTTTTACTATTACTACCACCCATATTACTACTACAAGTACTACTACTAACAATATTACTAATAGAACTCCTCGTCCTTCTCTTCCTCCTCCTACAACAACTGCTATTACTGTTGCTACTACCAATATTACTACTAGAACTCCTTCGAGTACTACTACTATTAATGATTAATGCTAGGACTCATCCTCCTCTATTAATACAACTCCTGCAGCTTTTACTATTACTTCCACCACAGATATTACTACTAGAACTCCTACTTCTAATATTACTATCACTAATATTACTACAAGTACTAGTAATACTAACAATATTACTTATAGAACTCCCCCTACTTCTACTGATTGCTACTACTATGCACTGATACTGTGCTCATGTATAACACCATATTACTACAATTAATAATAATAATAATAATAATAATAATAATAATAATAATACAAAAATATACTACAAAAATACTCAAAATGAACTCCAATTATTATTATTACTACAAATGAATTACTCAATAATAATAATATACTATAGATAGATTAATAATAATAATAATAATACAAAAATATACAAAATACAAAAATCCCAAAAATATACTACAAAAATCCCCAAGCAGTATTTATTTTTAATTAACTATAAAAGTATAGTCACATGCTAACCCAATCCGTGCACACATTATGCTTCAGCTTTAGCTGCAAGATCCTCCTTTTCAGCATTGTGAAATAAAAGTGTGCTTGTCTGACGATGAGGAAAAACAGCGAAGTAAATGATCCTTTCTCTTCTACTTGCTCTCTCTCACTCACTTTCCATCATAAAAGTAATCTTTGAGATTAAATGCCTTATCTCAAGCACAAAATGAAATGAAGTTCAACCCCTACCCCCCAAATAAAAAAAAGAAAAAGACAAAGAGATAGAGGCTTCACATCCTGTCAACACGCAAGATCGCATCTTTCTCCGAGCATGATGGAGAGTGCGGGGGAGAAAGGGAGAAATTACTAATTAAACTAATTCAAACATTTTCATTTATCACGTTCCGTCTTGTCATCGTAAGCTCTGAAAAAGCTGGAAGGCTATTTCGTCTCTTGTGTTACAGTATTCTCAGGTCTCTCACAAAGCCTGATATTAGGAGAGAATCGAATGACTAAAACCCAACACTTTATATGCCGCTCGTCTGACTCCATGCTCATCGATACCTTCAGTTGATGCAAAACACGGACGTTTGGAGTACAAAGACTTAAAAAGGCCATTCATGCTCGAAAAGCCTCCAATGTGGCTGTATTAAAACAATTCTGGCATAGAAAAGTTGTCCAGAATTCCTCGACGGCAATGTGACCGACTCATTGGCAATTTATTGCAAACGCTTGATTGCAGTTGTTGCAGTGATTTGGTTTAGAGGGCAATTACTTTTTCACATAGGGCCAGGTAGGTTGGGACATTTTTTTATTTTTTTTTACCTTAAAAATTTAAGTCAT
The DNA here is from genome assembly GCA_013621035.1 of Clarias magur. Classification (NCBI taxonomy): domain Eukaryota; kingdom Metazoa; phylum Chordata; class Actinopteri; order Siluriformes; family Clariidae; genus Clarias; species Clarias magur. The sequence continues at coordinate 2,404,219 of QNUK01000054.1, forward strand.
CATTTAAAAACTGCTTTTTGTATTGTATTTTTGTTTTTTGATGACAATACCGCGCCCCGTATTGACCGGCCACCACTGACATATATATTATTTCTTATTTCTTCACTTTAAAAGAAGTTAAATGATGTAGATTAAATCAGATAAATGGGAACAAATATTTTACTGCAGCGGCTGCAAAGTGCCTGTTTACGTAACAACCTCAGCAGCAACCTCATTTCCCCTCTCGTCTGTTCCAAGAACTCAGAGTTTAGCATCAGCAATGTACTAATCACCAGCCTGATCATCTGTCATCATCTGCACCTGTTTCTCACTGTTTTTTGCACAGTGCTGTTTATGGATGGTTTAACACAAAAAATGACCCTTATTCATTTACATGGATTTTTCTTTGTGTATATTTTCATTCATCAGTGTTCTGGTGTAGACGATCATCAGCAGGACGGATGAAATAAATTCACCCATGATGAGACTGTTCCATTAGCCGCATTAGCTCAGGAAGCGACATACATCGGTGCCACTCGAAGCTCTGCACTCGAACCTGTTTGACATAATGACCGCTTTCTTTGGCACGCCTTAGCTTCCATTACGCTCACGCTACTACAGCAGGAGATTTACTCCGCGTCCTATCCAGAGCCCAGAAAAATGATTTACTTTGACAGGAATAAATATGTCTCATTGAATTCTGAATCCCCAGCATTCCGTCTTGATGACTGATCCTCTTCGACAAAGTTCTTGTTCGAAGCTTGGTGCATCAGCTTTTAAAATCTATTTACACAGCTGCAGTGATGACTAAAGGTAGGGCTTTCGAACAGGCAGAACGAGCTAAAGCTCAATAGATTTGTTCAGAGCGGCTTCCAATGAGATGAAATTATACGGCGCGGAGACGACGCGGGTTTGTTTTTTTTCCCCACCCTCCCCTCCTTAACTCATGAGATACACAAGAAGAGGATGTGACGCACTGATCGTTGAATATGTTAAGCGTTCATAAGCGGTAAAAGAAAGCTCGTCTATGAGGAAACACTTGAGTGTCTTGAGAAACGAGAGCGAGGGAAATGAATGCAGAGACACTGCTGAATGAGTCCACCTGGTGTGAAACAGACTCGCTTTATTCCATGAAAAAAATATATGAGCAAAACAGACAAAAATAATTCAAGCGAATATGTGCTTGTATAATCTTTTCTGCTTAAATAATAATAATTTTTTTAATGTGATCTCAATAAAGATATTGTTCTAGAAAAATTAAAAAATGTCAGGCCCATAAACAAGATGTCTTTACATTACATATATTTTTATGAACATACTTTATGGCTTTTTTTTTATCATAAAGTTTATTGATTTGCTACAGAAATCAAGTAAAAGTGCTCAGCACTGTTTGTTAAAGTGATAGGTCCTCCAGGCCACCAGGTGTCACCATATAAATCCATTATTAATGTTAGGATTTAGTTTAGAGCCTCTAAAGCACTCCTGGATCACATAGGTCCTCTATAGGAGAGTGGAGGAGATACGGCCATGAAGGTCTGGAGCATTGTTGGGGATAAAGAAAAAATGTGGTATAGGTTAAGCATACTGAAGAAAGGAAGACTTGGATCAGAAAACAGGATTGAAGTGAATGATGGATGAAGGAAAGCAATAATTGAAATATAAAAAAAAATAATAGAAAGAAAAAGAAAGAATTGAGAATAAAAGCAAGAACAAAATGATGAACAGGAGAGAAGTAAACAAATAAAACAATTTTATTGAATCATATTAAATAGGAAAATTGAACAATGGGAAGGAAAGAATGAAGGAAGAAAGAAAGAAAAAGAAAATAGAACAATGGGAAAGAACAAAACAAAGAAAGAAAGGGATCTAGTAAAAAAAGAATTAATAATCTGCATAAAGAAAATTAAACACTGAGAGAGAAAGGAGGAAAACCATTGACAAAAAAAACAGAAGAAAGAAAGAACACTATGTGTATAAAAAAAAAGAAATAAAAAAATAGAACAATGGGGAATAAAGAAAGAAAGAATGAAAACCATACATAAAGGAAAATTGAAGAAAGATAGGAATGAAGATAAGAAAAAACGCAGTATGTTTAAAGGAAAATGCAACAATGGAAAAGAACAAAAGAAACAAAGAAAAAACTGTAAATAATGAAAGATTTTTAAAAAAATGCTTAAAGAAAATGGAACAGGAAGAAGAAAAAAAGAAAACCATATACAAAAAATGATTGAATTGAACAATGCGAAGGAAAGAAAGAACGAAAGAAAGAAAACAATATGTCTAACAAAGAAAATGTCACAATGGAAAGAAGGAAGAAAGACAGAAAGATCAAATAAAAACAGGAAAGAAAGAATAATGGAAAATAGTTTGGAAAGTGAGAAGGGAAGGGAAAGTAAAAAATCTGAAAATAAAAAAATGAAATAAAACAATATGCTTAGGAAAGAAAATCGAACAATTTGAAAGAAAGAAAGTACAATATATGTAAAAACCAAAAATTTCTAAAGAGATTCAGAAAAAGTTTTAGAAGCGGTCCTGATGGTGCTCTTGTGTGTGTGTATATATATATATATATATATATATATATATATATATATATATATATATAAAACCATATAATGGAATCTCTTACATAAGTACATCTGTAGTTAATAATGCTGTAGGAATGTTGATCAATGTTTTCACTTAAACCCCTAAAACTGTGTTTGCTCCTGGTCTCACCCCGAGGGAACTCGGCTCCTCCGATGCTCGTCTGCGTTTCTTCTTAATTACTGTCTGGACTAAAACACAATATTGACGTCCCGCGGCGAGACGTTCTGCGAGAGTAGCAGAGACGAAGCCAAACGAAGCAACATCCCGAGGCCACGTGGGGGTTTTACAGATTTATCTCTCCGGTTATCTGGCCGTGTTTGAAGCCTGAGCTCAGGGAGGAGCATAGGGCTGAACAATTCTTGACAAAAGGTGAATCGTGATTTGGGGATGATTTCATGGGGATGAAATTAAATTGAGATCAGGGTTCTCTCCCATGAGTCCTATAGTTTTTTTTTCATGAAAAACATTTATTGTACTAAAATTAAAAGAAAATTCAAAGAAAGGTCTTTCAACTCTCTTGTATTAAAAATAATCGGTTAAGGCTGTGGGTTACTGATCGGAAGGCCGGGTTTCAAGTCCCAGCACTGGAAAGTTGCCATTGTTGGGCCCTTGAGCTAAGCCCTTAACCCTATCTGCTCCAGGGCCGCCGTAACCTGCGCTCTCAACCCAGCTTCCTTTTAGTTAGAAAAATCCTTTCCTTTCCTTCAATCCTTCTTTTTCAACAGAAAAAATGCTTTCATTGTACTGTAAGGTACATGTGACAAAAATTAATAAATAAATAAAAATAATAATAATTGAATAATCATAAAAATATTATTGTATATGTGACAAATAATCTTATTATTATTATTATTATCCTATTAAAAATGTCAAATTTTCCTTTTTTAGAACCCTTAAAGTGAATAAACTGTTTATCATAATTGGAATGTAAAAGTACTAAATAAACAAAAGCTAATAAATAGCACACTCAGCCAACTACTGTACATTCAACTATGAATTGTGCTCAGTTTTTTTTTTTTTGTATGAAAGGATTTCATCATTGTATGCGTTAGTTAATATTCTTCTTCTTATTGTATTTTTATTATTTTTCTTTAGAAACGATAATAATGATATATTAGTGTATATATACACAGCGCTGAAGTGTGTGTCCGTTTTTGAAAGTGAAAGGTGCTTTGTATATGATGCCAGTGATGCATCATATTTTTTGGGATGCATAAAAATGTATGTGTGTGTTGGCGATTAATTCTGTGCTGAAATATACTTATATATTCATAGATTGTTATAATAACATTATTTGTACACTTTAAGTTAACATAATCACACAAACATAAAAAAAACAAACAAAAAAAAACATTCTATACTCACCACAAGATTGTGCACTAACCGTTAGATCCCACTAGTAGCAGCGTGGACTTTTGGGTGTTCTGCAAAATTTGAGAAAATTGCTGAAACCTTTTTTTTTTTTTTGCGCACAAGTGAGCGTACAGTATGTAGGACAGATTCACAGGTAGGATGAATTTATAGAACTCCGGCTGAAGGTTTTGTCCCCACACCATTACATCTATTAGTCGCATATACTGTATATTACTGCACAGTGAAATTCTTTCTTCTGGAGTCAGAGCACAGGGTCATGTGGGCCATGATACAGCACCCCTGGAGAAGAAAGCGTAAGGGGCCTTGCGCACGGGCCCAACAATGGCAACCTGTTGTAGCTGGGGTTCGCGTCTACTGATCAGAAAGATGGGTCAATGAAAGAAAGTGGAAAAGTAATAATACTGTAGAAAGAAGAAAAGAAAGAAAGAAGAAAAAAACAGAAAGGAAGACATGCTTAAAAAGAATAAATAATAAAAAAGAAAGAACATGAAAGAAAAAAGTGCAAATAAAAAGGGACACTCTAAAATTAAATGGGAGAAGCAGGAAGGAAGGAAGATGGACGGAAAGAAAAAGAGAGTCAGGAAAAGCAGGAAACAGAGAAAAAGAGGTAAAAAAAGAAAAGAAAGAACGGAACAAAAGAAGAAAGTATAGTAAAGAGAGCAGTGATTCAATTTAAAAACAAAACAAGAAAATGGTGTGAAAAATGACAGAAGGAGTATAAAAAGCAGTTTTTTTTTTTTTTTTTTTTGTGTGTGTGTGTTATGTATAGAGACAAGAAGTTCTATAAAAGAGAGAGCTTTTTCCTGAGCACACCAGCCCTCACACTTTTTTTTCTTTTTCTTTCTGCAGCCAAACGTGAGTGTGCTTTGGAAAAGACCTCTCGCACGCACCGGGTGGAAAGAAAACACATGGGTGCACAGCTCATTGCCTGGCCGAACGCGCCGTAACGATCGCTTTTCATGTCAGGAGCCAACGCGTAAATGAGTTCCCCGCCGCCTCCATCCTCCGAGTCCTAACCGACGTCCAGCTCCTTGTGCTGGTTCTAATGGAACACGCTGTAAACTCCTGAGCCTTACGAGTCCCACTGATCCTCGCAGGTGACGGTGACTCAGGCTGTCTGACGTAATCCAGCTTTCAACTGTGTTCTGAGTGTCTGGGATTTCTCAAAATCAGGAGGTTAAATGCATCAGATCCGATTAGGGCAGCGGCGGCTCGGGCGAAAGAACCGCGAGGTGGTGAGATCAGACCGCGCGACTGCCACGGAAAACTCGGCTGGGTATTTGTATAAGAGAGGGTGTCGAGGTCAGGTCAGGTGTGGTTAGACTGGATGGATAACGAATGAATAATAAACGAATACATCCGAGGGGCGTTCGAGGCAAACCGGGACTTTTGATTGTGCAGAAACACAGAACAGAACACAGTTATGAGAGTAAAAACTCACGTTATTTCTCTATATAATCTCCAGCCATGATTGGACTGCCTGATTCATGTCTGAAACCCCGGCCTCCCAGGAACTCCTCTAACGGCCCAAACATGTGGAAATGGCTTGGAATGAGGTCAGGACTGTACAGGGGACTTGTCAATAATAATCATCTGTTATCCGTTGATTTTCAAGGATCTGGTGTTCCACTCTGAGCCAATAAAAAACAGGACACAGTCGAAAGCAAAGAGAAGAAATGAAAAATAACAGGAAAAAACAGGCAATAAATGAAATGTTTAAACAGGAGAGACAAGAAAAGGAAGAAAAATAAATGAACAAACAAAAAAATGTAGGAAGGGAAAAAATGCGATAAAAAAAAGGTGAAAAACTGCAACCAAGCGAAAAAAAGAAAAGAAAAAAAAAAAAACAGGGATTAAATAAAATGGAAACAAAAGTAATTTGGGGAGAAAAAGAAAATGATGGAGAAATAAAAAAAAAAAACAAATATGAAGTTAAATAGAAAAAAAAATCAGCAGAGAACAAGGAAGGAATCCAACAAGAAAGAAGAAAAATACGTAAAAGTAAAAAAAAAAAAATCAGGAAGGATGTGAAAACGTCCAGGAAAGAACGAAAAAAAAAAAGAGCCTGTTTCAGGTGACTGTGTGAGCGGTACAGTGTGATGTCATCAGTTACTATGAGTAATTCGGTTACAGGCGTGTCTCTGGGTTGGGCGGCACGCTGGCATCTCCAGGACTAGGGTTCGAATTCCCGCCTCGGTGTGCATGTTCTCCTCCTCCCAGTCCAAAGACATGCAGGTTAGGCTAACTGGCGCTCCCAAATTTCTGAATGTGTGTATATCCTGCGATGGATTGGCCCCCCTGTCCAGGGTGTACCTCGACTCCTGGGATAGGCTCCAGTCCCCCAATGTCCCTGTGTACAGGACTAAGCGGTATAGATGAAGAGTGGGTTGGTCTCTGGGGTTTCCATCCTCTTAACCACCTGGCCGTAACCAGATCATAATCTCTGGACTCACTCTACACCATGCATGGAAACCACAGGGTTTCAGAATAAGCTTTAAAACATCCACCTCCTCAGACGCTGGGGATCTGCAGGAGTGAGAGGAAAAGATAGAACTTCAAATCCCAGTCATTAGTGTGAAGGAGCCTGGACTCTGATCAGAGTGTCAGAAGAAATCATGAATAAACATCACTCACGTGCTGCTCACTGGGGAGAGGAACCCATGAGGAACTGGCTGGCCTAAGGGTCAAAGAGAGGGTGCAAAAAAGGCTAGTGTGTGTGTGTGTGTCAGTATCCACTGGGCATCCACGCACTGTTTAGATGAGCAAACAAACATTTCAACCAGCTCTTGTTCTTCGCATCGCCCACAGGCAGCCTGAGGAAAAGCCATTGATCATGGAGTTCATAAAAAAACGGACCTGTTAAACCTCTGAACACGAAAGAGGAATCTGAAGCGCTCACTTTTTTTGCAGAGAGAAAGAGAGAGAGAGAGAGAGAGAGGGAGCAAGAGATTTGCTCTAAATTTCCACGTTCTGATCTCTCTGACCCATTTGTTCTCCTTCGTCTGGCGGTCGTTCAGGTTCAGATTCCTCACGGCCAGTAAGAGGTAAATCGACTGCAGACGAGACGATAGGTCACGACAAGAGGCACTGGAGATCACTTCAAGCTGGACGCACTTGCTGGCTATAACGTCTATAACATCTGGCTATAAAACACACACGAAGTATTCAGTATTGTTCTTTAAAGCCAGTTTTTTTTTTCATCATTTTAGAACTCTCACCCGCCACACCATTAGGGTTGGCGTATGCTTCCTCTGACATGATGCTACTCTGTTTTCAACTCGTTTGCCTGGAGGAAATGCTCTGTATGCCCTCTTCCACATACAGAAGTTCACAAATGCAAGGGCTCCTCTACACTGCCCTCTACAGGAAGGCATCCCACCCACCAAGCACAGACAAAGGAGTCCATAAGAAGAAATAATGCTTCTGATCATGACACGAGTATGATCTCAACACCTCTTTCCTAACCAAGTAACAGATGCAGTGAGGAGCTCCAGATTTCTTAAACAACCATGTCAGAAATGTTGTTGGTAAAACATCCTGAACGATGGAAAGAAGCCATGTGATCTGATGAGTCCAGAGTGATTGGCGCATCAGGGTAAGAAGAAAAGCAGATGAAGTGATGCACCCATCATGTCTGCTGCCTACCATACAAGCTTGTGGGGGCAGTGCTACGATCTGGGATGGCTTCTGTACTGTTGGACAGTTCTAGGTCCAGCAATGTTAAAATTAATATACTAAATGACCAGGGTTTTCCATCAATGGAATTTATTTTTCTCTGATGCCCCAGGCATAGTCCAAGATTATGATGCCAGGGCTCAAATTGAGAAAAAGTGTTACCCTGTACCAGAGGGATGAGGCATCATTTTCAAAAATGGATCGACCAGATCATAACCTTATAGAGAAACATTGGGATGTGCTGGAGAAGGCTACAACATCTTGGAGAGAAATTAATGCCACTTTGAGCAGAAATAAATGTTGACATTGCATAAGCTCATCAAAATGATTCCACGTCCGCAATCAAAGAAAAAAATCTTTGGCTGAAAAGGGTTCATTTCTCTTGTGTATGGAGACTTTGGGGCGAAACACATTAGAAATATATTTATAGTTTCCCTTATCTCACTACCAGACACACTACAGTGTGAATACTGCAACAATATAAAAGAATGAAAGAACAGACTTTCCATAAAGTGTTGAAAAATAGCTTAGTGATTTTTATTAACTTTTCAGTTAATTTCATCGTCGTCATCATTCTCTCACATTATCACTCTCTGTCCACACACACACATTCTAATTATTAACAGGTGAAAGATATAAAAAAATAACTTAAATGAGTTTATTTCATATTAATCAGTGTTGCTTCATGGCTTGTTATGGAATGCTAGTTTGTATTTAAAGCTACGCAGGACTCTGCAGGGACGTCTTGATGGTCATGGTGGACGTTCAGTGTTCTGGTAAGAGATATGAAGGAGGAGATCAGCTGAAGCCATGGAACCAGGAACAAGCCATCAGGAAGCTGCAAAAGACATAGAGGGGAAATAATCGTTGAGATTCGTATTTTAAGGTTTGAAGATGATGTTTCTTTTTAAACAACCAGTTCTCTGAAATGTCTCAACTTTAGAGCTGAAATACAACATGCATTTTTCTTTTTCACCTCTTTTCCAAACGTGCCATTTCAGTGTCTGTAGCTTTGAATGAACCCCCCAAAAAACGCGTTCAGAATGTGGAAGTGCGTTTTTCCTAGTCGATCAGAGCGATGGGGACTGGACATGTCCATGTTTGGGACCTTATCAAGTGTAAACACGTAAAATGCAAAACGCAACAAGGAATTTAAGAATACAATGTTAACTCTTAGCACCTAGCTTCTAACTGCTAATGGTTAACCCAGTCCTTGCTATAAGCTAAACCTTGGTCGGCTGCTACCCACTAACTCTGTGCCTCTTTACTCCTTGTTTTAGCGCGTTCTCAGGTTCCAGCACATCTGATTTAATAAATGTAATTATTATACTGAGTTTGATTGAGCAGGGAAAACACTTTGTAGCCACCTTCTTCTTCCTTGTTGTTTAATGGCAGTTGGAGTCCAGTAGGTTTCATTACCACTGGCTGTAAGTCTCATTTTCCTTCACCTTCCCAGCCTCTTAAAGCTGATGTCAAAACCTGGAACGATGAGACCTACAGTCTAGAAAAGAATAATTGCAAGGCTGAGCATTGAGCTGAGGGAGGGTCTCTGGGTATATGAGGCCACAATAGGGGGAAAATCTAAATGGCTTATTTAAGCCATGGCCAATACAAAAATAAAGGGGGGGTGGAAAAAAAAAAAGAAAAGACAAATACAATTTTTTGTTCATTCACACAGACTGAAGACCTATGTGATTGCCTAAACCTAAAACGCGAATTTTAAATAACAGGTTCCCTTAGAAGGCTACACAGTGGCTTAGTGGCTGTCACCTTGCACATCCAGGGTCTGGGTTCGATTGCTGTCTATACATGTGTGTATGCCAAGTAATAAAATATTTTATTGTTTTTTTTTTTTTAGCCATTAGTGAGCTGGGCATCTGATCATACACCGTGACTAGCCAGTTGCGACTCCCTAAAACTCCCCTCCTGAGTCGACTGAAACAGTGCAATGTAACCGCACCAGAGGAACTGTCACGAGTGTGTCATCAGACCTGAGCAGCAATTACAAAAGGTCTGTTCTGAACAAGAACGCTGTGAGCTGTTGACATACTTTCATTAAGAAACCTGTAAGCGGTGTGCGCTATACGAGCTTACCTGTCATCTGTTCTGCAACTGAGCCACGGGGTCTGGTCCTTCCATAACACCCGGATTCCAGCAGACTGCAATTACACAGGTGTAATTAGATTTACAATTTTACTATTTATGTTCGAGACTATGACAATATACACTATTAGTCAAAAGTTTGAACACGCCAAATAACTATAACTAGATGTTTATTTCTGTCGACATTGTAAAACAATACTGAAGGCATCCAAAATACGCAATAATCTCCTTTGAACCTTTGAGATGCGTCGGCTACTTATGATACGTGAAGCCTTCATAATGTATCTAATCTGAGATGCTGTTAATTGGAGATTTATATGAAAAACAAAAAACAAAACAAAAAAAACATAGAACTACAAGGTGTCCACAAACTTTAAAAAAATGTATAAACTCAATGAAAGTAAACAATTCTGTTCTAACATTAAATGACTGTTCATTAAATCTGACCAAAAACATTGTCAAGCTGTTTTATCTGCTACACCAGCAGCTCTGACCGTGATCTCAGATTAAAGATTTATATTAATGTGCTCGCCCTAAAGTGCAAACATTTCCAGAGCGATGTAACATGTCTAATATTATTATTTTATTCTGTTTTTTTTTTCATTTTAACAAAGATAAATATAACATTATAACACTCACTATAGATGCTATTAACGCAAGTCAAAAAGCAAGAGTATGACATCTAAGTCTTACTAGAAGTCTTGTTTAATGGACTGAAAATTCTGAGTGTTTTCTGGTTTAACAACTTGAACGGAAATAAATCTAAAATTGCTGTCAAGGTGGTCCTGGGTTACAGTTCAGCATTGTTCTTTTTTACCAGGGTGAGCCAAAAATTATCCAGGTATTTTAAAACTTTTGGCAGCACTTTCCACTCAGGGCTACTGTCTCCCCAGTCTATGTTGCACAGGTATGAATGAGTTACATTTGTAATTGTGGTGTGAGTAGAAATTCCATGATTTGCATGAAAAGAGCAGCGTGCAGTAATTTTTGTACCTGGTGCCGAAAAAACTCAAACATAAGTGTTTGGATATCTGCAAACAAATTGTGGCCTGATACTCTAAGGAAGGTGAAAGTTTCTTGAATAGAATCATTACTTGTAACAAGATATGTATGAATCACTACGAGCCTGAGAGTAAAGGGAATGGAATAAGTTCAAAAGTTAACCATCAGCTGGAACATTCATCAAGCTTACAGTTTTCTGCGATTTTTAAGGGCCAGTACTGGAACATTATCAATTCAACAATCAACATTGCTCGTTACAGTGAGACGCTCATCAAAGAGCTGAAGCCTAAACCTAAGACCAAACGCAGAGGACTGCTATCCAAGGGTATCATGATCTTCCATGACGACGCACATCTGCCCACGCTGTCGACACTGTGTTAAAGCATCCTCCGTATAATCCTGATCTTGCTTCATTAACCTGTTCGGTCCCTGAAAGCAGGATAAAATGCTTTCATTGTATAATGAGGGAATATGGAAGCTTGTTGGCAGAGGGACAAAGTGTACTGAACCGCATGGAGATTGTGTTGGAACATAATAAATGCACTCGTCTTTTCTAAAAGTGAATTAAGTAAGTGTGTGAATAATTTTTGACTCACACTCTGTCGTTTTGTTCAGTAGATACACCTTAATAAATGTTTTAAAAAGGTGGCTTATGAAGTCATACAGTAGGTGTTATATTAACACACTTCCGCTAGGGGCGCTCTACTTGTCTCATCCTTGTTTTACGGCAGTTGGTATCCAATAAGTTCTAGAATCCGCTAGGGGCGCTATACTGATTTATGTAGAGATATAAATATGAATGAAAAAAACATTGTTACAGAAAAATAATCAACCTCAAAGTGGAAAAAGTGATTCCCTTATGCGACAGGCCACTTCACATCACAAAGTCTTTGAACATTTTTTTTTTAAATACAAAAACGCAGAAACCCTGAAGTGTTTTATTGCTTTTATAGCTTAGAAAAGTTAACACAGCTTCCCTCACAGTAAACTAAATAGGATTAGAAAGGTTTTAACACTGTTTTATAGCTGGGTGAAAATTCAGAAATAAAAAAAAAACATAATAAACGGTACATGTTTCTCTAATATGCTTAATATTACTTAAGGGAGCTTTTTGGCTTGATATCCGAGCTAATCTAAGTTAATTGCACAACTAAATGCCTTAATTACCCAACGAATTATCATGTAATGTCAAAGGAACAACTTCCTAACTGTATTACGTCTTATTGTATGGAATTAAACGTAACATACAGGTAAATTAACGCTAAACTTGCGTCGGTTGTTTGAATTCATGTGTACGTGACACAATCCACGCAGCTCCCTAATAGATTAGCAAGTAGCTTGTTTAGCTGTGTAACGTTATCCGTAACAATATTTATCCGTCTCATCTTACCGTTTATGGAACAACAAAATAGATGAAGAAAAAAAAGACTATGTCGAACATCAGAAAAACCCAAAAGTCGAACCAGTAAGAGTGTTTAGGTAAAGGAGCCACCGCCTTCTTGTCTTCCACAATCCCCATCTTGTTGGCTCTACTTCCTGCTTCCGCTACTGACCGGAAATGACGATTTCGGGCGTTTTTTTTCCCGTATTGCATATCTAAGGCAAAAGTGATGGAAAAAAAAATTACAAAAAAAGTAGGTGTAATGCATAATCTAATTGCATATTGCTATTTCTTCTTCTTCTTCTTCTTCTTCTTCTTCTTCTTATTATTATTAGTGGGCTTGTTTGCCTTAATGTACATTAAGCAATTGAGATTAAATGTATGGAGGAATTAAATAAATACATAAGTAAATAAATGTAAGTTATTTACGGTTAGGTGGAATGGTGATGTAGTAGTTAGCACTGTGGTCCCTCACCTGCAGGGTCGAGGGTCTCGTGCTTGATGGGTTTTCTTCGGTTACCCCTGTTTCCTCCCTCAGTCTAAAGACATGCAGATTAGGATTGCCCGTAGTGTGTGTGTGTGTGTGTGTGTGTGTGTGTGTGTGTGTGTGTGTGTGTGTGTGCCCTACAGTGGAATGGCACCCTGTCCACAATGTACCCTGCCTTGTGCCCTAAGTATCCTGGGATACGCTCCAGGCACCCTCGACCCTCTACACAGGATAAAGCTGTATAGATGGTGAATGAATTGAAGATGAATAATAATAATAATAATATTAATATCAATAATATTTTTATTTTTGCATTTTGGTCAATCCTCCCCACCCTGGAGATAAATACGTAATTCCTGTGGCAGATATTTAAGGGGTCAGGCGCCAGCTAGACGCCTGATTGTCATTCAGCGTTCAACACTACGGGCAATTTGAGACCGACTGTTAGCCTAATCTGACTGTCTTTGGACTCTGGGAGGAAACCCAGAGTACCCGGAGGAAACCCAGCTGGTGGGAATCGAAACTGGGCTCTGGGTTATTTACAATTGGTGGAATTGGCAATTGGTGTAACCTACTAGACTCCAACTGCTTTTAAACAACAACAACAACAACTAATAACAATAATAATAATAATAATAATAATAATAATAATAATAATAATAATCATCATCATCATTATCATCATTATCATCATCATCATCATGGTCAGCTGTCCTTGTCTGTTCCTTATTATAAAAAATATTCTACACAAAACCTGTGCTACAAACATATACAAACAAATAGTTTATTTGTGATTCTATTTATTTATCTACATACTGTATTTCCACAACTTTTACAACTCTAGCCAGCATACTTTTTAAGATAGAATAGCACACAATAAAAAAAGAGCTTCTGCTCACTCTGTGCTTCTGAATTCTGTACATTAATAATACTTAAAAATTACTTAGATCTGGAAAGATGTCTCTAAATATGACAAACAGAGCACAACATTATAGTTTTATTAAAAAAAAAAAGAAAAAGAAATAAAATTAAAAACAAATTACACACTATAGATAAAGACATAGATGGAAAATCATCAACTGGAAGACCTAAATTTGATATCACTTGTTATATACACACTTGATGTATGATGGGTAGTACATAATCATAGTCTAATCATGATGTTATATTTAATAATGAACTTGTATCAATTATATGGGAAATGTGGACAAGTGACCATCACACTGATAATGTGTGTTTTTTTTTTCTTTCTAAAATGTTACTCCTAAGTCTGAAGCTTGCAATTGTATAGAATGCCTTCCTATGCTGCAGCTTTCACATTTCCGGTTCCCTAAAAAAATAAAATAAAATAAAAACTTGTTTATTAAATCATGTCTTCATGATAGAATGACCCCTATGAACATCTTCTAAGAAGAATGAAGGTTTTAATAAAAACAAACCGGGACTAAATATGGAACAGAATGTGTGATGGTGCACAAACTAGTGGCCATGTTTCTCATTATAGGACATTTCTACTTAGTTGCACAATAAATAATATATAGTAGTTCCTTAGTAATACACTTTGCAATGAAGAATAACTTTCAATTTCAATATAACAAATCAAGTTCCGAAGACCTTAATGAGACAAATCGCTGGTACTAAAGCAGGACATCTCTATAAACCTTGAGAACTTGATAAGCAGCAAAGCACAAGATTAGACTAATTCAAGATTTTAAGCAGCAAATAAATTACTTCACAATTTAAACCAACGTCCTGGGAGCGAAACTGTGACGAGACATCTGAACTATTGAAGCCACTAAAACTTCTGTCTTTGAGACAGCAGGTAATGTCTCTCAGCAGGTCAGGAAGACTATAAACACCTCCCTGATGGAAATGAAACTTTATAGACCCATAAAGTTACTTCAGGCTGTAATTAAGTGAAGTATTTTATTCGTTCAATTTCGGACAGAGCATGAACTGGGATTAGGTTTCCTGGAAGCCCCGGGATTTGAACTCTGTGAATCAGTGCAACTCTTCTACTCGCTTGGAGCTAGGCACAACGTCGTGATGTCAATCGAGCTGCGATTCGTCACCCAGTGCCATAACGGCGGCACCGATTATGATTAATCATGCGAAATCAAACAAGATTATATACAGAAGTCGGAAAGGGGAAAGTAAACTGGACCTCAAACAAACTGTGTCTCAGTCTGAAGTGTTGTGTTTCAAATAGTCGAGTGTGTGTCCTGTAGAGACCGGGAGTGTGAATAATTAATGCACACGACGCGTCATTAGTTTTATAGCCAAAGGTGAAGTTTCAGCTTTTTGGGCTGAAAAATAGTTTGTTGGTACTCTGAGCTCATCAGCATCCTCTCTCTCTCTCTCTCTCTCTGTCCCTCTCTCCAGGTTTTTCATTGACTTGTGCATTATTCAAGAGCTAGAATGAAAATGTGTTTAAAATGTTTGCTATCTTGGCTGCCTGGAGCTTGCACAATTCAATGCTAAAATGCGTTTTTGTAATGATATTTCCCGAAATAGAGATGACCATGGTCTCACACTTACAAATGTATAACAGCTCAACTAGTGCAAGAAGACACAACGTTCTTATGACTCAATTAAGAAACAGAGAAATCCAGCTTCTTATGAATTCCTAAACATTTCTTGTGAAAAAAAACCTATGTTGCAGTTTTTTAAAAATAATTTTCATCAACTTAGAAATGTTTTTAAAGAATTTTTTTTAGAAATTTTTACTAAGGTATGCATTATAGTGTATTATGGCTACCTATAATAAGTACCATAATATACAGTACCATAGTATTACTATGGTATGTCAGACATTGCCATAATGCTTTATCGAGTACCAGAGTAGGTACTCAGTGGGTACAGTGGTAGTACACTATGGTACTTTGGTCAATAGCTTGGTACTTTTTGGATATTATAGTGGCTACCAAAGTATAGCAGGTATCTAACATCTATCTTATATTAAATATGTTAGTACATATTGTACTACTAGTATGGTGTCGTACAGGCAGTACCATATTACTGTATGGAATATTAAGAGTTTCAACATACACTATGGTATTTAATTAATGGTAAATAGACACAGTGGTGTCATACAATATAAATATTACCATTATGGTAAACAAACATGTATAATTTGGAGGGTACCATACTACAGAAATATCACCATTATAGTATATAAATATGGGTTCATGGTGGAACCATGTACATGTACCATGGTGCTGGAATACAGTGGAACCTCGGATTGCGAGTGACGTGGTTTACGAGTGTTCCGCAAACCGAGCAAAGATTTTTAATAAATTTTTAATTGGAAACCGAGCAAGTATTAGTTTACGAGCGCCGAGTATCATGTATCACGCACGTGACTCTTATTTTGACACCGGGCGTCACTCTTGCGCTGTGGACACGCACACACGCGCGCAAACACCCTGACACACACACAGACGCTCTCTTGCCTTTTCACCCCCTCCCGGCTTCACAAACACACAGAAACTCTGCTCTGTCGCGATTCTTTTCAAAGGTAAGGTGCTGGCTCATTTGTTTTGTCTTTGTTTTTGTTTTTTTACTTTACCGCAGTGATTCCCTTAGTATACGCTCATGCCAGTGTCAGAGAGATTTCTTTTTTTCCTGTTAAAACAGTGTTTCCGTTGTGTGTGTGTGTTTGATGTGAAACTTACATACCTTACAATCCTTACATGCTTACAAAGCGAGGTGGGGAGAGGGAGGAGGAGTGTTACAGTGTAAAACGAGGCGAGGGAAGGGGCTAATTCCACACACACACACACACACACACACATGGCGCCTGCGCGCACCAACGGAAACACTAATCTGTCGGGATTTATTTGTACTTTTTTTAAAGGTAAAGTGCAGATGAATTAGTTTTATTTTCATTTTATAGATTATATAAATTATTTTTATGTATATATATTTTTGGGGCTGTGGAACAAATAATTAGAGTTTTCATTATTTCTTACGGGAAAATGATGATTTGGTTTATGAGTGTTTTGGAACACGAGCCCACTTCCGGAACGAATTATGCTCGTAATCCAAGGTTCCACTGTATTACCATGGTAGAACCCTGTCCCATAGTGTGGTACAGTATATGTACTATCAGAAACTAAGTACTATAGAAATGTTAAAATACCATGGTAAACCGTCTTATAGATAAGTAGCTATAGTACTAAATTCACACACAAAAAAAAGCTTCTGGTAGCTAGCTAACTCTTCTATCTTCTTAAAATCCATTGTAAATTCTTAAAATCTTTTTAAAAGCCCTTGTAAATTTTTGGAATCGAGCGCTGGATGAATAAGTATTTGCTGATCTTACTAAGTACTGAATGACATTCCTTTGATAACCCTACTTTTAATCAGGATCCATGATACCTAGCTGAGGTAAGTTTGTGGGAGTTGGGGATGGGCCTTGAGATCAGTTCTTTCCCATTCTGATGCCAGCATAAAGACAACCATCTTCAATATTTTGAAGAAACACAAAATTTCCGTCACATTTCTTCCTCTCATTGTGTAATTCTAACTCTTATGACCAGTGTGAATAGAAATTGAAATTGAACCCATGTTTATGTACCATAATGTTGATATGTATATAGTATTAACCTTATATAGTAATAACCTAAGATTAATATACAATACTCTGATGTGTATTAACAGACCAAATATCTGTACTATACCATACCAGTAGCATGTACTAACATATTTAATACAGTACCATATTAGATACCTACTGAACTACTGATACAGTAAGTACAATGGTATTCATCAATGTATTGTGTTACACAGCATAGTACTACCATGGTACCCAATAAAGTACCACAGTCCCTATCTATAGTCCCATAGTGCCTACCATTGGAATGTTTAGAAAAGTATATTACATACTTTACCACAACCACATCTCTTCTGCAAAGTTAATGGGTCAATACAATCAGTACATGATGATGATGATTATTATTATTATTTAGAATGGCAGCTCAATGGCACAGTGGCTTAGTGATTAGAAATGTCGCCTTAAACCTCCAGGTTCCAGGTTCGATTCTCGCCTCGGAGTCGGTGTGCATGTTCTCACTGTGCTTAATGGGTTTCCTCCAGGTATTCCGATTTCTGCTCCTGCACTCCAAAGACATGCAGATTAGGCTAATTGGCATTCCCAATTTGCCCATAGTGTGTGAATGTGTGTATATGTGTGTGCCCTGGGAAGGACTGGCACTCTGTTCAGGGTGTATCCTGCCTCATGCCCTAAATCTCCTGGGATAGGCTCCAGGCCCGTGCGACCTTGTATACAAAATAAAGCGCTATAAATGATGATGAATTGCAGCTCTCTCTGCTAATGCTAATCTCACCTAAACCTACCAAAAAACATTAGTACTGGTGTATGATAACATGCTAATCTATGATCAGACACTATTTAGATGCCTTTTTGATCCTCATTCATCATTCTCTATCCTCTTTTCTTCTGATAAGTAATTACGTATATCAGAAATCTGTAGTTATTTAGAAAAAAAAAAAAAAACTTTTATTTTTCCTGTAGGGTTATTCCTCTAAAAGACAGCTACGAGAGAACACATGCAGAGCAAACCGCACACAGAGAGGCTACAAAACAATGGCATCTACAGATGGCTAAGCACCTCTTAAATTCAGCACCGCGCCAAAGTCGGGGTGCGTTCTGAAGCCGGCTGGTGTGAAATGTCAGCCCATTTACGCAGAGGCATAAATTCACGAGTCAGCGGCTCACTCTGCCCTTAGGGGCCGTTCAAAACGTGTGCTACACAACAAATGTTTGTCGCAGCAGCAATACAAGCATGAATTTTTAACACAGACGTGACAGACTTGGTAAATCTGCATTATGGGCTTTGATTGCTGCAAAACATTACCTCGCCATAAGACTGAAAAAACAGAGAAATGCGGGATATATTAATGTTGTAAAGACGATGTCACTTCACGCGCTGAGGAAAAAGCAACATATATTTTCTTTTTGAAAGCCGTGATTTGTCACATCATACTAACGCAAAGAATGTTGTTCTCAAAGCCACTAACACTGTAACATCCCTCCTCACTCAGTACTGACTCTTTTCTCCTTTTCTTCAAAGAATTCTGTAGCCATTATTTCTACTTTTAAGCACAAAATAATACCAAAACTCTACATTGGGTTATCTTGCTAAAGTAGAAAACACTTTGTTGCGCTATTTGAGGTTTGTTCGGCTTTAGCTCAAGTGCTTCTCACTGGATCTTTGGTGGATTAAATGAATTTACATCAAACTAAGACACATATGATGTCATCGTTCCAGCCAGAGGAAACGCTAATCAGCATGGCAAATAGGACTTTATTGCTATTGTCTATGTACAATCTTCATCCATCCATCCATCCATCCATCCATCCATGAACCTCTGTACTCCAACAACAGACTGTGGAGGCCAATCGTGACAATTGCATTTATTCCCATTTTTATGACCGTTGTAGGACCACTGGTCAACATTCCCACACCCCCTTGTATTTAAACACTACAGGCTATTTGG
Source organism: Clarias magur (assembly GCA_013621035.1). Lineage (NCBI taxonomy): Eukaryota > Metazoa > Chordata > Actinopteri > Siluriformes > Clariidae > Clarias > Clarias magur. The sequence continues at coordinate 2,423,331 of QNUK01000054.1, forward strand.
GAATGCCAATTCGCCCTAATCACTTGTTTGGACTGTGGGAGAAATATGGGAGAGAAACCCACCAAGCACGCCGAGAACGTATAAACTCCATGCACACATATCCTGATGCAGGAATTGTACTTGAATGGAGCCATGTGACAAATAGATATTGAAATTCATTCATTGAATTTATTATTATTAATTTTTTGGAATAAGAATGAAGAACTTCATTTAAGACAAACAACCCTTAAGTTAAATTAACTAATTATGTGTACATAACAAACTAGGTGAAGTTAGGGTTAGAAGATCACAGCTTGAGCTATAAGAAACTGCCTTAAAAATATATATTTACTTATGATATGTATACTTACCTGAATGAGAAAAGTAACCAGTTGGTTAACTAGCTAGCTAACTATCTTAAATCTATGTACATGCTTGGGGAGTACATCTTTAGTGGAAACAAACTGGCCTTAAGTTACATTTACTGATAATGTGTACATAGCTGATTGAATAATTAATATAAATAATAAAAAAAGTAATCCTAACTGGTTACTCGCTAGCTTGTTAAGTGCTTTTAGGTTATGTGCTAGAGTTTAGGTGAGGATTTTAAGTCATCTGCTAGATTTAGCAATAACAAACAGATTTTAAATGGCGATGTGTATTTAGCTTAATGATTAAAGTGTGAGATATTATCAAATCGCTAAATAAGATTAATCTTTGTGCTAGTATATTACATTTCTAGTGGTTACAAATTGCCCTCAAGTTACAATTACTAATTTAACCACAGTGGGTAATTAACTAGCTAGCTATTGTAACTACCTTGAATGTACTGTACATGCTAGGAGATTGTTCCTAAGTTATATTTACTAATGATTAGCTAACTACATCAAATAACCACATTGGGTAAATTACTAGCTAGCTAACTACCTTGACTGCTACTGTAGCTAGCTAACTATATTGAGTTAAAAACCCTTATATTCAACCTTTTTGATACTATCTTTAAACTATTATTAAATAGTTTATTGGTGTTAAGTTATATTTACTAATAATTAGCTATCTACAGGTATGTCAAGTAACCACAGTGGGCAAATCACTAGCTAGCTAACTGCCTTATACATACATGCTACGAGATGCTCTTAAGTAACATTTACTTATGATGTGTACTCAGCTGGGTGACAAACGTAACTATAGTAGGGTGGCAAGCCTTTACATAACTTATGTTGAAGTGTCACATTCACTGTTTTAGAATTAACAAATTGCCCTTAGGGTGTAGATTTACTGGTGCACCTGGGGGTAGTAACCATAATGAATTATTGCTAGCTAGCTAACTAATTTGAACTTATGGGCTAGGAGATTCTAGCTATAAAAGTGACGATCTATCCTTAAGACAGCTAGTTAAGTATGATTAGCATGGAGGGTTTGTGTTAGCTAACTTGGCTCCACCCAAGGAAAGTCTGAACAAAAGTGTGAAAGACTGAATGTGGTCAGAATATAAGTGTATAGAAACACTCTACTGAGGTCAATCATTCCCTTATCTGTACAGGCCATGGCAGGGCCTCCAGCCTATTCCAGGCAACTTAGGGTACAAGACGGGGTACAATCCATCATAGGCACAAACACACACACACACACACACACACACACACACACACACACACACACACACACACACACACACACACACACAAGAAGCAATTTGGAAAGAGCTAATCAGCCTACAGCACAGGTCTTTGGGGACTGTGGGAAGAAACCGACCAAGCATGGACAGGACTCCACACACAGAGTGAAGGCAAGTTTCGAACCCCCAAACCCTGGAGGTGTGAGGCGACAGAGCAAACCACTAAGTTACAGTACTATGCTGCCAATCTACTTAGATACAGTACATATTTCCTTAAAATAAGATTTATGTGCTTTCTACCTCCATCCATCATCGCTAGGTCAACTCGGTGCAATAAGTAATACGTTACTAGCTGATGCTTCCTTGATAATTGATTCGGATTAATAAACATTTCATTTACTTCAGGGAATGCAAGAACGAATACAAATATTAAAAGACTTGCTTAAATGTTAAGCATGCTAAAGAACTGCGTGCCCCATAAGGACAGTGTGCAACACCGTGACAGCTACATGCAAGTCTACTCCTCCTGGCGGCCATTTTGTTCAACCACCCTGAAACGGCCGGTCACAGCACACGCTTCTGCAATAATAACATGTTTGATCGTGCACACAGCCATACTGATTACTTTGACCTCTCAGTTCTTGTAGTAATGATGTCAGTTATGAGGCTTCACAGAGCTCAGTGAAGAATCAGATCTCAAAAACATGATGTCCACGATTCAACTTTCAGTGCAGTTATAACTGGATTTAGCAAAGACCAAAAAAAAAAAAAATTAATTACATTTATATTTTAATAATGTGGTGTATTATAAAATGTCAATCAACATAGGAAAATTTAAATAACATTATTATCATGCCCTACTTGTAGGATTTGCAGAATTAAAAATTCAACATTTTTTGATACTATCTTTAATCTATCTATCTATCTATCTATCTATCTATCTATCTATCTATCTATCTATCTCTCTCTCTCTCTCTCTATATATATATGTTTTACTATATTATTTACACTATTATAAAATAATGTTGTATTTGATAATATAATATATAATATGAACAAATTAATAAAAATGCATTTAAAAATTACATTTATAGCATTCAAATAAAAAATGACAACTTAGTTGTGTATTATAAAAGTAGTCAAGTCAAAAGAAGAAAAATGTGCCACAAATATGTACATCATTCACCTGTCCAAGTCCAAAAAAAAAAGCTTAACTTTTTATATTTGAAAAATGCGCTTAGCTAACCAGTAATGTTTAAATTATTGATTTCCATCAAAGCAAAGAAAAACAACTAAAGTCAGTTTAAATGAATAGAATTGGCTCAAGAACTGTCCAACACATTGTTGAAACCTGGAAGGATAATTTTGAACCGTTTACTTTGCGGAAACGTAGTGAGGCTAGACAGAAGAAAGGCTTTAATTTTCAAGTGGGTATAAAAGACAACTTAGTTGTCTATTATAAAAGTAGTCAAGTTAAAAGAAGAAAAATGTGCCACAAATATGTACATCATTCACCTGTCCAAGTCCCCCCCCCAAAAAGCTTAACTTTGTATATTTGAAAAATGCGCTTAGCTAACCAGTAATGTTTAAATTATTGACTTCCATCAAAGCAAAGAAAAACAACTAAAGTCAGTTTAAATGAATAGAATTGGCTCAAGAACTGTCCAACACATTGTTGAAACCTGGAAGGATAATTTTGAACCGTTTACTTTGCGGAAACGTAGTGAGGCTAGACAGAAGAAAGGCATTAATTTTCTAGTGGGTATAAAGAGTGGACTTTGGAGCAGTTGAAAAAGGTCATGTGATCTGATGAGTCCAGAATGAGTCTATTCCAGAGCGATGGGTGTGTCAGGGTAAGAACCCACCATACATACAGTAGTGTCCACTGTACAAGCCTTTGGATACAGTGTTATGATCTGGGGTTGCTTCAGTTGGTCAGGTCTAGACTCAATAAAATGAAGTCAGCTGACGACCTGAATGTACTGAATGACCGGGTTCTCACATTAATAGAGTTTTTCCTGTCTGTTGGCATGTGAATAGTCCAGTCATACATACTGCAACCCAGACATACTCTTATCTTCAGAAAGCTTCACCATCTCTACATTTAAGCCTATTTATTGGTTAAATAACATGTTATTTATAGCTGTCCCTGACCGGTCATGTTAGAGAGCGCAACAGTGCAACGATATAAGCGCACTTAATGCATTGTGTGTTCGATATACAAATACAACAAGGCCATACTACAAGTGATTCACATTTTATTATGCTTCATGCATCCAGAGGGTTTGGTTACTTAGCATATAGATTTGCTCTACTTTTGTTCTCTCTCTCTCTCTCTCTCTCTCTCTGTCTCTCTCTCTCTTTTCCGATACAGACAGTATGATGGAGAAGCAAAGGGGTATTAAAGGAAGAAAAAAAAAGAGTATTAACCAATAATCTTGGATTCTGGGACTCAATCAATACTTTCATCCTTTAATAAATCTCTATGACAATGCAGGCAAGATGAATGATGCTCAATAGAGTGGACGCGCACACACACACACACACACACACACACACACACACACACACACACACATATATATATATATATATATATACATGCAGGTCAGCGAGATGTGGAAACAGCTGAAGCGAGTGAAGCTCCAGTTTTATCTAAAAGTGGTACGTGTGGAACAGAGGAGTTGCTTCCTCGTATGTGCAGCGCAAACAGACATGAAATGTGATGTGTGTGAGAGAGGGAAGACAGATAAGGAGCAGAAGTGAGACAGGATAATGAAAAAAATGTAATTATACCGTGATGTAAATGATTCCCGAAGATTCTGCAAGACAGGTGGACGAATACCTGTATGCATTCAACACACACACACACACACACACACACACACACACACACACACACACACACACACATTTACAGGATAAAGAATGACATAGAAAATAAAAGAAAGCAAGAAAGAAAGTTTATGCGCACACGCGCATGCGTGCATGTGTGTGTGTGTGAGTGTGTGTTTCTGCACGAACTTAGCCGCAGCCAAAACCGCATACTTCCACACAACACCTGTAGCAGCATACTGTTATGACACACTAATTAGTGTGGTAGTGTGTGGTTTGGAACCGAGCCCACATCCTTGAGAGGCTGCACCACAAAAACCAGAGGCAAATCAGTTCTGTCTTCTCGTAGGAAGTGTTTTAGTGTAAATAGTTACTCATTTCATGCTAGTCAATTAAACAACCGGAGTAATAACACCACAGAAGTGCGGATGTACAGTACGTGTTTCCTGTTTCAAGTGCTCATATATCATCTGTTCATGAGGAGTTTGCTGATTGATGTATCACCAAGTGGACATTTATTACCCAGAAGACATTTACCATGGGATAGGTACCATGGTAGGGTGATGGTTCCTGTACTATGGTATATACAGTGGTACCATGGTATGTATTTGCTGATATAGTACATGTCCCATGCTATGGATAAGGATAACTGGCGTTCCCAAATTGCCCGTAGTTAATCGGGCGTCGAGCTAGAAACCCAATCCCTTAAAAGCCCCGTGAACCCACAGAAAAGACTAATGTCCATCATCTCCAAGGTGGATTATATCTGTCGCCGGATGTGGCGTGGATGGACCAAAAATACTAGGCCAGAGATGCCATCTTGTTCCCACGATGCATGACGAGATATGAAAGATCTATGAGTCACTTGGCTAAGAATTGTTGATATTTAACAACGTCGTTGTCTCGGCGATGGCAAACAATTGGCCTTTTAGGACTTTTATGGTGCGGATTATTGAGATTTAGCTACACTCGTGTCAAAGGCAAATGTCAGCACCTCTCTTTCTCTCAGTCTTTTGCCGGAGGGCGCAGTTATTATCTCTCACTGCTCTCGTGTGTGCCATCACCTGCCAGAAGAGGTGCTGAGGAAAGTGAAATGAACTCCTTCTGTCACCGGCCCCTGGCGGAGTTGGCAGACAGCATAGTGCCCCGCTGCCAAATAGCCACTCATCCAGCTTTTCCTTTCGTATTCTTTTGTTCGAACTCTGCTTCAAAGTAGTAGAACTGGCAAGACGGTAGCCATGTTTTGCTTTCTAATGCTCAAAGCAATTATGGAAGCATGGAGGCTTAGTGGTTGGCACTGTCGCCTTGCACCTCCAGGGTCAGGGTTCAATTCCAGCCCTGGGTCGGTGTGCATGGAGTTTGCATGTTCTCCCCACAGTCCAAAGGCATACAGTTTAGGCTAATTGGTGTTCCCAAAGTGGCCTGCGATGGAATGCCCAACGCCTCCAGGGATAGGTTCCATGTGGAAAATATTTGGTATATCTCTTCTATTAAAGTGTTAAGAATTATAATCACGTGATATTGGGTCAAAATAATAAATTGTTAAGTTGAACTAATCAAACCAAAATGTACAGAAATGCCAAGAGATTTCTGAACGAAATGTGAGAATTCAAGGTATATTTTATAGCTGCTCTTAAGATTGAGTGGTATTTCGTTACTTCAGCAGGTTGTAATAGAGCAGAAATCATTCACCAGCTGTCCAAGGAGCAAATCTTACGATCAGTAGTCTAGCGGAAGGATTAAACGGTAAACCCGGGGCAAATTTCAAGAAATTTTAGTATTCCGCGCGACTCCCTTTATATCAGCTCCTGCGAAACGATTTTATCCCCCGGCGTGTGTACATGCCTGCGCGTGAGTCGGTAAGCGAAGCCTTCATGATCTTAAGTAAGTGTTCATTTAAATCAATATCTGCAACATTAAACTTTAGTGGTCTCGCTCAGAGAGATCAATAGGACTACAGAGGCGGGGTGTACGGCTAAGGTGCGAGACCGAGCAAGTGAGGGAAATTAAAGGAATTGACTCTACGTAATGAATATTTATGTTCGGCATTAGAGGCGCAGCAGTTTTGTTGGTAGTGACAAAGTAATTCAGTAGCTTGGGATACATTTATGTGCTTTCTATTCAAGTTTTAATACGACAGCTAATCTCTTAACATAATTGAACCCAGTATATACAGTAAGAAGTACAAAGCCGTATCTTTATTGCTGATATACAGTAACCGATGTGTCATTAAGGTATCTGTATAAGGTTAACAATGCTCTCACAGAGGTATTTTGAGGTCAACACGAGATTTGAGTGTTAATTTCGAAAGCTCCACACATGGGGAAAGTTTCTTGTATTCAGAATCGAGTTACGCGTCGCATATTCATATTGTTAACGTTGCCTCCGAATTACGCCTCTGAGATTGTCAGATTTTTTGGTATAGGTATGGTATATCTTAAATATAAAGTGCAATACAAATAAATACATAAATAAATAAATAAATAAACATAAAAAAAGCTTATTTTATTTTTTATATTGTGCATTATTGAAGGATAAATGAACATGCAATTTAATGAACCAATAGACACTATATCAATTCCAAAAATCATTTTATTAAATCGTTTTGCTGTTCATGCACTTGTCAAAACGAAACCATCAATCTTACAGATAGGTTGCGTGCATGTACTACCATAGTACTACCACGGTATCCACCATGGAATCCCCCGAAGTTGGACGGTACATACCATAATACGAATATTGTACTCACTGAAGGGCTACAGTACCTACTGTACCTCGGGACTCTGTAAAGTCCTGTGGTGCCTACCATGTCAAAGTTTGAAGTACCACATGAATACTATGGTAAATTATGAGATAGTAATAGTTCATCTCATAGTTAAATGTCGTATGGGTTAATAGCTAATGAAGTTAGAGTTTATGGGATGGGGTAGTGTTTGTATTCACATGGTAGTCTTTGAAATCACATGACATCCGAGCATGTTTCCCCTTGCTAATTTGAATTCATATGATCGCATACACAGAGAGCTACGATGTAATAAGGTCAGCAAGCCGGGAAGTAAACAATAATGGGCCATCTGTTTGAATATAATATGTGCTAATACTGCTGGATGTCATGTTTTTTCTTTAAAGCAGGTAACACCCCCCCCATCATTCATCATCTATACCGGTTTATCCTGTATACTGGGTCGTGGGAGAGCTGGAGCCTACTGTATCTCAGGAGACTTAGGGCGTGAGGCAGGGTACACCCTGGATGGGTTTCTGATCCATCAAAGAGGACATTTATGTACACACTCACACGCTCATTCATACACTATGGGCGATTTGGGAATGCCAAACAACCTAATCTGCATGTTTTTGGATTGTGGGAGGAAACTGGAGTTCATGGATGAAACCCACCAAGAAAGGAGAGATAACAAGTAAAATGGCTATTGTAGCTATTCCCATTTGTGCGACCGTTGTAGGATCGCTGGTCAATATTCTCACACTTATTTGAACATTACAGGCAATTTGGGAACGCCAATTAGCCTAATCTCGTCTTTGGACTATGGGAGAAATAGAGTGTGGGAAAGAAACCCACCAAGCACTGGGAGAACATGCAAACTCCAGGCACACCCAAGGTGGGAATAAAACCCTGACGCTGTACAGTAGGTGCAAGGCGAAGGTTCTAAACACTAAGCCATTGTATCGCCCTGGTGATACATCCGTTTTCAAAAACTGATTATTCAGTATAGCATGGGTTGGCATCCCATGTCAGGATTTATAAGATCCTCAGAAGCTGGCAGAGGAGCAGGGAAATAATGTCCCTGACTACTTAATGAAATCAGACTTGAATAAACACAAGTGCACTCATGAAGGGGGGGGGGGGGGGAGTCATCTAAACAAGCTGTTATGACACAATGCGGCGTTATGGGCTGATGCATTAGGACAGAAAAAGACCCGTCAGACGAGGATAGCGTTCGGATAAAGTAATCTCCGTGCGTGCACCCTATTTCCGAAACGAATGGCTTCAATATCTGCGCAATGGTGTGTTGAAGACGCACCGGCATATCATTAACAACGAGCGAGGCCATTAAAAGGCATTTCTGTCTCTGCGGAGAATCAAATCCAGAGCGGGGAAGCACTTCTTGTTTACAGACTTTCCTGCTACACTGGCATGATTTATCGTAATTGCTGTTATCATAATAAATTCGACGAGCGATAATGCCACGGGAAGTGAGAGGACGACTAATGTTATGATCAAACCGAACAAACGAGAAGCGAACGCTGCTGTTGGGGGGTGGGGTGGGGGGTGTGTGTTGGTGGGGGTGGTGGGATGGTTTGGGTGTTGCTATGTCGTAAGGGCTTTAAAGCTTAACTTTTATGTAAGGCTTTAAATGAGCTGGTGGAATGACACCAACAGGCAAAAATGAATAGATTGAGGAAGATGCACGAGTGCTGGGTAGTGGAGCGCTGTGTTCTGCTAGGAAAAATATATATCAGGAGGAAATGAGAACTCACACTAAACTCTCTCTCTCTCTCTCCCTCTCTCTCTCTCTCTCTCTCTCTCTCTCTCTGTATCAGGTAAATCTTCATTTTATGACGGTTCTGGGAAACTAGACCGTTCTTGTTCTTGAGGATTCGGCCTCACATCTTGGGAGATATGAGAGCTATATGTATCTTAAATTGTTGTGGTGATTATGATTTATTGAAGTTGTTCAAAACCATGCTTTGATGTTATACCCAAATGTTACGAAGCACTCACACTGAAGATCCCTTTTATCCGTGTGAAGCAAACATTTAATCCTCTTAAGTCACCATATTAAAGATGACATGATTTTCTTTGTAAAAAAAAAAAAAACACACTCACTAACTCATCATCTATACCACTTTATCCTGTATACAGGCTCACGGGGACCTGAAGCCTATCTTATGAAACTTGGGGCATGAGGCGGAGTACACCCTGGACAGGGTGCCAATCGACCGCAGGGCACACACACTCATTCACACACTACGGGCAATTTGGGAACGGTAATTAGCCTAATCTGCATGTCTTTGGACTGTGGGAGGAAACCGGAGTATCCGGAGAAAACCCACCAAGCACATGCACACAAAGGTGGGAATCGAACCGGGCTGGGATTTCAATCCAAACCCATGGAGGTGCAAGGCGACAGTGCTAACACTAAGCCACCGTGCTTCCAATCGGTTAATCATTAACCAAATTTCATTTTCACATTTTTATTTTTATTTTTGCTGAGAATTTGGTAGTTTTTTTTTTTTTTTATCGTGGATGAACTACAGAAAACCAATGTATACTCTAATCCATATAGGAATTTCCGCACCAAATCCCTATAATTTACTATAGAATAAGGTCTCCATGAGAGCCAGTTTCATCATGGTGCTTAATGGGTTTTAATTTTTTTTAATTTATTTAAGAGTTTTAATACTGTTCTTACAAGAATTATTCCAGAAAAGCTGACTTTGATGTCTTGAAATAAGACCTGACCTTTGATGTTACTTAATTACATAACTACATATAAGGTTATTTCATAGTTTTGAAAAAAAAAATAAATCACTAAGCAACAAAATATTATATCAGAAGGTGTGTTCAAACTTTTATTGGAGCCAAAAGTTGAGGAGAATAAACTATGGAGGTTGTGTTCAACAAGTGAACAGTTTAAATAGTGCCACCTGTAGGATCATAGAGGAACTGCAGAAATTGTAAAACTTCAAATCCAAAAAAATCCAAATATTTAAAATCGATATCGACGGTGTCACGATACACATATTGCCACATGACAGAACTGAAATGCATAACTGAGTCAACTTCATGCCATCAGATAAGACAGATAATACTTATGCAAGCAGCATTTATTATTATTATTATTATTATTATTATTGGCGCAGTGGCATAGCAGTTAGCACTATTGCCTTGCACCTACAGGTTCTGGGTTTGATCCCAACCTCTGGGTCTGTGTGCATGGAGTTTGCGTGTTCTCCCCGTGCTTGGTGGGTTTCTCCCGGGTTCTTTGGTTTCGTCCCACAGTCCAAAGACATGCAGATTAGGCCTACTGTCATTCCCTAAATGCCAAATTGTGTGAATGAGTGTGTGAATGTCGACCAGGTCCTATCCCGATTGTAGAATGGGAATAAATACAATGCTCACCATTCGTATGCTAGACTACTACTGTACAGACTACAGTTCTCAAATGGATAATAATAATAATAATAATTATAATAATCATAATAATGATGATGATGATGATGATTATTATTATGATTATTATTTATTACTATTATTATTATTATTATATTATTCTCACTTAATCCATCATGAAATAAAAAATTCAGAGAGGTTTACATTAACAGTACTAAAAGGAAAAAAAAAAATTCTTTGTCATTCAGACACATCTGATAGATTCCGGGTTAGGGAGGGGGCGGCAATATTTTTGCTAGCCACTGTAAATAGTTTATACCAAAGCTATGACGGATTGTAGTTTGATTGTATTTGGCCAAATGACAGTCATAAGTAAAAAATTTTCACAAACCGATGATAGTTGCCATCATCGAGCATATGGCTAAGAGAAAGACACAATGTCATGTCACATGCTACTAATATTAGCGTTAAAAACATATGAATGTAGGTAATGAGGTCACAAAAACAACATTCACTAGGTCTGAAAGCTCTGAAGAAGTGCCAGCATGAACAGTTTATATGGGCGTCTCAGACGTTCCCGCTGTGTGTCATTGACTTTCAATAGCCAGTGTGCTTTGATTCACACTGTTTGTCTGACCTGCTACAATAAACAGTCTTCATTTCATGACGGGGACAAAAAAACAGCTTCTCTTTTCAGTCCTTCCAACCGACCAAACCACACAGCTGAAAGCTGTGTACTTTGAGTGCCTTTTTGAAGTCGTCATACACATTTGTGCGTATTTATCTAACATTTCCATGGCCTGAAGATGGACTTAACTAGTTCACGAACAGCAGGAGACACAGTTAGCGGTTTCTCTGCTGTAATAGAGAAAACACTGGAAAGCGGTGAAGGTTTAATGGCCACTGTCTGTTAGACTTTCACATTTTTACCCTGTTATGCATTTTATGCATCGGTGATCTTTATTTCATCTTTTCTTTATGATTGCACTAAAGACATGAAAATTCTGTGGATTCAGAAGCAAATACCTGAGACTCTTAGGTCCCTCATTTTTCTTTAGTAAAATCTCTATTCATGGTTCTCTTGACAAAATCTGCAGATGTATGAGGTATGATTGAAAATCAACTTTGAGTGATTAAAAATGGCCGCCTCAATTCTGATTGGACAAAAGATCCAGCTCCCAGGATAAGGGTGTTTCTCGATTCTACGGCCATATTCTTTGAAGGATGTGTTTGAAGGCTGATTATGTTATGTTGTCGCAGCTAAGGTTGAACTGTTTCAAATCTCTTTTAAATGAGGACAACAAATGTAGCCTTTCCACAGACAACGAAAATGCAACAGTTTTCATGGTTCAACCTATCCCAAGATTCAATGGTGGTGGATGAAAGGCCAAAGAATATTACCTATATGATAAAAACACATATATATATATATATATATATATATATATATAGGCACGGTGGTGTAGTGGTTAGCATTGTCGCCTTGCACCGCCAGGGTCCGGGTTCAATCCCCGGCTCGATTCCCGTCTCTGTGTGCGGGAGTTTGCATGTTCTCCCCGTGCTTGGTGGGTTTCCTACGGGTACTCCGGTTTCCTCCCACAGTCCAAAGACATGTAGGTTAGGCTAATTGGCGTTCCCAAATTGCCCGTAGTGTGTGAATGATTGAGTGTATATGTGTGTGTCTGTGCCCTGCGATGGATTGGCACCCTGTCCAGGGTGTACCTTGCCATGTGACCCAAGTCTCCTGGGAAAGACTCCAGGCCCCCGTGACCCTGAATACAGGATTAAGCGGTATAGATGGTGAGTGAGTATATGGCATGGTTAGCACATATTAGTGGTTAGCATTGTCACAGTGCACCTCCAGGCTCAGGGTTCGATTCCCAGCCAGGTTCAGTTCCCTCCTCTGTGCTTGGCGGGTTTCTTCCGCGTGCTCCGGTTTCCTCCCACAATCCAAAGTACAAAGACATTGGCACCCTGTCCAGGGTGTACCCCACCTCCCCCATGACCCTGTATACAGGATAAAGTGGTATAAACTATGAGTGAGAGTTAGCATATATATATATATATATATAAAATCAAAGGGATTTATGTACAACTGTTTCAATGAAAGATAGATAAGTTTCATAAAATGAGGATGTAACACAGTGCTAACCAACGGCTGCTTTTAACCTACGCTATATTGCCACAAGTATTCGCTCTCCTGCCTGCACTTGCATATGAACTTGAGTAGCATCCAATTCTTAATCCATAGGGTTTAATATGATGTTAGTCCCGCCCCCTTTACAACTATAACAGCTTCAACTCTTCCGGGAAGGCTTTTCACAAGGTTTAGGGAATCTTTGACCATTTGTTCAGAAGTGTATTTGTAAGGTCAGTCTCCACTGTAATTCATCCCAAAGGTGTTCTATCGGGTTGGGTCAGGCCAGTCAAGTTCTTCCGCACAAAACTCACTCATCCATGTCTTTATGGACCTTGCTTTGTGCACTGGTGCGCAGTCATGTTGGAACTGGTGTGAGGGTTGTGTTTTAGGATTTAGGCTCGGCCCATGAAAGGAACTCTTAATGCTTCAGCATACGAAGACATTTTGGACAATTGTCCGCTCCAAACTTTGTGGGAACAGTTTAAGGATGACTCCTTCCTGTTCCAACATGACAGTTTTTAACCATGATCATGATAGATTATAGAGTAGGGGTGGAATCTGCAGGCGATGCAAGTAGGAAGTCCTCTGTATTACCACACTGTCTCATTTTGGTTCGGCCTTCACGATCTATGCAATCCGCCAATGCCGCAAGCCTTGGACCATCTAGACTAAATCCTTGAATGACTGCGCCTCTGAAATAAGACACACGCTAATATCTAAGGGTTTTAGATTTTCTCAGTGGCTTCAGAGAATTTCTCGACTCATTGTTAACAAAAAAAAGTGTAAGTGCAATCTTTCTATACCTCCTTCTATACAGACATTAGTTTTTTAGATGGATGTATGGATGGATAAATAGATGGATGCATTGATAGATGGAAGGATGTCTTATTCATCCTGAATGAAATTCCAAAGGTCCGTTCCTCGACTGGGTAAACGGTTTTCATTACTGGCTGATCATTAGTCGATCTAACACTTCAAACTTTGCTCTCCATTTATGAAAGTCAAGATTAAACAGTTATGCATAATCATTTGCATAAATATACCAAAGCATTTTCATTTTTCACAAAGGAATGAGAAATTGCTTTTATGATGTGTACAAGTAACTAAATGATGTGCAGCTTGTACAATTCACTGAGACAACTAATGTAATAACTTTTTGTTTAGCTTACTAAATGCTTAATGTCAGACACTCCACATCAATGTATATTTCCCCCCCCCTAAAGTGGGTAGTTGTTGTTTTCTTTGAGCAGACATTTGTCTAAGATGTCATTACTTTGTAACAGTCAGAGGTAAAGCTGAAAAGGTTTGGTTGATCAAAAATAAATGTTCTTCCAAAGGTTTTCAGAATGGAGAATGACTCTCTTATGAGGAAGCTGCTTGTTTTGCAGACTTTTTACAGAATTGAAATATAGCTATAATTAGATAAAAAGTAGAAGTCGGTCAAGTCAACCCGGGACTTGTGATGAAATTTAGTGAAGACGTCAAGCGGAGTATGGTGATGAGACTCGGAGTAAAATCAGCATGCACGTCCATGAATGACCCAGGCCAAGGTGGCTCAGAGCCCACTGCAGCCGTTCCTGTGAACGTTCAGTGAGTGGAACCCCTGTTCCTTGAAAATTGACGTACACTCACCTAAAGGATTATTAGGAACACCTGTTCAATTTCTCATTAATGCAATTATCTAATCAACCAATTCCATTCAATGCATTTAGGGGTGTGTTCCTGGTCAAGACAATCTCCACAAACTGAATGTCAGAATGGGAAAGAAAGGTGATTTAAGCAATTTCAAGCGTGACATGGTTGTTGGTGCCAGACAGGCCGGTCTGAGTATTTCACAATCTGCTCAGTTACTGGGATTTTCACGCACGACCATTTCTAGGGTTTACAAAGAATGGTGTGAAAAGGGAAAAACATCCAGTATGCGGCAGTCCTGTGGGCGAAAATGCCTTGTTGATGCTAGAGGTCAGAGGAGAATGGGCCGACTGATTCAAGCTGATAGAAGAGCAACTTTGACTGAAATAACCACTCGTTACAACCGAGGTATGCAGCAAAGCATTTGTGAAGCCACAACACGCACAACCTTGAGGCGGATGGGCTACAACAGCAGAAGACCCCACCGGGTACCACTCATCTCCACTACAAATAGGAAAAAGAGGCTACAATTTGCACGAGCTCACCGAAATTGGACAGTTGAAGACTGGAAAAATGTTGCCTGGTCTGATGAGTCTCGATTTCTGTTGAGACATTCAAATGGTAGAGTCAGAATTTGGCGTAAACAGAATGAGAACATGGATCCATCATGCCATCATTGTTACCACTGTGCAGGCTGGTGGTGGTGGTGTAATGGTGTGGGGGATCTTTTCTTGGCACACTTTAGGCCCCTTAGTGCCAATTGGGCATCGTGTAAATGCCACGGCCTACCTGAGCATTGTTTCTGACCATGTCCATCCCTTTATGACCACCATGTACCCATCCTCTGATGGCTACTTCCAGCAGGATAATGCACCATGTCACAAAGCTCGAATCATTTCAAATTGGTTTCTTGAACATGACAATGAGTTCACTGTACTAAAATGGCCCCCACAGTCACCAGATCTCAACCCAGTAGAGCATCTTTGGGATGTGGTGGAACGGGAGCTTCGTGCCCTGGATGTGCATCACACGAATCTGCATCAACTGCAAGATGCTCTCCTATCAATATGGGCCAACGTTTCTAAAGAATGCTTTCAGCACCTTGTTCAAATCAGTGCCACGTAGAATTAAGGCGAAAGGGGGTCAAACACCGTATTAGTATGGTGTTCCTAATAATCCTTTAGGTGAGTGTGTAACATCAACTGTCTAGCCACTACTGGTGAAGCTGGCGACTGACACTTAATGTAATTAAAAGGGGTCAAAGTAGTTTGAAATGTCTATCGTACCATGTAGCCAAAAAGTGAAGAGAATAAACCATGGAGGCAAGAAACTTACGAGATTTTTTAAATATCTATTTACACTGATTTAACTTCAGGGTTCTGGGGTTGAATCCAAAATGGAAAGCTAGTGCGCTAAACAATACACCAAGTAGTGCTCTTAATAAGCCATTAAGGAGGGATTGGGGATTTAGCTTTGTCTTAGTACCAAGGGGTTATATTGAGAAATAAAGGTAGTTTTTTACTGTCATAATTCTGCACAATCAAAAGTTCTGATTTGACTTAAGGTGTAAATAATTTCAGGAGGTAATATCAATTTTAAATTGTTAACTGTTTTTTTTTTTTTTTTTTTTATTCCACTAAAAGACTAAAAGTGCTCTGGCATTGATGCATTATTAATCAGTTTCTTTATAAATACCCTGTTTTGCTCAACCTGATGTTTTAGTACCTAATATAATGCATTTTTGTTATTAATACATTTTTTATTAAACATTTGTGCACCATAACATTTTTAGTGCATTTTTAGGCTACTTTATATCGCGTCTTCACTTGTCTCAACCATGTACATTGTTTCTAAATAGGAACGTCTCGGCTTTCTGCTCGTGCTCGTATTATCTTTGCAAACTGAATATGATAACACGCCTTTGGGGTACATTCGACGCTGAATAAACAGTTAATTAAGTCGGATATTGGTGCTGAGCAGTTAGCCGCTCACAGGGCAGTCACCCGTTATTAATTTCTGTTTAGCTTTCGGACGAGCCCTGTACTCTGAGAGTGTCACATTTCTCCTGCTCCGTAGCTGGCAGACAGAAAGCATTAACGTCAGAGGAGCCGTTTCTCACTCTCCGAGAGGGAGGGAGGGAGGGAGGACGGAGAGATGCAACACCTGTTGTGGAGGGCAGTGAAGCTTACGATTTAATTTTATCAGTTTCTCATTAGGGCGGGGGCCGAGGGAGAGGAACCCGGGTGATGATGGGAGTCAGCGAAGCAAGCCGAGCAGCGTCAGATAGAGCGATATATAAACCTCAGAGTGGATTCAATAACAGGACAGAGAGAAGGAAGGAGAGAGACAGACAGAGATAGGAAGGTGGTAAACACGCCCGGAGAAATGTAATCTCGATATGCTAATGTGTACAGGATAGATTTTGTACAAATTGTACGATGTGCTCACATGGTATTGCGATTGTAATGCTTACAATAACAAGAATAACATTGTGGATGGACAGATGGTCTAACAGATGCATAAATAGCCAGATGGATGCATAGATGCTTATATGATCAGGCAGAAGGAAGGATAGGTGGACAAATAAATCATTAGACGGTCATAGAGACAGATAGGCTCAAAAGATGAATGGATAGAGGGATGGATGATTAGATGGTTAGACAGGAAGACGTGCACCTAGATGGACAGATAGATGATTAGACGGTCAGACAGACAGGCAGATCTTTTGAAAAGCAGACAGATGAATAGATGGATGGATAGACACTTGAGCAGATAGATAATCATTTATAAATGGACATCCACACGGATAGATGGAGCAGTGGATTGTTAGATTCTTAGACACACTGATAGAAGGACAGATAGACAGAGGAT
This sequence comes from Clarias magur, assembly GCA_013621035.1. Classification (NCBI taxonomy): domain Eukaryota; kingdom Metazoa; phylum Chordata; class Actinopteri; order Siluriformes; family Clariidae; genus Clarias; species Clarias magur. The sequence goes on from QNUK01000054.1 coordinate 2,440,539, forward strand.
GGACGACTGGTTAGACAGACAGACAGACAGACAGACACATACTGTAGCTACGTTGGCAGGCAAACAGATAAACAGACTGATTAAGAGATCAAGGACTCAAGAATACAGAAAGACTGTAAGATAGAGGAATGGGGACAGATATTTGGACAGTTAGATGGAAAATTGGGTGATTTGACAATCAAATGGATAGATGGACAGTTAGAAGAAAGGATGAAGAGACAAACTAACAGACAGGCAAATTGAAGGATAAGCACATGGATGTAGGAACATATGGTTATACAATCAAATGTGTAGAGGAACAGATGCACAGATAGGTAGACAATATGAAGGAGCGATAGTTGGTTAGATGGTCAATTGGATGGATAGATTGACAGATGGATAAATAAATGGGTAGATGATTAGACAGACACATAGCCGGGCAGATGGAAGGTTAGTTAGACAGGTTGGCTTGACATCATCTAATCATGATGTGACCTTCATATATATTATCCTACATGGCCACATTCTGGTGGCCACATGATGTTCTAGTGTTGTCTGAGATCAGGTTAGATCATATTTATCTTCTAAGTGGTTGTAAGGTTGGTGGGGGGGGGGGGCAATGTTTTTCCTTCAGCTGGTTTCATAATTGCGTTCTGACTACACTCCTCGAAAAAGCTGCGTTGCACACATAAACCGTCAGCTCTCTCTGCATTAGAAATGATGATGCCGGCCTGTGGGTGAGCACCATTTGCCTGAATCCATTGTGTTTTCAATTGTCTCGTCTGTCCGCCATAAAGGAAAGAGTGAGGAGGCTCCTGCTGTGCCGAAGCACCGCGGCAAATTGAAAGCGTAATTTCGAACAATATGGGGCCCAGCGGTCGGGGAAACCGATTGCCTCTGCAATTCTCTCAGAGACGAATGCAAAAGTTGGGGGAAATGAAAGCATCGCTCCGAATAAATAAGATGGGAGAATAATGGCAGGAGTAAATGACTTTCGCCTGAGGTTAGTGTGGGCTCATTGGGTAAGTCCATTTGGAGTCACCCAGTGGTCCTTTGCTCTTCTTGGAGATCCTGCTGCTCTGGCCACATTGCCCTTCAGAAATTAATCGGCAAATGATGTTACTGTAGATGCTGAGAAATTTCTCATGACAAAGCTGATATTCTATATCGCCAAAATGTGCGACCTCTGACCTGGCTCTTGTATTTTCAAATGGATCGTAATTCACTCAAGTCCCAAATATAACAACAATAAAGAGGCAGCTGTAACAGTTAGATCCTCCGCAGAACCACCACCAGTAGCCCCTTGGGCAAATGGTAATGAGTTTAGCTACCAATATGATTTGATTGTATTTTGTCTGGATTGTAGGACGCAATATCATTTTAGCATTGAAATGGTCTCAAAGCAAATTTGCAGATACGGCTCATCTCGAGCCAAGCATGACCAAGAATGGAAGGAGAATCTGCTTAGGATGAATCTAAACTGAGACAGATGTGAATAGGAGGCATATTGTTTATATGATTGCTGGTTTGTCTGTTTCTTTTGCTTTCTGTGTGCATCATGATTGGCTCCATTTGCCTTGCAAAATTCTTTACAAACTGGCCTAAAATGAAAAAACAAACAAAAAAAAAAAACAGTACTTTAAAAGAGTCCATGTAGACCACGCATAGTATACAGAGTACAATATTTTTGATATGATATTTGCTAAAAATGTTCTAGAATTGTAAAAAACAAATTCTTATTTTTAAACAAACGTGGTCCATCATTAGCATTATTATCGAAAATAATATAAGAATTGCAATTAAATTAAGCTTGGGTCCCCTTTTTAATTAACAGCATCACAATATCCCAGCTTTGTAGTAACATATCCAGAAAACTTTTCTGTTCTTTCTGGAAATGTAAAAACAAAAAACAAAAGAGGAAGTATACCTGATCATTTTGCAATAAGCATGATAGGGAGTGCTGTCGTAGTGAATATCAGCACTCTTCAGTCCAACAGCATGATCATGGGTGATATTGCGTTTATATAACAGATTCACAAATGCCACTTATTATCAACAGGTTATGATTTACTTGATTTGCTGGCGACGTACATTTAGCGTAATTAACATGGTTATTAATGAAAACATAAAATTTCTTGAATGTCTTACATTTAAACCAGTGCTACTGTATGTAGACAAAAGTTGAGGAGAATGAACCATGAAGATCCTGAAAAAAACTTCAGTTTAGAACATCAGGTAACAACTGGGGTTCCGGGGTTCAATCCTACATTAAATGTAAAATAGAAAGCTAGTGCCCTATATAGGGTGTACAATCGCTTGTTTTTACGTACTGTACCATATAGATTCCTGAATAGAGGAAAACAGCCTTGCGTTATAAGTGAGTTAGTTTTGTAGCTCGCACAAACAACAACATGGCTGGTTCAGAGGCAATTTGGACCAACTTATGAGCAATTACTGAAGAGACAATGCATTCTTTAAGATAACGTAATGTTATCAGATGTGTTTTTTTTGTTTTGCTGAAAATGCACCCATGACCCATGTTTTGAATATGGGTTTTGGCAGGCAGCTACAGTCCCCTCTTTCAAGTACTGCGGACTATACTGACCTACTTCCACCCATTGTGGCCACCGACAGTTGGTGTAATTTAAAAATGTTAGAACATCTGGGATGGAGCATGATACATATAGGTAAAAAAAAAAACAGTGTTGTTATGGTCTATATCAGCACTCATGGAATGCCTCTCGGCCAATCAGATCGCTCGGTTGGAACTGACTGCTATATAAAATATTGTCGACAACCATGAATAACACTTTATTTTCTTCATTTAGGAAGATAGCTAGATACAGTAGCTTAGTCAGGAACACGGTGATAGGAAGACTGAATAGGAGCTTGAGTGTGGAAGCTGAGGTTAAATATCTAATAGTTCAAAAGTTGAATAAAGTAAACAGTCATTTTCAGGTATTTATTCTGGTATCTTTGGATACCGGTAGAGTGCACGTTTAATAATACAGTTTACCTCCCTTTCCCCTTTTTTATGGACACCAGTGTCATTGGACAGCTCAGAATGATCCGCCATCTCAAAAATATCTTGTAATGGTGGTTAGTTTCCACTAATGGACAAGGTGTTGCTGACACTCATAATACACTGATAATGGCGAAAGGGTGCTATAGGCTGTATTTTGGCTTCTCTACTATCCTCTACTATCTCCTGATATACATCAGTATGTGTGTGGAATAATAGCAATAACAGCACCAGGATCATTATGGTACATTATGTCCACTGCGACACAGCTTATCATTGCTGGTGTTCCTTGGTGCATTGTGACAATGTGTGTAAGGAGTGTGTGTGTGTAGCATAGCTGGCAGTTATGTGGGGTTGTTGGAGACCTGATTCAGCTGAGCGATGGCCCTGGGGGAAAATCTGTTTCTCAATCTGGAGGTGCGGTGCATAAACAGCCGGGTGGCACCTGCTGGACAGCAGAAGGGGAAATAGGTGATGGCAGGGGGCGAGCAGGGTCGTAAGTGATGTTGGCGTCTTTATGAGAGCAACATGTATTATAAATGTCTTCCAAGTCTGGACATAATAATAATAGTTTCCCGCCACTGACAGCAACTCAAAGAATTGCTGGCATTCATTAAAAAAATAATGCAGAAATAGAAGACAACCAGCATGGTGTGTTGTAATAATTCATAATAAAGCTAATAAAGCTAAATGTTTGGATATTTTGTGTTTTGTGTACACTGATTGACATTGAGACATTGATATGTGCACCATATGGCCAAAAACTGAAAGGGTATTTAGCTAAAGAGAGCCCTCACTGTAAAATAAAACTAATGTAAAAGAGACCTGACAGCTCTAGGATCGAGTAACAGTTCGGCTTGAACTTGTTCAGTTCCAGCTAACTTTGATCTCACGGTTAAAAACGTCGAATGGCCCTGTTGGTGCGTCTTCGATTAAAGGAGCAGTGCTTCAGCCAAGCTCAAGGTTTAATGGAGTTTCCAGTTTCATTTTTCATTCCAGGAGACTATGCACAAGCTTAGCATCTTTCCCAAACCTAAAATATGTGCAAATCATTTCCACAAATGACCTGTCAATGTCCTGGCTGTCAGCACTGAGCGGTTTCTGCTCTGCCAGGAACCAGCGAGGTGACGCACATAGTTACCTCTTTACACCGTGAAATATTACTCGAGTGAAAAATTCACAGATTTAAATTAATGCGTGTGAATATTTTATGATACAAATACACAGAATCAAATGGGGGGGTGGGGGGGATATACTGGGGAAAAGTTCTGTCAGTTCTAGTTGGGGAGGCATGGCCTAATCTCAGTGTCTACACTTTTCATGCACTGAAATATAAACTTTTTGAACTGACCGAATCACATTTTATTTAGTTCACAAATAGCTCGGTTGCCTTAAAGGCATTGCATCTTGGGGACTGAGGTGCACTCCTTCAAAAATACATAAATACATAAAAGTCCGGATCAAAGTAGGTTCCTTGTCTGAAGTTAATTGGTATTCAATTAAAATACACTGAAAAACACGTCGCATGCTACGACGCCATAAATCACTTGTCCAAACATTGTCAGGACGAGCCTCAAGGGTTTGGCACTGCTCGCGGAGCGTGGCACATTTGGAAAAGCCGTGCAGATCTGCTGTTGCCTTTGGCACACTCATCCGCGGATAATGGCCAAGAGATGTGATTGCTTCTGACAGCAGGCCAAAGGCCCATGGGCTACCCTGTGTCCCGCCAAGATCACATTTCTTTCTGTGTTTCTTTCTGTGGTTTCAGATCAACCTCTTTTATACCAGGTCACTGTCAGGACTCCTATCAGAGCTACTGGACATGTGCACGTTGCTGCATGTACAGTACATGACATGGTTGCTCAAATGGTCTATCAACAGGCATCTTGACCCTGATTGGGTGAGATCAATCTCACCAACGATTTCCTGTGCATGCCCGTGGAATCTCCCTGGTTTGTGCCTAAAGCCACGCAGTAACTGGACAGTCCCAGGGTTTGGTGTTTTCATTCACAAGGCAAAGCTGTTTGGCAGTCTGCCTTCCTATTGAAATAAAAATATGGGTTTGGCAATGGGCAAAGCTATTTAGTTGGTGGATTACACACAAATTTCATAGTTTTTATAGTTTTCTTCCTGAACTTTTTCATTCAAAGGGCTCGAGGGAATTTTGTCCAAATATGGACCGCACAGTGGTTCTAGCAAACAGAAAGGAGAATAATACACAGGGGTGAGTGTGAGGGGATGGAGAGCGGAGTTTTGGCTATGAGAATGTTTTTTCTGCGTCAGTGTGAGGGCGGTGGTGTTAACCCTTTTCCATCCAGCTCACACACACATACACACAACTGACAGATAAGTACTTGTGGTGAAATATTAACGGGTTTAATTGTTCAGAATGGTCTGCTGACATGATCAGAGAGACAAGGGTGTAGTATACGAATTTAGATACACATATAAATTACACTGATCAGCCACCATAGTTGTCAGGTTCCTCTTGTGCCACCAAAACAGCTCTGACCCCTCAAGGCATGAATCTACTTCATGCTATGGTGTGCTGGGGTGTCTCACACTGGGCCGTTAGCAGCGGATCCTTTGGGTGCTATGGTTTGTGGGTTTGCACCCCACATGGATCAGACTGGCGTATCCTATTGAGATTTGGGAATTTGGGAGGCTGGATCAACTACCTTGAACTCTTTGCCTGCTTATTTGGCAGGCTCTGTTGGACTGAGTGCTCTGATACCTTTCTATCATATAGCGGGGATTGGCTTTGTTTCAGCAGTTTGTGCTACTTTGGCTTTTCTGTGGGATCGAACCGGACAGGGTAGCCTTAATCGCTCCCCACAGGCGTAAATAAGCCTAGGTGCACATGATCCTGTCACCAATTTACTGCTATATACTATAATTGATAAATAATATTCAGTTCACCTGGTGGTGGTGTTAATGCTATGACTGATCGGGGAATAAAATAATAATCTATATATTAAAAAAAAAAAAGAAAAAAGCTGAATAAAACCTGAGATAACCTTAACCTTAACGATAAACAATAATATCTGATAACTAGCCTAGCATCCTCCACATGGTATCACTTTATTAGAACCTATAGGATTTAAACACTAATAGCAGTGCTAGCATACAGCATCCATGCTAGCTAGCTTTTTACCTCAGCAAAGACAGTATTTAAAAAAATTTTTTTTAAACCCCTTTTTTTTTGGTTAATGTTCTTTCAGTCTCGAAGTGTGCGTGCCCCACAAAATACCTCAGATGATTCGTTGCAGCAACGGAGTAAATTTGCCGAGTCATGTCAACGTCTCTGTGGCAGATTTTCACAGTTTCGCGAAGAAACTGCACATTCGCTCTTTGCTACTACAGTTCATATAGTAGCTTTTAAATCTGTACAATAACAAGCTAAGGGAAAATTTAAAAAGTAATATTTATTTATTTATTATTGTTATTATTATTATTATTATTATTATTATTTGTCATTATTTAAATTTTCTCACTGCAATACAGCAGCTGAAGGAAAACAGTGTGATTAGTGGTTGTTTAATTATCATCATTACTTCTCATCTTTAAAACAGATAGAAATGCTGCGAGTTGAGTCGTCTTTCATTCGTGTGCCATTTTGTATTTTGTGAAAATGTATCATAAGTCGTTGTTTCTCGAAATGCCAATAGCTGAACTTTTCATTCATGAGACAGTTTGTGTTTTGTGCACCCCTAATGACTTTTTGGCACTGATAAACTAACCAACCATATGGCTCATATTAAAAATACATTTAGCTTGGAATAGCCCTTGTCATATAATCATATAATTTCAGACAAATCCTTGCTAAAGCATGGGAATTAGGGATAAGCCTGTGAGAATAGCAGAGCTTTAAGGAATAATGGTCTGTTTCTGTTCACTTTAACCCCTGTAACTGTTCAGCTCCCTGCTTTGCATAAAATCATCTTCCAATTAAACAGGAAGGAAAACACATGAGGGCACACTGTTACAGAAAATGAGTCAATATCTAGATGATGTGATTCAGGCTAATGCAAAGTGTTAGACCTGTTACCATTACCATGCTGGTATTGATTATTATTCAAGTGTTATATACAGGACTTGTATTTATGTTTATACTGTATGACATCACTATGACACTATCATTTGCCCAAGGCCATGCATATATAAATGCTTGTATATAGACATATACAATATCATTAGTTAGAGCTTTATGAGACGTTGAGTTTGAGAATGTCCTAGGATTTTCCACACACAGATGCACTTTCCCAGACTGTTGGCCTGCTCATATATGTTAGGAAGGAAAGTGTGTTTTCGTAACATCCTTTCCAAAACCACTGATTATATATCTCTTCCACCCCCTGAAGCGACTCTTTCCATTTCTGCCTTTTGTCCTTCCTTTTTCCCCCCCCGTCGTCCTCTTCGTCCTGACTGAATAACGGCAGGAAAAGTCCTAAAAGCTGCATTGTAATAGAGATAGAGGGGCTGTCATTATCTGGAGCTGAAATCAAGGGGTTGTGACTTTATGGCCAGAAGCAATTGAAGCACTACTGACCTCACAAGCTAATACACTCACGTATCACGCGATTATGCAACCTGGAGACCCCTAGAGCGGTCTAGAGTAGCACAGCGGATTGGGAAGAGGAGAACGGTAAAGCGATGAATACAAATGAGCTGGCTGTGTTTCAAATGCATCACACGGGTCTAAAAGTTAGGGCTGATTACTCATCATGACAGTTTAGGGGATCTGACAGAGGTATATATATATATATATATAAAAATATATATTTAATATATAAATATATATATATATTTTTTTCCATATACAGTACAAAAATCACATTATAGTCATGATTACTGGGTCGTTAATAATTCAATGCTTCTATGATTAAACCCATAATTGCTTGATCAAACACTATTGATAAAACCATATTACGATCACGTCTTCTACCTGAAAACCTGACATGGTATAGAGACACCTTCTGATAATCAGTGCTACAATAAATAATAAAAAGCTTTGTGCCATGCTGTTGTGGCATAATTTATGACAAGGAGGATTTTCTTCCTTTTATTCATCACCGAGTATTTTATTCCATTGACTTCTTGTCAGAGATAAGTTAGCTTCTATGAAAAATGCATGAAAAAAAAAGCATTTTTTTAGTGTTTTTACACTGCAACAGTTTGTCAGCAATTATTAAGAAATAAAGAAAGGAAGACATTTCAAGATGCTGTTTCCAAAGGACAAGAAGCAAATGAAACAAGTAAGGAAATTGGTACAATTATTGAAATTGGGCTAAAACTAACTATTAAAATATGGAAGTTTAATTAAAATAAGAAATGTGATTGAGACAGAAAAATGATGATCAGTGATTACATAAACGCTTGGTGAAGTTGTAATGTTAAAAATTGGCCGGAGAAATCAGAGCTATGTTCAGCAGTAAACATAAAAGCATTTCCGCACGTACAATGCAATGAGAAATCACATGAATGGGATTAAACAGATTCGTAAACCGTCTTCATAAGAGAACCACCTGTTAGTGAGACTCATGAGCAAAAAAAAAAAGTCATGAGCATTTTTGGGGAGCATGAAGATTGGACCATGGAGCAATCCAAAAAGTCAAGCGACACACCCACCAGGCCTTTGGAGGCAGTGTAACAGTATGATTAGGGGTTGCTTCAATTGTTCAGGTTTAGGCTCAGCAACCAATGAAGTCAGCTGATGACCTCAGACCACAGAATGAACAGGTTATTGCATTTTTTCCCTTGGTATTTCCATTGAGACCAAAGACAGAAAACAATGGCATACTTTCAGTATATCAGTGTCAGAAATGTTTTTTGTCTCAACCACAGTTCTTAAGATAATGCAAAAATCATGGGACAATTACAAATACAGTAAAGAAACCATGCTAATAGGATACATATTCTTAGTATTTCAAGCTTACTTGGTAAATTGTTTGTTTATACGTTTTTTTTTTCTTTCTTACGTCTTTTTTTTATTATGTAATTGACTTCCACTGGTGTAACATTCTTTAATCACATGTCTAATGCTGGATGAATTTCATTTCATAGCCTGATATGGATGATAATTTAAATAAAAGACCACCATTGAGTATTCTTGTACAATCCATATTAGTCCACTTTTCCTGATTGTGTTATTTTGGTCCATCCCCGCATTAGCCCGCAATAAGGTTCATCAGCATGTCTTGGAAATCTGTGCGAGGAAATCGGAATACCTGGAGGAAACCCTCCAACATACACACAGACCCTGGAGGTGCGAGGCGACAGTGATAACCACTAAGCCACTAGATTGTGTTATAGCTAATGATAAGCCTGAAATGATTCAAATATTTGGTGTAAAGAAATGGTCATTCTTTAAAATACTCTAAAGTAGGTGCTGCTAGAAGTGGACAGTCAGTGGCCCCTACCTAGGGCACTAAATTTAAGGCATGGCTTTTAAGATGCCTTGTTTTTGAAGAATGCTGCGGCAGAGAAATATTTTAACGACAGTGTTGATAAAAGTCTCGATATTAATCATGATCTTAAAATCTGATGAAAACTACACATAAAACCTCATCTTTGGCTTTTCACCAAGATTAAGACCTGATTTAAGACCGAGATTAAGGCCTTGTAAACCCGGCCGAGTTAAAGGAAGGCATCATAACGGTGTTGTTTTTGTATCATTTGTTTTATTTCAATACTCCATCACTCCTGCACTTTTGCCTCTTGCCAAATATTACACTTAGCCACCCACAAATACTCCTGGGGCAAATTACATTAAAACAACAAGCCATTTGTTCAAGCACAGAGGTCCTCTGGTGTGGGAATGGATTACTGTATCTCACACAGCGTGGAAAGCAGCATGAATAATTGAACGTCGGTCCTAAATATTTTAGACAGCGCTGCATTTTTGACTGAAGGAGTGTCAGCTAGCTTTTCCCACAGCCATGAACTCCTTGTCAGAGGTTCCAGTTATATTTTAACATTTTTTTTTTTTTTTGTTAGCCCATATACGTTAGATTTTATGAAAATTTCATGAAAAATTTATGCCATGTTTTGTTTTTTTCTTTCTTGGAAATAAAGGAAAGAAAGAAGAAAGGAAGAACACTAAGAATAGCTTCATTTTTGCGTAAATTAATCTGGTCTTCTGGGCTTCAGTTTTGATTGAAACTTAATAATCAGCTTAATAGCTGACACAAGATTCACTGTAATTTGAAGTTTCAAGTAAGGTGAAAAAAGAAACGTCTGAGGGTTTTTTTTTTTTTTTTTAGCCTAAGCTAACTTAGCATAAAAGTATGTCGCGCAATCAAACCAATTCAGGTTCCATTAGGCCTCACTGACTCTGTGCAATTAGGTGTCTTGTGGTAGGAAGCGTTTCAATTCTGACACTAAATCACACTCGTTAAGTCGATGAGGAGAACGTTCCTTCACGCCTCTCTGCTGATGCTTTAGCACCATAATGAAATGCTAATGATTTTCAAAGTTGTTACCCAAGTCTGCATTTTGCACGCTTCTCTGCAACCTGATTGCACAAATGAACTGTACTATCAAATAAATTTATATACAGTACACATATGAATCAGCCATAGTATTATCACCACATAGCATTAAGACATAAACAACGACTATCAGCTATATACCAGTAAACTGATGTGGCCCAGCACCTTCAGGGTGGAGGTTCGATTCCCATCTCGGGTCTGTTTGTATGGAGTTTCCATGTTCTCCCTTTGCTTGGTGGGTTTCCCTTCAGGTACTCCGGTCCAAAGACGTGCAGGTTAGGCTAACTGCCGCGCCCAACTTGGCCGTAGTGTGTGAATGATAATCGGGTGTCGACCCCTTAGGTAACTGCCACGGAGTAGAATGGCCCGATGTGTTAAATGGCATGTGGATGGATAAAATACCTGGTGACAGGTCATGTACTCAAGGCTCACCTATGTTCTTGGGGACCAAATACCAGCCTGTTCAGTTCGATCTGACAGAAAAGCCTAAATTTCCGGACTTGAAAAGTTTTCTTTTTAGCACAGTTTACCATGTCATTTGTTAATTATTATTATTGGTGTCAGCCTAAACCATCATGACGTTTTGTGTGAAGTGATTTTTACATAAGACTGTGGTTAATAATTATTTTTAATTGGTTGATTGATAGATTGATTGATTTATAACTAGGATGGCACAGTGGCATAGTGGTTGGCACTGTGGCCCCATACATCCAGAGCTGAGGGTTTGATTCCCACCTCAGGTCTGTTTTTGCATGTTTAAATTAGGCTAATTGGCGTTTCCAAATTGACTGTAGTGTATGAATGAGCGTGTGAGTGTGTGTGCCCTGCAATGTAATAGCACTCTGTCCAGTGTGTACCCTGCTTCATGCCCTATGTCTCGTAGGATAGGATCTAGGCCCCCCGTGACCCTACATACAGGATAAAGAGCTATAGGCAATGAGAGAGTGAGTATTATTAAGTGTTAATAAAGTATCAAGTATTCAAGTATGATTGATTGATTTATTGATTGATTGATAGGCGGCACGGTGGTGTAGTGGTTAGCACGGTCGCCTTGCACCTCCAGGGTCCGGGTTTGATTAGCATGTTCTCCCCGTGCTTGGTGGGTTTCCTCCCACAGTCCAAAGACATGTAGGTTATGTTAATTCCCAAATTGGCCGTAGTGTGAATAAGTGTGTGAGTATATGTGTGTGCCCTGTGATGGATTGGCAACCCGTCCAGGGTGTACCCTGCATCGTGCCTAAAGTCTCCTGGGATATGCCCCAGGCCCCTTCATCAAGGTGTGCTGTATAGAAAATGAATGTCTTATAACTTGTTGATGCGTAACCATGTTTGGATGCTAGAATTCTCAAATGTAACTACCGTGACATGTACAGTACTCCAGATGTACTGAACACTACCCAGTTAAAAAGCAAACACCAAGAGCGTACACGCAGATCCCTGTGTTCTTCATTAAAAATTCACAGCGGTACAAACGCTCTTTACTGCGGCACTCAAATTACAGAGACCACTTAGCACACAGCCATGTGCTTAAGTGGAGGTTAACAGAGTTTTCTGCTAACGGTGCATCCCGTAAACAAAGTAGCACATCTTAAACATGCACAACTCATACCTTAGGGAAGTTGTGATGTGGTAGAAAATATAAAATATTTTATAATTTTATAAAATATTTCATGCTGATATCTTGGAAGAACTTGTGAAGGGACTTGTGTTCCTAGAATTCCTGAGACAGATGTGGGATTTTCTGTAGGGCTCACATGATAGGCAGTGTACGAAGTTATATCAAAAGCCTCCGAGACTAGTTTTGTAACACACCAAAGCCTGCATGCACCATCACAGAGAGCACTGGACTTCATAAGTCAGTGTGCCAAAAGACATCATCCTGTATAAATCGGGAGTAGGGCAACTGGTACTATTCTGACCATGTGCATTACCACATCTGTGATTTCATCATGAACAGCGACAGAACATGAAATGGGCAAATCTGCCGCAGAGTATAATTGGTGTATAATTGATAATTAACGTTAATGTGTTAATGTTATGTGGTGTTAACACTATTTCTCTATCATTAAAATCGATACCAGGTTGATACTGAAAGTGTCTTGATCAAAAATGGGATTTTGGTGGTGTTGGTTGGTGTCTAATAGGCAATAATTTTGGTCCAGAATGTTGCCATGGTGTGTTTGATGGAGTAAAATCTGTTTCGTAATGGAGTTGGGGCTGTATGGATGGGGAATGATGGTCATGTGAGAATTTGTGCTTTATAAAAATGTTGGTTTCTAATGGTGAATGTTGGTGTTTAATTAAGAAAGTATGTGTTTGAATGATAGGCAATGTTGGTGGCTTAATGGGATGGGATGTTGGTGTTTCTTGATGTCTGTTGATGTCTGATGCATGACGAACAATGGAACAATGAACATTTTTTTAGTCACTGTGTGGAATTTGTTGGTGGAGGTAAGTGTAATGGAGAATCTTGATGGTTTGATTGTAAATGCTGGGTTTTATTGCAGTCTTATGGTGTATAATGGTACTTCTTGGTCATTTTGTTGGTGAGGCTACAAGGGTGTTGGTGATGGTGAATTTTGATGCCTGATCGGAAAATTTTGGTGTCTTAATGAAACATGTTGATGAAAGTCCTTCTTGATATTTGCTGTAAAATTATAGCGTTTGAATGAGAAGTGTTGGTTTCTTCATGGAGGATGGCGAATATTGGTGTTTGATTATAAATGTTGAAGTTTCCAAATTGTTAGTCAACCATGACTCTTGGTGAATTTCAGTATCTAAAGCTGATAATTGATGTGTTTGATATTTGTTTATTCACAGAGATGATTGATATTTGATAGTACTTTGATAGGTGTCTTATGAGAAAAAAAAACGGATTCTGTTTGATGAGTTGTGGAGTTTTAGTGGTAAATGTTGGTGTATAATGGTGAATGTTGGCGTGGGCTGTTGAATGTCAAGAGACGTTTGACCAGAGACGGTTCGGCGAGAGATTAGGAAGACCTTGAACAAGCTCAACCCCCCAAAATGTCCCAACCATTCTGCAACTTGTGCATGATGATCACCGGAGAACAATCCACAACGTTGCTTCCATTGTCAGTGTGTCATACAAAACAGTCGAAAGTATGTTGCTGCCTAGTTCCCCAGGCTGCTGACCCAGGAACAGAAGAAACACTGCGTCAAAATCTGCGTCAGCGTCTTATGGATGACCCGTCCTTCATGTTGAGGATCATTACTAGTGACGAAACCTGCATGTATGGGTACGACCCTGAGACGGAGCAACTGTCTTCGGAAGTAAAATTGCCCATTATCTCCACGACTGAAAAAGGCGAGGCTCGGCCAGGCGCATGCTCATCACCTCCAGTCGCCAGCCCGTCAAAGGTGAATTCCACATTTTTATTCTAAGGGAGGACATATCGCGAAATCAACCGGATCTATGGCGAGCGAATGTCAAATCTCTCGTATGTGACTCTTCTGGTTAAAAACAGTGTGTGCAAGGGTGTTAATAAAATTCTGCCCTATGATTAACTTTTAGATGGTTAGCAAACATTTACTACACTTCCTAGGATCAGCAATAAAAAATTAGCTACAGTAGCATGGCAGTTTGCGAAAGTATTTTAAAATGTCGTCTTCCCCCAACATCCATGCCAGGAAATCTCATATGACTGTTTACAATATTTGTAGGATATTAAGGGTTGAATTTGGTGAATTTGAACGCACTATTCCTCAGTGGAAATCCTTAACTAATTAGTTTTACAGACCGTACAAATTCCAAGTCCTTATTTTATTTGTTTTTAATAGTCTCGAGCTTGGTGTACTGGAACATATGATTATTTGTCATGCTAATAAACCATAATAGATTGAACTGCGAAGTGATCCAAAAACGTGTTCCAAGGCCTTTTTTTTATGACTCACGCAACAGATAGTTATTATGTGCTTTATGGCTGCCTTAAGCTCTTAAGGCAGCTTGGGATCAAGGGCAATTTCGAACAGCACCCCTGGGTAATGCTAGATGGCAGGAGTGTGTACTCGCCTGAGAGGAAACGATAGCGCTCCAGCTATAATAATCTCATGATCTGGAGCCCTTGAGTTAACCTTTAAAGAGTCTCACTCTAGGACAACGCTGGCCTTTACGGGACACACGGTGATGGTGATGGTGGGGATGTACAGGACAGTAGGGAACGTGAGTGTTAACATCCGCCTGGATCTGTCAATTTAAAGCCGTGAGTTATTAAACTGTGGTGGTGGGTACGGGAGTCTCTGAGGCGTGATACCAATCTGATTAAATGTTTTTCTCAGTTCGACAGTCTACGTGTTTATTAGATATAAGATGCAGGCTTAAATTGAATCAGATGCTTGAATAAATTGAGAGATCGATCTGATCTAAATGCTCGTGTGAATGCTATTGGAAGTACAGAAAACAGCACGACAAATAGATACTAGCTGACTATTAATCCTTTCATTCACAGTGTCTTTCTAGGGAGATATTAAATCCAAATCTTATTTTATGACTATGATTGTGATCATTATCCTGATTCCTCTTGCATTTGCTATGCTCAGGACAAATCCAAAGAAAACCGGTGAACCGGTGACAGGGTCATGGGTGTCCGAGGCTCACTGATGCGTGTAGGGAGTGAAGTCTGGCACGCATAGTCCGATCCAATAGAAGAGCTACTGTAGCTCAAATTGCTGAAAAGGTCAATGCTGATTCCAATAGAAAGGTGTCAGAACACACACCGGTGTATATTCTGTTATACTGTATATGTACTGTATGTTAATAATTCATACTTGCCAATGATTAACAAATTCCACCATTTAATCTTTTTAAATGTAATCCCATTTAACACCTATTGAAAGATATTTGAAAAAAAACAAAAAAAACCTGACATCAATCTGATTATTATTATTATTATTATTGTTGTTGTTGTTGTTATTATTATTATTATTATTATTATTATTATTATTATTATTATTAACAACAACAACAACAATATTATTATTATTATTATTATTATTATTATTATTGATCAGCCCCATGTTGTCATAGTGTGTGAGGGCCCTACTGTTCGTCTAAGGTTGACCTCTTAATGTGTGGGCGAAAGTGTGTTTTTGTGTGTGTGGTTAGGGGTAAAGTTGAGGTTATCAATGTTTTCCAACACCATGTTCACTGAAGATGAATAAATGAATGATTGAGTGAAAGTAGAGTTTTGTAGTAAACAAGATTAGTGCACAGGGACTAATCGAGAGATGTGAGCTAGGGAATGAAAATAAGACACACAACACACACACACACACACACATACACACACACGCACGCACACACACTACATTGCAAATACTTTATAAAGGATGACAACTTAATCTGTTTAAACAGACAGTGGCACCTTAATGAGGAGGTTACATCTCTCTCTCTCTCTCTCTCTCTCTCTCTGCTGCAGCTTTATCTGTATGGTGGGTGCACTACTCTGGTAGGGCCTGAAGCCACAGCGCATGAAAACAATAAATAATTAGTTAACATTAGGCTTTGAGAAAGCACTGCATGAGGAAAGATGGAGAGACTGGGAGAGAAAAAAAAGATGGAGTGGGAGAAGGAAAAAAAAAAAATCAGGGCCGGTAAAGGGATAAGCTTCTACAGCGTCTGCTGCTGCTGCTGAAATTATTTAGACATTTTATCCAAATACATACATGAGATGTGTGTGGGAGTGAGTAAAATTGTGTGTGTGTGTGTGTGTGTGTGTGTGTGTGTGTGTGTGTGTGTGTGTGTGTGTGTGTGTGTGTGTGTGTGTGTGTGTTTGTGTGTGTTTGAGCACATGCAGACGCAGGCTTTGAGATAAGTGCAGTGCATAATGAATCCCGACTTCCTACTCTCTCCTTTCAATTTAATCTCTCTCTCTCTCTCTCTCTCTCTCTCTCTCTTACTTTACCTCCCACTCATGCACTCTTTCATCTCTCTATCTCTGCGCTCCATCACTTCCTCTTTCTCACGCTCTTTCATCTCATTCACTCATTCATTTTCCATCCTTCTGGTTCTCACCTCATTCACTTTTCCTTCCTCTAGTCAGTCTATGTTCCCTTTCTTTTCACATCTATTTCTCTCTCCTATCTCAAGTCTTCCCCTTGCTCCATCTGCTCTCCTCTCCATATTATCAGCTTTGTCTCCTTCACTCTCTCTCTTTACCGTAGCACTCGTTAACACCATGCCATTTCCCCCACTAAAGTATCTCCCCATTTATTCCTCCCCCACGTCCATTCTCTCTTCCTTCTCATCCATCTCCATTCCTCTTACCGTCCATCTCATCCCTACAGTGACGTTCTCTCTCCAGCTTACTCATCCATCGGTCACCCCATTTCCCCGTTTCTCTCCCGCTCTGTCTGCATCCTATATTTCCGTAAGCGTGTCAGTTCATGCGGCTCTTAATACCAACACATTCTGAAGTTATTTATCTCTCACTTATTGTCTCACTGGTGCTCTAGCTGTCAGAGGGGCCTCGTTATTTTAACGAACGTCAACAATTTGAATCTCAATTGTACAGACTCCTGCAGTGATCAACGGCTTACACCTTCTTAACCTTTTTTTTTTTTTTTTTATGACAGGAATGCTTTAGCCGTACAACAAATCCAGACAGCATTAGTATTGTCTGATGCTCCATCTGAACAATGTAATGACTACTGGCATCCCATTTCCTTCACATCTCACATTTCCATTCTGACGGTCTCTGAGCATGGGAAGGGATTTTTGTTAACGATGTTGTTCATGTTGTTCATCAATAGCATGAACAGAAGAAAGACCATAGAATTAAAAAAAAAATTAACATTTAAAATACCTAGGTTTGGCCCATTGGGGCATGGTTGGGCAAGGCCTCTTTGCGTGTGCTGTGGTGTTTGTCGCCATGTGGGACCGTTGTGGTTTGGCTGTGAGTTGCAGAAGATTGGGACTTGTTTGTCTGGTGTATCCCATGGGTGCTTAAGTGGATTTAAATCTGGGCCGATTAGAGGTCTTGGCCTGTTTGTTTGGTCTTATTTGTTTTGCACCCGTGCAGTTGGCTGTGCTGAGGTGGACTCAGAAGGGCTTTCAAGAGCTTTCCATTGTGTCCAGTATTGATTTCCTTTTTGGTGATTTTTGAATTGGCTTTTCTTGGGTTTTAACAAGACAGGCTGGCCTTTGATCTCCACAGGCATGGGTCCCCATGATCTTACTGGTGTATTATTGATGTTGTTGGTCTTTTTGCTGCTACCTGCAAAGGGTCGCCACAGCGGACCATCCGGCTTGGCACAGGTTTTACACCAGATGCCCTTCCTGACGCAACCCTTCCATTTTATCCAGGCTTAAGACTGGCGCTGGATACAGTAGCTGTGGTTTGGACACTCACTGAGAATCAAACTCGTGCATTCCGCATGGCAGGTGAAACACCTACCACTGAGCCTCACTGGTGTATAATTGATAATTAACGTTAATGTGTTAATGTTATGTGGTGTTAACACTATTTCTCTATCATTAAAATCGATACCAGGTTGATACTGAAAGTGTCTTGATCAAAAATGGGATTTTGGTGGTGTTGGTTGGTGTCTAATAGGCAATAATTTTGGTCCAGAATGTTGCCATGGTGTGTTTGATGGAGTAAAATCTGTTTCGTAATGGAGTTGGGGCTGTATGGATGGGGAATGTTGGTCATGTGAGAATTTGTGCTTTATAAAAATGTTGGTTTCTAATGGTGAATGTTGGTGTTTAATTAAGAAAGTATGTGTTTGAATGATGTTGGTGGCTTAATGGGATGGGATGTTGGTGTTTCTTGATGTCTGTTGATGTCTGATGCATGACGAACAATGGAACAATGAACATTTTTTTAGTCACTGTGTGGAATTTGTTGGTGGAGGTAAGTGTAATGGAGAATCTTGATGGTTTGATTGGAAATGCTGGGTTTTATTGCTGTCTTATGGTGTATAATGGTACTTCTTGGTCATTTTGTTGGTGAGGCTACAAGGCTGTTGGTGATGGTGAATTTTGATGCCTGATCGGAAAATTTTGGTGTCTTGATGAAACATGTTGATGAAAGTCCTTCTTGATATTTGCTGTAAAATTATAGCGTTTGAATGAGAAGTGTTGGTTTCTTCATGGAGGATGGCGAATATTGGTGTTTGATTATAAATGTTGAAGTTTCCAAATTGTTAGTCAACCATGACTCTTGGTGAATTTCAGTATCTAAAGCTGATAATTGATGTGCTTGATATTTGTTTATTCACAGAGATGATTGATATTTGATAGTACTTACTGGTGTCTTATGAGAAAAAAAAACGGATTCTGTTTGATGAGTTGTGGAGTTTTAGTGGTAAATGTTGGTGTATAATGGTGAATGTTGGCGTGGGCTGTTGAATGTCAAGCTTTATCATCCGTGTCTTGATGGTAAGTGTTGGTATGGTAAATAAAGAACGGTGGATGTTAGTATTTTATTTATAAATGTTGGTGTCTGCCAGTGAATGTTGGTGTTTGAAGAACACATGTCAGTGTTTGATGGTGAAGTTGAGTTGGTAATTAATGGTGTTGGTAATTAATGGTGTGTGTTGATGGTGGTTATTGATGTATAATAATGAAAGGTGATGTTTCTCTGTCATTGATGGACATTTTGACGTTTTGATGGAGTGCCAGTGTTTGTGCATGATGATGGCCATTAATATTTGACAAGATAGAAAGTCATTTTTGTAATGTTGTGGATAACATTTTGAATATTCTATAAAATACAAAACATCAGCATCTGTAGTGTACTGTATGCTACTGTAGCATTGTTTGTGTGTGAGAGATTATAGTTGTATGTCCATCAGTTTCTCTTGGCCAGCATCCAGCACCAAAATGAGCCCAAGATTTCTACATTTTTTATTATTTATTTTTTTTCTGCTCTGGAGAAGAGTCCAAAATAACTTCTTCTGGCTTTCTTTAAAGGAATGGATTACCTGCAGAGTCGCTTATCAGTGTGTCTGCACCTTCCCCGCACCAGTATTTCCTCAATTCAGTTAATTCCTTGAGCCAGGTAGAGATACAGAAGGAAAACTGTCTGATCCACCTTAAAGCTCTTAGGGAAAAAAAAAAAAGTCTGTCCATTATCATCAGTTTAACCTTTAGCCACTCAAATGTATGACAACATGTTGTAATAAAACTGTTATAATCTATCAATAAAGGTAGTAAATAATAAGTAAAAAGATACAGTTGTAGAAATGATTAATTCTGTAATTCATAAACTGCTTGAAAAGCTCTACAGGATGTCAATCTTGCCCAGGGATTGCTGCATTTATTATTACATCATTAGAAACCATGAACATTTCACTTTGCATGATACTTACACCATAGTGCTGTTGAATTATTGAATCTGATTGGTTTATTGTTCTGTATTTCCATTTAATAGGATTTTTTTTTGGAAGGAGTCATTAGTGTCAGCAGTTTGTAGCTCTTTTTTAATTAGAGATAAAGATTTGCTGTGATATATAATACGCAACGCTACTCACACTTTTTCTTTTTTTTTTTTTTTCTCCCTGTGTCTGCCTTTTAACTTTTCTTTTAGCTGTCGCAGACAGAAATGGACATTTTCCATTTTCTTCACCTGACAAACCCCAACACACACTTCTGCCTAGACACACCTCCATTTGTGTGCGAGTGTGCTCTACCTGTCATATCAACTTTTGTGTTTTGCGTTCAGCCTCTGGGCCACGGAGGCACACTGCCACCGTGAGCGTGTCCCAGATGCTTGGCTGGCACGCGCCGTCCGGGTTCGCCCACGTTTGGAAGGAGCCGAGCTAATTAAGCCATGAGATCGGATCTGTCCATCAAAGCAGAGTGAGGGAGAGATAAATCCAAGACAGAGAGAGAGATCTATGGAAAGAGAAGAGTTAGAGGGTGCTGCCCCATTGAGTGATGGTGCCTTTGGTTGGCCATGGGTGAAGGGCAATCAGAGGGAGAGATGGAAGAAAGTGCGCGAGAGAGATAATGAATGCAGATTGGCACAGGTTTGTGCCGACGTGGCTCTTCTGTGACCATGGGTGATCATCAGTATGCTGAGTTGGAGGAGATAAATATTCAGATTAAAGACGGCCAGATTTAAACTGATTGGTCACCTGACATACTCTCCATCCAACTGGTCAGAAGGTCATGATAGCAAGGCACAGCATACAGCTGTGATGAGTCATTACAACAGTTTAGTTTTGACCTACAAGTCATCTTTTAGTTTAATGTTTACTCTCTCTCTCTCTCTCACACACACACACACACACACACACACACACACACACACACACACACACACACACACACACACACACACACACACACACACGCACACAGACACAGAGACACACGCAGACACACGCACACAGACACACGAACACACGCACACAGACACAGAGACACACAGACACACGCACACAGACACACGAACACACGCACACAGACACAGAGACACACACAGACACACGCACACACGCACACAGACACAGAGACACACGCACACAGACACACACACACACGCACACAGACACACGCACACACGCACACAGACACAGACACACGCACACACACACACAGAGACACACGACACACACACACAACACACACACACACACACACACACAGACACACGCACACACACGCACACACACACACACACACACACACACACACACACACACACACACACACACACACACACACACACACACACACACACACACACACACACACACACACACACACACACACACACACACACACACACACACACACACACACACACACACACACACACACACTTTGTGAATATATAGAGTGCCAGACAAAAGCATGGATAGACATTTGGTTTCATTTTTCTACACACTAGAACAATACTGGAGAGTTCAACATTATAAAATAACACACATGGCATTAGGTAATTAAGTAAAACTGTGGAAACTGAAGAAACCCACCAAGCACGTGAAGAACATGCAAACTCCATGCAATTAGACCAGAGCCGGGAATCGAACCCTCGACCATGGAGACGACTATGTGACCACTATGCCGTTGTGCCGCTTTATAATTACTTTATAATTAGTACTTAAAAAAAAAAAAAAATAAATCTATTCCTGTGTCTTATCTTCTGATGGACAATACGTCCATACTTGAATATTACAGCATATCTGACATTTCTGAAACAAATGTAATACAATTTTTTTTTTTTTTTTTACTTTTGGTATTTGATTAAAAAACAAATGCTATTTAAATTCTAAAATAATATACATACCTCAGACTGGATCAACCATCCTAGTATTTCTAGTTGCCTTTCCATATCTTCAGAATTGGGCACTAACAAGATCTCTAAACAGTTCAGTAACTATCCACCTTACAGTATGTTGTCTATGTGTCCAAAAGCATGTCAGGTTCAGGTTACCTGGTGATGCAGAGAGACAGAATGGGGAGTTTTCCAGACTGTCGTTTTAAGGTTATGACTTCAGGCAGAGCAGCTGATCCCAGACTTCATATGTCATGTGTGATGTGTGAGCATGGTAATGCCAGAAATGATGCAAGCTTCACGTAAAAGAATTTGAAGAGCGAAATCGGTAGTAGATCACTCAGAGCTGCAAACTCTCAGTAGACTTGGTTCTGAAATAACATTAATAATTGTATTGCAGTTTATTAGGTAAACTATAGTACATACCATAATATATCATAGTATTGGGATGGTACTTTAAACATTACCATGGTAGGCACTATAGGATCTTGGAGATTACCAGGGTAGGTACTATGGCACCGTGATTGTAGGCCTACTGTGGTGTGTACCACATCAACAAGATGCTTTTCCAGGCCTTTACTGCATCTGCCTTCAGCAGCTGCTTGTTTGTGGGTCTTTCACCCTTCAATCCTATACTCAGTGAAAAGCATGCTCTGTTGGTTTGAGAGTAGGTGACTGACTTGACCACTTACAATATCCCATTTCTTGGGTAGCTTCCACTGTATGTTTTGGATAATTAGGATATTTATGTTTCTTCAAACATTATGGATCTGACTGTATCTAATATGGTCTTTCCTGCACTATACCATACCAGTAGTAAGTACTAAAAGATCTAATATGTTACGGTACAGTATGTACAGTCATGGCCGAACGTTTTGAGAATGACACAAATATTAGTTTTCACAAAGTTTGCTGCTAAACTGCTTTTAGATCTTTGTTTCAGTTGTTTCTGTGATGTACTGAAATATAATTACAAGCACTTCATACGTTTCCAAGGCTTTTATCGACAATTACATAACATTTATGCAAAGAGTCAGTATTTGCAGTGTTGGCGCTTCTTTTTCAGGACCTCTGCAATTCGACTGGGCTGCTCTCAATCAACTTCTGGGCCAAATCCTGACTGATAGCAACCCATTCTTTCATAATCACTTCTTGGAGTTTGTCAGAATTAGTGGGTTTTTGTTTGTCCACCCGCCTCTTGAGGATTGACCACAAGTTCTCAATGGGATTAAGATCTGGGGAGTTTCCAGGCCATGGACCCAAAATTTCAACGTTTTGGTCCCCGAGCCACTTTTGCCTTATGGCACGGTGCTCCATCGTGCTGGAAATGGTAGCCACAGTGGTACCCAGTAAGAACCAAGCAGTGTGATAGTACAACAAAGGTACCCACTAAAGTGTCAGTACTCACTCACTCTCACTCATCGTCATTACCGCTTAATCCTGTATTCAGGGTCGGGGGGGATCCTGGAGCCTATCCCAGGAGACTTAGGGCACGAGGCAGGATACAACCTGGACAGGGTGCCCATCCATCGCAGGGCACACAGACATACACACATTCACACACTACGGGCAATTTGGGAATACTAATTAGCCTAACCTACGTGTCTTTGGACTGCGAGAGGAAACCGGAGTACCCAGAGGAAACCCACCAATCACAGGGAGAACATGCAAACTCCATGCGCACAGAGACGGGAATCGAGCCTGGCCAGGGACCGAACCCGGACCCTGGAGGTGCAAGGCGACAGTGCTAACCACTACACCACCACGCCGCCCAAGTGTCAGTACATACCATGGTATTAAGTGGTTAATACTACTGTCCTACCTGGGTAGTGTCTAAAGTGTCATCAGTACCTACCATAGGAAAGTTCTTATGGGCAAATAATGATAAAACACTACCAATCAGATTCTTGTTTGTTGGTGGAACAGTTAATGGATCTGTTCCTACTGTATTTACAGTATATACCTAGTAAACATCCCATTCACATGCATCGAAAGCAGTACCTATGTGAAACAATGGTTGGAATTTCCAGCCTTAATTATTAGTACAGAGCAATATCAAAACAAATATGACCAATTTAAGCTTGCAATACGATTTGGATTCATGAAGATGCAATATTGGAACATACCTATAGCATAAACTGGAGATTGCATAGAACAAGGGTTGTGATGGCACCATAGACATCTGACAGCATAGAACAGAAAAATTGGACAATGGAAGTTTGAAAAAAACATTGCACAGGGAAATTTCCGGCTGATTACGGAGAATGCTGTGGTTACAACAGTGGATGTTGTTATCCATGCTGATGATGTCATCAGAAGACCAGCTAGAGTGAGTCTGATTGTTCTAGGCATGTATTTTACTTTCTAGTCAATCCCTTTTACGTTGAAAATTTGAAAAGATACTATCAAGAGTCCGGGAATACTCAGAGGAGGACAAACTAGTTCTCTCATAATCACAAAGTGCCTGTACAATGTAAGTTCCAGGAATGATCATAATCAGGTGGATGAAGAAGCTGAGCTGCAATTACATTTTTAATATTTTACGATTTGTGCATTTTATTTCCTTTGATGGGCAATGGCGCTTGTCTGAATGGTTCAAGAAAAATCATCTTGGATGATTTGTTTAATCTCAGTTCTAACCTGGCAGTTTGTAACCCGTCTACACACAGACACAGACACACACACACACACACACACACACACACACACACACACACACACACACACACACAACGTAACCCTCACCTCATCAGGAAATGTAATTCCAGTCAACAGGCAAATCACGCAGCGGGAGTCTCGACTCACAATTTTCAGACAGCCGTCATTTAGAAAACAACAGAGAGCGTGTGTAGTCGAGGACAGGTGTGTAATGACTTCTGGGAAATCCATCCAGTCAACATATTAGACAATAAAAAACATCAATGGACTGCAGTTTCTGGGCATCTGTAATCCTGGGCAACACGCTGTATCACATCACGGGTGTTATTCTGGGCTTATGTACTTTACATACTGTATGAAATCCTGATTTTGCAGTAAAATAAAAAAAAAAAAAAAAATTGATCCAGTTCTTAAACTAACAAAAAAGATTCCTGATATTTTCTATGGCAGATGATGAGCAAGGGATGTACGGTTCTTTATGAGTAAAGAAATACAGTATGGATTTCAAGAGACTGGAACTGGTCCATGTTTTCCATCTGTTGTCTTAGAACAAATGGTAACAGCTAATCAAAGCTGGCAAATCTCACTGAACCGCTGTTACAGATTTATTTAGTCCACTAGCAAGTGAGCCATCTAATGTGTTTATACACTAGGGGCATTCTGCTGCAGTCGTTGGTATTGATTATTGGAACAGTGCAGAGTAAAAACATCTCAAGGATTACTCGGTCGTATAACTTGAGTAAAACTGACATAGAATGCCCTAAAAAATATGAAGCATAGAGCGCATTATTATTTAACCAAAGGCCACCTGCTACAAACACCAATAAAACTGCTCGAATTAATATTTTATTTGAAGCTGGAGAGAGATGTTCCATTTATTTATTTTTTTCAGTTCTTAATATGCAGAAGGAGCAGACTTTTGTTAGAAAATTTCAACAACAAAATTTTCTCAGCATAAATAAAAAAAAAGAAAGAAATGCTAATGATTTCACATAGTGAGTCAATATTACTGTAGATGCTGGTTATCCATCGGTTCATTGGTCATCCAGACTGCTTATCATGTGTAAGGTAGAGGTGGGCCTGGAGGCTATCCTAGAACACAAGATGGTGTAGACCTTGGATGATGTGCTTACCCACTGCAGGGCATAAACACAAGCACAAACTTACTGTACACACACACAGTCACACACTACTGGCAATTTGGAAATGCCAATCGGCCTAAAGTTCAATTTATTGTGGAGGAAAATGGAATATCTGTGAAAAAAAACTGCCAGACACACAGAATGGAGGTGTGAGGTGATGGTGCTAACCACTAAACCATCCAGGTAATGGCTGTTAAATCATGAACAATTGTATATAGCCATGTGTTAGGAACCTCCACTAGAGGTCACTGTTCATGTCTGTCTGTCTGTGTGTAGTTCCTGGTGGTTGACTCAGTTTCCCAGAAGGCACCTCAGTCAGGTGATGAGGCTCACCTGAACTGAGGTGGCTCATTAAAACCTTCTATAAATAGCAGTTTGTTCTGGGAAACTGGGTCGAGCATTGTTTGTGATTGTCTGAGTGTCTGTTGGTGTTTGTTTGTTTGTTTGTTTGTTTGTTTGTTTGTTTGTTTGTTTGTTTGTTTGTTTGGATTACCATCATGTGGGCATTCCTTTTTGTTACTTTGAGTTTATATTTGATTTATGTTTTGTGACCTTAGTTATCAGAGGGCTCTAGTTTTGTTTTCTTGATGTTCCTTGTGTCTGTGGATTCATGGAGCTGCTTTGTTCACTGTGTAGTTAGGCTGTGTCTCCTCCTGTGTCCTGTGTAAGTACTGTTTTGCCTTCTGGTCTTTTCCCTTGTATGTGTAGCCACATGAGTGCTTAGCCATTAGCAGGGTTAGCCGCTAGTAGGCCTGGATGGCTAGTAGGGTCAGCCCCTAGTAGGGTTAGCCTCCAGTAGGCTAATCTCTAGTCGGAGTGACTGCTAGTGGTTCTGGTCACTAGTAGGTTAGCCGCTAGTTTGGAATAGCCTCATGTGTGCCCTGCCTTTTGTCTTCCAGTCCCCTAGGTCAGTACTAACACCATTAGCCACTAACCCGGTTAGGTCAGCCTCCAGTGTCCCCAGTACAACATGTAGCTACTAACCTCACTAACCCAGCTAGTCTAGCCCTGTCCCCTGTCTAGCCCTGTCCCCTGTCTAGCCCTGTCCCCTGTCTAGCCCTGTCCCCTGTCTAGCCCTGTCCCCTGTCTTTAGTTCCCCTCTGTGTCTTAGTTAGCTCCAGCTCCATGTTTCCTCATCCCTAGTTCCCTGTGTCAGCTCCTGGTTCCCTGTGTCAGCTCCTGGTTCCCTGTGTCAGCTCCTGGTCTCCTGTGTTCAGATCCTTTCCTGTTCCTGTGTTTTTCCTGAGCCCTAGTTTTAGTTTGAGTTTGTTGTTTTAGTTCCTTTGTTCTGTTTTTGAGTTGTTTTTGTTTAAATAAGACGCTTTCTGTTGAACCCCTCTGCCTTCATGCCTACCTTCATGCCCACGACAACACCATCAGCCGGTCTAGCAACTACAACCAGCTAGACCCGTGACAGCCATGCATCAGACTGAATGATTCACGTTTAAAACTCTGGCCTCTCAGCTACTCCGTTAATGCCCCAAACATGTGGAAATGTGCCTTTGATGTGGCAGCCGAGTTCCCGTAACATACAAGTGGTGCAGATGAATGATTGTGTCTATCGTTCCCAAGCCAACCATCGGTATTCAAGGACAAGATGAATGTTTACACGATGCAGAGCCACCTCGGCCAGGAACGTACGGCCTTCTTTAATATAGCCTTTGCACCTGCAAATCTTTTACTCCAGCTAAGAACCTCTTCTTCTGTAAACATCAATCAGCCTGGCAACTTCATTCACAAGAAGTCCCGGTTTGATTCGAACGCCATTGCTATTGGAATTCATCTCTTGAGCAGAATTAAGAATATGATAATTTCCAAAGTTAGCTTTTTATCATCGCTAGATGTTTTTTAGGTGCTGGAGTGGTTAAACATGACGAGACCAAAAAAAAAAATATATATATATATATATATATATAGCTTAGACAAAGTTACCAATTCAATGAATCATTAGTTTTCTGGCATATTGTGCGCACTAGAGCAATGCTGTCCACGTTAGAAAGTTTAGTTTCCAGCAGACTTTCATTTTGAATCGGAAAATAACCGTATACATGAGACTAATTGTGAATTATGATGAAATATGAACCATTTTTAGCAGTGGACCCGTCCATAGGTGAGCAATGAAAAGGCAAGACGGTTTTCTCCTTTCACTTTTGTATCTGGGTTTATTACTTCCTATTGCCTGCCCTAAAAAGTTAGCCAAACTTATGGGAGGCTTTGTGTTGGGAGCGAGGGAGAGTGGAAGGTAGAGCAAAAAGGCAGCTATATTTAATAACCTGCTGTGTGATACGATCTCAAGAGCTGCCCATTTTCCATCCATATGAAAAGGGCTTCTGGTTTAGAAGCTCTCCTCCTTTCTCTGACAGGGGGGATATTGTAGCCTCGCCTATTTTCAGCGATAAGGGTGCTGCTCTTTTTTTTTTTTTCCACAACTGGTTTAATTAATTAAAACAGTTGTAAATAAAAATGTAAAGGGGAAAAAATATATACATGATCCACAGATCCCTAAACTGCGCCGCTGATAGTAAGAGTTCTCATTTAAACGCAAGAAAGCATCCTGTCGTTTATCTTAGTTCATAATTCATAGTTTCATTTAATATGATCATTTTACACTATTTCACTTTGACTCCATTGCAGTCTGGTGCCATCAAACCAACACCTCCAGATGCTCTCCTGAACCATGGGGAACCCTTGGTACATTAAGGACAGATGTACATGCAATGCCGTTTTCAAATGGAGTAGGCTTGTGATGTATGCAAGATATGTGTTTTGCTCATGTCGGGTAATGTGATTCGCATTAAGGTGGATGGATCAAATGTATATGTCCTGTAAACAGTAGAATATACAAAGACAAACTAATCGAAGCCTTATAGAAAACCTGGAAACAATCACGGAACACACCACAACTAGAAGAAAAACAAAAGCACATGGAGTGACTAACCAAAGCACATGGATTGAACACAAAACATGAACCAAAGCCCGTGACAAGAAGGGGAATTCATGACACATAGTGTATGATGTCTCCACCATGATCTGGTCTGATTGGACAACTTTTATGGTCACGGGAGGATGCCCAAAACAACTTACACATCTTGAGTAATCTCTTTATCCTGGCCGGTGTCATGTTGGGTGCCGAGCCTATCCTATGAACGCTAGGTGTGAGGCAGGATTGCACCCTTCTCATTCATGTGAGGGTGTCAGACAGGGCACTATTCTCATTCATGCCTAGAGGCAATTTGGAGGAGCTGGTTCAGACAGGCATGATTGGGGGAATAGGAGGGGAAAAAAACAAAGAACCTGATAGAAACCAACATCAATAAAGGAAAAACATGTGAAAGTCCACATGGACAACCCAAGCTCAAGATCAAACCATTGACCCTGGAGCTGTGAGGCAGCAATAGTACAATCACACTATGCCACCCCAAACCTCATTTGGATTTCTGATATCAGGTTTCAAGGGAGTGTGCTTAAATATCTAAATGTATCTCTCTCTCTCTCTCTCTTTTTTTTTTTAAACAAAAGACATTTAGCATGTTTAGATGTTTAACAGGATTTCTGGTCCCATGCCATAAGCTTTACATTAAATATCAACTTAAAAATAGTTCCAGAAACCAAGTATAGCTGACAGCCTAGGCTTCTGTTTGGGGACTCAGTGTCTTTCAAAGCTCTTGAGAACCTCAGGAACATACTGTCTTCACTGTGATCAATATTATGATTATAAAAAAAAAAAAAAAACAGGAAGCCTGGAACACAATGTTTAGTACTTTTAGTCCTGGATTTATGCAGGCCAGAAACCAACAGCGTGAAAGAGAGAGAGAGAGAGAGAGAGAAAGCCAAATGTAAGATGGAGCCATCAGTTGAGTGATTAGCCTGATGAAGACTCATGAGCTAGAGAAAGAGCGGGCTAATACTAGCAATCTGGAGGTCCCATCTGTCTCCACTTCAGCCAATGAGATCCCGATGAGATCAGCATCCCAAATATCTCTCTCTATTGTCTTTACATCGCCAATCTCTTTCAATCGCTCCCTCAGATATAGTCACATTGTTCCCATTCTGGTGTTGGCAGACATGCAGTTTGTTGATTGCAGCATGCTCACTAGCTGAGGTACTGGTTTCCTTCGTTTTGTTTTGTCTCTTTGTGTCAAAAATCTGTCCATTTCCTTCCATTTTGATCTTGCATGTCTTTACTCATGTTTGGCAGAAAGACAGTTTGTTGATTGGGACATGCCCAATCTTGACCCAATTTTGACCAGGCTTTATGTGTCAGACAGATGGCCTGAGTCAGACATTTGCCTCCAGAGAAGTTCATGTTCGACTCAAGGTTCCCAGATCCCGTGGCTGCAAAAACGAGCCCAAATCATCACCCCTCCATCGCCGTGGATTGGAATTATTCCGGAACTCTTGCAATTGCAGTGTGTTCCTTTTAGACTATTGTATTGCCTATTGCATTGTGTCATGTTGTTGTCATGTGGACACTCTTGTTTGCACATTTGCATCTGCGCTCTATGTTGTGTTTTGCTGTCTTTTGTATAGTACAGTATGTGCCAAAATATACAGTACTAAAATGAAAAATGTTTCTCCTAAAAGAAAGTACATACACATACACACTATTAACATGTTTATTTACCACAGTATGCATAATGTAAGTGTAAAAAAAGTGTCCACACTGCCTCATTGTAGACAGCGTTTATATTGTTTATGCAGATTCTCATCCCTGATCTCCTGAACAAAGATTGCTGCAGACTTCTACAAAAGGAGACAATTTGCTGACACAGGTCTTTTTTTTGGCAGTTTTTCATGGTTCTTCACAGCTGAACACACTCTTCTTTAACATTTCCTACATATAGGCATCAGGGGGTAGGAATTGTTCTGCCACCTTTTTTTTAAAACTCAGTCCCCATTCATGACCACTTCCATATGAGCAGAAATAATACTCGAGTATGAATACTTCTTCTTCCGTCAAGAGACCCATTTCCAACAACAACTGCACAACACAACTTGCTCTTCACTACTGAGAACATGTGTGTCTGGTGCTATACCCTGTCAACAAATAAAATGAGATCCTTCAAGTTTCAGTACTGTATATTTTGGTGGATACCGTACTTAGATAGTTTTGTTAATTTATGGTGATAATTAGTTTTGTCTATGCTAGTCAGCTAATTAAGTGTCTTAGTTAGCTGCTTAGTGGCGGCACGGTGGTGTAGTGGTTACCACTGTCGCCTTGCACCGCCAGGGTCCGGGTTCGATCCCCGACCAGGCTCGAGTCCCGTCTCTGTGTGCACGGAGTTTGCATGTTCTCCCCGTGCTTGGTGGGTTTCCTCCGCGTACTCCGGTTTCCTCCCACAGTCCAAAGACATGTAGGTTAGGCTAATTGCCGTTCCCAAATTGCCTGTAGTGTGTGAATGAGTGACTGTATGTGTGTGTCTGTGCCCTGCGATGGATTGGCACCCTGTCCAGGGTGTACCCTGCCATGTGCCCTAAGGCTCCTGGGATAGACTCCAGGCCCTCGTGACCCTGAATACAGGATTAAGCGGTATGTAGCACCTTGGTCCAGGAAGAGTGTTGTTTTGTTTCACTGTATACTGTATACTGAATTGTATATGGTTAAAATGACAGTTAAGCCTACTTGACTTGACTTAAGACTGGAGAGGCTTTCTCCTGGCAATCCATTCAAGTTTTTTCTTTTTGGCTTAATTTTTTGTTAAATACAGTACGTAATGACTTGATGGAAAACGTTATATATAGTTGTTCATCCAACTATGTTCAGATGATTTTTGTTATGTGTTTTTTTTTTCCCCCACAAAAACACACTGACTTTTGAACATGACTGTAGAACATGGTTCTGCCATGTACAATAGTATGGTGTTACAGAACACATATCAGGGTACTGTCAAAAAAATGCAAACTTTATTCATGTTTTATATATGTTAGGGGTATGTTTTTCACTTTGGTGAATACTATGGTACTTATTGGGTACCACAGTGTGTTCCACAGTTTAATCGATAACTAATATGGTATTGTGTGTACTATACCTTACAAGTAGTATGTACTAACATACAGTATCTAATATGGTCCAGTATGTACTAACATACCACATTACAGTAGGTATCTGCTGAACTTTGCTACCAAGGTATTCACCAAAGTATGGTGGTACAGACCATAGTACCACAGTATGCAATAAAGTGACCTTAGTACTGTACTTACCCTGGTACTCTATAAAATACTGTGGTATATTATGGCATGTATTATAGCTTATCATAATAAAGTACAGAACGTACTATAGTAACATTCCTTGTTATTTAGACATAATGAAATTTCGCACAGTGTTTGCCTGTAATGTTATTTTATGAATTCACCACCTAGCATACTGGGTAATGGCATTTCAAATGAGCAGGTTAAAAATCGATAGCTAACCTAACATAGTTTTATTTAGCTGGCAGTTTAGTTTAATTAGCAAGGTAGGTAAATTCATTTAGGCTAAGAGGGGGAGGGGGGGAGTTTATAACATAACATATTATACTGTATTAGACAAAAACTGAGCAAATCTTTGAGACTCGTGTCCTTGCAGCACATAAAAAGATATTATTCAGTATTATCTGTACTACTAGTAATTATCGATATTACTTGCATCTTTTGTTTCTCATGACACATTTAACGGCGGGATGAAGCAGAAGAGTTCTATCGCAGCTGTACGCCTGTCTTAATTTTGCTCGGCTTTATCAGCGTTTCCACGTTACAGAGTTCGCTAATCATTCCGTTCATGCTAATTAACCAGCCGAGTAAAAAACCCATCAACTTTAAACCATCATGTGCAATGCAGCAGGTGATATGATTCAGAAATGTTGTAAGTTTAAACAGAGCTAAATACCAGATCACAACTTTTGTCTTACAAAATTATCACCTACTTGTCGCCACTGCGAATAAAATTCTAACTGTGGTTATAATGGATAAGTCAAAAGGGTGAAAATATATGGTCGTCTTCATTGAGATGCTTTTCATGAGGCTTACGTTCGCCAAACTGTTTTATGCCTTCATGTGTTGGGTAAAGGTTTTGAAAATGCCCATAATGACTATATAGGATCCCTAGTCTGTAAAAAAAAAAAAAATCTTTTGATTTTCTAGAGTTCCAAATGGTAAAGACCTTAGTTTCCACTCAGACAGAAATGATACTCAAAAGATAAAAAGGATGGACAGAAAACGAGGACTGAGAGAATAGACAGCTTTTCTGGCAGTCCTGTTCATCTCTTTTACTTCAGTATTGATGTCTCTGAGGTCTGTCTGGGCAGAGGGGGCCACTTTTCCTTTTAGTCAACTTGGTGAAAATGTGTGGGGTAATCTTGAGTGATGCAGCGAACGAGACATAAAATGAAGTGAAGGAATGGAAGTCAGAGAGAGAGAGAGAGAGAGAGAGAGAGTACCAGCCCATCCATCCGCATTATCCTTGCTCTGTTAGAAAATATTCAGTAACCCAAGACAGGGAAAGGTTGAGATGGAGAAAAAGAGATCAAATCAAATGTTCAACGTGGAGACAAAAACAGAGGGTTGGATAGTGAGGACTGCAAAATATCCAGACACTTCATTCCCTCTTGCACGCTGATGAATGACTCCAGCTCCACATGGCTTCTTAGACTGGCATCTGGTATTCTGGTGGTGTGTTCCTAATGTCCATCAAACTTGGCACTGAATACAGGAAAACGCTGCCATCGCAATGGTGTTGTCCTATTGCTCGTTCCATTAGCTGCTCCTAGTGCTGGCCAAGGACATGGATACTCCTCAAGCCAGAAATAATGGACCCCAGAGGAAAGAACAAGGAAGTGTGGGCCAATGTGACGTCTGCAAATAGAGACAAATTCCAACATGTCCAAATGGCAGTCAAAGGTGTTCACGGTCATTCATTTTAGTTCTTTATAAAGGCTGAAACAGACACCTGAGCTATTACATAATTAATCTTGCAAATGATGACGAGGACAGCTATCATAATCATTAGAAGACATGAAGATGAAGCAGGCAGCTTGTGGTCCTATGAGAAGAACATAAGAAATGGACAGAACATGATGTGGTAGTGGATCATTACGCTGATGGATTTCCGATTTGTTTTTCGAAAAAAATAGAAAGAAAAAATAAAAGTCTCCTTACTAAATCTACTCGTGTCCTTTTCAACAATTGTAATACTGGTCAATAAACTCAGTGGGATTAATTATGTGTTTGTCCAATTTGGGATATAAATCGTCTTGCAAGTCGCAAAGAAATGGGTTTGCCATCTTAATCAAATCAAATCAAAGCAAAGTTAAACATGCCTCATCCAATATGCAGTTTATCACTTAATCCTAAGAGCAAATGTGAAAAAAAATACTACCAATGGTATTATTTTTTTTTTGTATTTCTTAATGTTTGTACTTATTTGCAGACATTTGCTAACATCTTATTGGTCAGTATTTGATTTTTGATTTTTGATCATGTGCTAATGTAAAAAAAAAAATGCCGTGTAGCTATTTAAAATACCGGAGTGAATGAATGGATGGATTTAAGGAAAGAAGGAAGGTAGTTAGGAAGGTAAGTACATGAGTAAGTAACTAAGTACTGTAGGTACAGTAGGTTGGTGTGTCCTAGACCCCCAATGTTAAAAGATTGCTGTTAATATGTACAAAAATGAAAGGAGAGAAATTATTTTCCTCTTGTCCTAGGGACAAAAGGGATAATGGATTTATGCATTGATGGATGTATAGATGTGGATGGAAGGAAGGTAAGTAGGTACAGTAGGTAGGCAGGTTTGCTCTAGACCTTCTGTCTTTAAATATTGCTATTAATATGTAAATAAAATAAAAAATTCAGGATTAATTGGGTTGCCCATGCCTCATGCGTTAAAATCTTACCAATGCCCCAAGAATGGGTAGATAGATAGAATGAAGGAGGGAAGGTAGGTAGGTATATTGGCTATTTGGTTGGTTGGATGGTTGGTTGGATGGTTGGGGATTTTCTTTGACCTGAGCCACGTGCGTCACCACTTCTTCAGTAGAGGAAGACCAATATGGATGAACTATAGTCTAAAACTAGACAGGAAAATTTGTGAGTTAAGAAATCTTCATCAGTCCACCCTATGTATGCAGGAATGAATTTAAAGATCAAAACTACATATAGTGTGTCTGTTGAATAATTTTGCTTACTTTGGTGCTGTCTATTTTGGTATATTAAATGTAATTCGTGAATGTTTAATAATATAGTGTTCTGTAGCTTAATTGCTAGGCATTTATTTCATAACCACATCTCTGATACTTTTCCCATATTGGCTTGGATAGAACCCAGGTCATAATGTGTGTAGCTAAAATAATGCCAGCTGCCTAATAATGCATTCACTCTAGCTATCACATGATGATAAACAGAACATCTCTGTGTGTATTTATAACCTTCTGCCTACCTTTTTTCTCTCTCCCTCAACTAAAAGCTCCTTACAAAAAAAGGATGGCTGTACAGACAGGTGACAAATTAAGGGGAAAAACATCCATGGTGGTTAGACCATGGTGAGCGACTGAAAACAGCTTCAGTGTGAATCAGCAATTGATTGTGCAAGGCTCTGGAACTGCCCTGGAGGGATGAATACCATTTTCCCCAAAAGATACTCCCTCAGCTGGTGTTTTTATGATGCTTGTGGAGAGTGCTGTCTAACATGACACTCCAAAATCTCCCATCTCCTGTTAAGGCCATAGCAGGTCCGGCGGATGGGACGGCCAGAGACCACTCCCATCAGGAATGCTATGTTTCATCACAGGGTAAAGATGACCAGAGGTTTCACTTGAGCCAAAACCATGGTATAAAAATGCCATAGGGTTATCAGGTTTTGTTTTCAATTTTTACCCATCTGTAGAGTCTTATTGTGGTACTATTTTTCTTTTTTTTTTTTTCTTCTTTGGACTAGTTTGAAGATCAACCCAATTTCTCCTAAAGACAAGAAAAAAAAAGAAAAAAAAAAAAAAACTCTGTAATGGTTCTACTGATATGAGTGATGGACTGCTGGCCAAAGGGCATGTTGAGGGTTTTAGAAAATACTGTGTGTGTGTGTTGGCCTCTCGTCTTGGGCCCGAATGCCCTTGAATCCGTCGATGCTCTGCGAATTGTGAAATGAATGTCTGTGTCTTGAGGCGGCCAAGGACTAACAACTCTCATCACCTTGCCCATGCCCATCTCCCCTTTGGATAATCAAATAAATAAATAGACAATAAGCCGGATCATAAAGGCATATTTGGTCTTATTGCTAATGACAGCAGGATAGGATAGGAGTTTGCATCGGGTACGACGTCCAGCTTCATCTATCTCTTTCCTTTCTCTCTCTCTCTCTTTCTATTGTCCATTTACACAGTAATTTCCTTCTTTTTAATGCTCCCCTGTTTTCCCCTCCCTCATTCAATCCCCAGACCTCATGATCCCAACAATGCATTTCCACAGCGGCCTCAAAAAACCAGAGCTGCTGCTCAAGTGCCAAGTGCCACCAAAGTAGTTTCTTTACTGACACGAAGTCATATTGGATTATTATTATTATTATTTTTTTCCCAAAGCTCTGACTCACTCCATTTTTTTCCCTGATGTACTCACTTTATAAAACACTGGTAACAAACAGTGAAAAGGGTCACATCTGGATGATTTTAGAAATTTCCAAATGACTAACCTGCCCTCGTGTTTTCTTTTATTTTTTAAGTTTCATTTGCCCTTTTTTGTCCTTTGCGACGTGGTGTGTTTGCTCATGAGTTGGTCTTACTTTTATACCTAATCATTCTAGCCAAAATAAGTAGTTAGGCTTGTTATGATCAAAGTAGGGCTTGTTATGGTGTCACGGTTCCAAGATTAGTCATAACATTAACTCAGGGTTAAAAATTTTTTTTTTTTTTTTTATAAATACAGATGTATTTTATTATTAACATTAATATAGTTTTTTATTACTTTCGTGTTTAATTGTAATGTCTCAAAAATTTATTTATTAGGGATGGAATGACCTACTGTAAATTGCACAAAATATTTGCATGTTATGAGTGGAAATGTCTTATGGCATTTTTTTTTCTTGCTTCATTTAGGTTTGTTGCTCTAGTGAATTCCCAGGTTTCCTGTTCAGTCTATGGAATGCTCCATGCTTCATTACACAACCATTCTCACATGGTTCTTCATAAAAATAAATAAATTAAAGAGGACCACTTAAATTCTTTGTTCCCAATTGGTAAATTGCTCTGTTTAGCATCATAAATAGGAGAAAAACAATTTAACAAAGGCAATAAATCGAAAAAAATGGCTGTCCTTAGCTTCCTCAACATACATTCACACTTGATGTTATTAGGTGGAATGGATTATTTTTGGATATTGTAGGAATGGATATTGCTACACCACTGGGAATCCATGTATTTTCCAACTGGCTAAAGGTTGTGATAAACGTACATGTAGAGTGTGAGATTTGGAAATATAATAAAGTACCCTTATTAAGCTTTATTGCCAAAATGTGTCTTGCGGCTTTGAGGGGGGAAAAAAAGAAAAGATTTTTTTTAAAGTCTGTCTTAAATCAAAATTGAGGTGAATACTAGTACATTACCCTTGGTCACAGTCATTATAAGTTTTCCTGCTCTGCACACCAACTGTAAAGTTTGTTGCACAGAACACATGTACAATGTACAGTAAGTATTCAGGGCCAAATTGGACTCTTTTCTTTGCCTGGATAGCCATACAGCTAACTAGAACTAACTGAAACTAGCCACAGTGCTCACTAAATGTAGCCATATGGCTAACTAGAAGTAGCTATATGGCTACCTGAAATTAGCCAAATGGCTCACTGAACATAACCTCATGGCTAACCTAAAATAGTTCTATAACTGAAACAAGCCATATGGCTATATCCATCCATCTATAGCACCTCAATTTTGATTTAAGACAGACTTGGGGGAAAAATTACAAAACAATTCCTTTAACCCTGCCACAAACTGTCACTAGATAAAAAAAAATAAAAAAAAATTAAATTCTCATTATTTTTTAATATAATATATAGAACAATAAAGATTATTTATACTAATGGAGTCTAAAAAATCAATAATAATAATAAAAAAAATATATATATATATAAGTAAACAACAAAAGCCCAAGTTTATATACGACCTAATGTTCACGAATGTACTCTGAAAGTGTTAAATCAACACTCTGGGTGTTCATTCAAGACTAAGGATTTTACTGTGTATACTTGTGACACAATAACAATAATATTTCAAACATTTTGCAGGCTGCCGTTTGGAGAAATAAAGAATAAACCAGTTGTTCAATATTTAAAGTTTTAATTCAATTCAATTCAATTTAATTTTATTTGTATAGTGCTTTTAACACTTTTCATCATCTCAAAGCAGCTTTACACAATTATGTCTTTAAATGTATTTTTTAAAATAACAATAAACAGATACAAACAGAAATAGGTTATATAACCGTTAATTCTTTCTACAAATAAAATTGTCAGCTACTGAACTTGATCGTCTGTCTAAACATTTAACCAATGTTTTCTTTATTATTATTTTTTTACTCAATATTGTACAGTAAATATTAATAGCTCTAGTTCATGTTTGTTGTCTAAAATACACAGATGCGGAAATTACCTTTTCTTCGATACAATATGTTGTTGTGACTTTTTCATGACTTAATTCTATTTTAAAACTGCGGCGAGGGAAAATGTCACTTTGCGCCACCTGGCAGTCATTTCACTAATTACTTTGGCCGCTGTCGTTTTGCCGTGGCAGTAAGCATGTCGATAAAAGACATTCCACTTGTCTACCTACTGTATGAACATTGTCAAGCGGGTTGCAACCAATGAAGCTGGTACTGCTAAGAAGCGCCAAAAGCAATAACGATTGAGACAAAAGTAAAAATAATTGAGAGGATGGAGCAAAGTGAAAAGATGGCAGACGTTGCTCATTCTTTTAAAGTGAATCGTTCAACCATAAGCACGATTCTAAAGAACAAGGACAAGATGGTGAAGCATTTTGGTTTTATACTTTGTATAGCCAATTGTGTTCGTATCCTAGTACCTAGACAAAGTTTTTTGGTGTTACGAACAAATTGGACTTACAAATGAGCTCTCAGAACGGAACTTGTTTGTATGTAGGGGACATACTGTACACACAATACATTTTCCACTTCAGACAAGAGTTTTAAAACAGAGGATTTTTAAAAATTTATTTGGAATGTATTTTGCACAGTATAATAATAATAATAATAATAATAATAATATACTGAAAAAGATCATTTATTATAAAAAGCAAAATCAAACAATCATCCCTTACAAAACATCCCTCCAATGAGTCTCACTTGCATTTTAGACTTGAAGTTAAACACAGCCCTGTCCATTTTGCATCACCAAGAATCTTACAATCAGTAGAAATCAACAGAAATCAATAGCTTCAGGCTGCTTTGTTGCATCATGGTGCTGCAAATGTCACTGTGGATTTTTGTCATATTTAATTGTACAAACTTTTCCAAAGGCATCAACTAAGGCATTCACTGTGTGTGTGTGTGTGTGTGTGTGTGTGTGTGTGTGTGTGTGTGTGTGTGTGCGCGCGTGTGTGTCACATGTTGGGTTTTCAATGGCAGTGTAGCTTCTGAGAAACAAATGCTTTTATTCTTCAGTATATAACATGGCTGAAGTGAGCCTAAAGTGATTTTGGGTGCAATTCCACTTTCATGTTCCCATCATGGCGCTGAAGACCTATGATTCAGTGACTAATCAGGGACTCAGAATAAAGTAAGTATACTATTCGGACCCGACGGTTAATTAATGTTACTCGAGGATGTCTGTAGTAGTAATGATTGATTCGCATTA
This sequence comes from Clarias magur, assembly GCA_013621035.1. NCBI lineage: Eukaryota > Metazoa > Chordata > Actinopteri > Siluriformes > Clariidae > Clarias > Clarias magur. The sequence continues at coordinate 2,479,901 of QNUK01000054.1, forward strand.
GATTGCTGAGAGGATAGTGTTCACAGTGTATGAACGATTGTTCCATTACACATACTGGACGAGGGGTGTTCAGGTCAAACCGGGACTTGTGATTGTGAGGTATAACGGAACACAGTTATGAGAGTTTAGTTCTCTCTACAGGGTGGGCCATTTATATGGATAAACCTTAATAAAATGGGAATGGTCGGTGATATTAATAACTCGTGAAAGAATAAAGTTACGTTAAAACCAAGCACACCATTGTTTTTCTTGTGAAATTCCCAATAAGTTTGATGTGTCACATGACCCTCTTCCTATTAAAAAAACAAAAGTTGGATCCAAGATGGCCGACTTCAAAATGGTCACCATGGTCACCACCCATCTTGAAAAGTTTGCACCCTCACATATACTAATGTGCCACAAACAGGACGTTAATATCACCAACCATTCCCATTTTATTAAGGTGTATCCATATAAATGGCCCACTGCTTGGATAAAACGAAGGTAGAAAGTTTTCTCAATACTGCCTTCTTCACAGAACTCCTTGAAGGCTGCAAGCATGTGGCAATAACTTGAAGCAAGATCAGGACTGTATGGGGATGTGGCCAGCCAAGTTCCTGTAATGTGCAAATGGTGTTTATTGTGTGTACAGTCCACACAGAGAGACGCGTCTCTTCCACAAGTTGGCGATAAGTTATCTGCTGATTTCCAAGGAGCAGGCGTTCCACCCTGTGAATGTTCACGGGAACGACTGCAGTAGGCACCGATTCACCTCATCCGGGATCTCGTTCTCAGACGTACACCTTCTTTGAAATGTTTGGACTTTTCAAATGTTTTAGTGCGGCTAAGAGTCTCATCAGCATACAGTGCACGAGGTCTTCTCTTTGTTGCTAGGAAAAGTCCCGTTTTCACTCGAATGGCCCCATGCACCTCATTGAACGCATCAATTTTCCTCGTAAGATCCTAACATGAGGATTGTTCTGGATTTACTCGTCTTGAAAGTTTTTAGAACTCAGCGCTCCGAAGCTAGAATTCAACAGAATATTTTATTGATGTGTCAAACAGAGGTTATTATTTCTCATTTATTCCTGTAGTATTTTATTCATCCTTCTATTTTTCAGTAGCAGACACAGCTCTCAATCTCTGTGTCATTGTAGGAGAAAAGCAAATGGCTTGAAATAAAGGACATGGCGAAATATGCAACCTAGGCTATCAGTCTGTCTGTCTGTTATTCTCTCGCTCGCTCTCTCGCTCTCTCTCTCACTTTTCAATTTAAACTTGCTTTCACTTCTGAATATTTTCATACACACTCGGCTCTTTTGTCCTTATGTACTGCAATTTGTTGTGGATAATAACAGCCTTTCAGCCTCCGCTGCTGGGAGACACTCAGAGCCTACCAGAGAGATCTACACACACACACTTAGTATATATATATATATATATATATATATATATATATAATTTTGTTATATAAGTTTAGTATGTCTGCATTATTATGTACAAGACCATTCAGTATCATACAAGACAAACCTAACAGCTGCTTCACTTAGAATCCTGCACACATCTGTATCGAACACTACCGCTTATGTTCAAGCAAAGAGTTTCCACACCAAATATTGACCGTTTATTGTTTATGTTATTACTTAGTGCTTTTTATAGAAGTTTCTTTTAATGTAGAAATGTTTTCAAAGGCATCATTGCATATGGCTTTTTTTTTTTTGTTCGGATGTTCCCAAGACTTTTGTACAGCACTGTAAAGAAAACAGCTGTTAGGTTTTACTGAGCATGCTGGAGAATAGGAGTTCTTTTGGCAACTTCGTCACATTTTCATGCAAAACCCAGGAGTCTACTGTACATTACTGCTTAATTTTTTTTTCCCCATCTGAAAACCGGTCTGCCATGTAATAGTCGCTTTCTTTACAAGCATGCGAATATTCTTCTGTAATGTTATTTATTCAGTCATTTTAGTGTATTTTTGTAGGGAATGGTCTCGTACATAATAATGCAGACATAATAAACTTATGTAACATAATTTGTACAGTACTGTATATATATATTATATAATATGTGTGTGTGTGTGTGTGTGTGTGTGTGTGTGTGTGTGTGTGTGTGTAAATCATGGATACGGGTTCCTGATCACTGCTCTGTCTCGTCTCTTGCACACTCTTCACAGTCTGCTGGTCATCATCACAGTGATTTGATTACACATCATCCTCTTGTGCATGCGTTTCACTTGCCTAGCTCTACAGTTCCACTGGATACATATATCATGATTCGTTTAATTCGTAGACTAGATTTGTTGAAAAGTTTACTTGAAGGTTGTGAAAGATTAGATTGTATTTAACACTCACAGATGTGGTCGAAGTACACATATCCTGGAGATTCCTTAGGGCAAATATCTCTCCATTTACTTGTGTACTTGAGTAAATGTACAGAAGTACTCATCTTCAAGTATCAGAATCAAGTATTAGCGTACAGTAGGGTTTTTATAGTGAAGAAAAAAAAAATTTCATACACCTGTTACGTTATTACGTCTCAAAGGAAAGACAAGGATCAGAGGCGTTCCGATTATGCGTAATAGCTCCCCTTGTGGTTGTGTAATGGAATAGCACGTTGAAATGTGGTGAAGTAAATGTACATATATTTGCTGTGTCGTGTCCTTTAATAAAACTACTCACAGATGTGCGATCAAGCATCATGAAGCTGTGTTTCAGAGGAACAAGCCACAATTTATTTGTAATGCTACTAGATGTGCGTTTAGCGTAATGTTCTAACATATTTATGCTATCTCCATTGGTGGGATTATGAAGCTTACTACACCAGCGTGTTCAGAAAACACGCCATGATTGATTGTTTCTTTCATCTGTCTCAGTTCATCATCACTACAAATCCTTCCTCTGCTCTGTCTCGTACAAATCCCTCAGGATGAACGGAGACAAGAAACGAGTGACTTTCTTCGCTTCATCCGTCCATATCTCCAGACACACACACAAAACAACAACAACAAAAAAACAAACAAACGGAAAGCAAGAAAGGAAGCAAGAACGTTTATTATACAAGAGATTCATTAGACACGCAGACAATACAAATGATCTCTCTTTCGGCGTCTCTGATCTTCCTGTCCCGCTTTCACTCCGTTTACTCTCCCCCCTGCAAACACGGAGTTCGATATCGCGGTGACAGTAAAGAAGACGCGTTTAATTGATGGGGCTTATTTAGAGGGGAGCGGGGTATCGACTGCCATTGGTCTGCTATTAAGTGGCTTGGTTTTTACGTTACTTCTGTTGGCGTCTTCGTAACGTTCTTTTCCCCAATGAGACGATCCTGGCTGCTAAAGTGTAACAGCCACATCATCATCATCATCATCATCATCATGAGGTTTTAAAGATTTTGTATGGAAAATCTTTTTTGCCTCTTTTTCACTTTCCTCGGTTAAAAAACAGAACTCTCTCTAGAGAGATCAGCCGGGATCGAGCCCTGGGCAGGCGTCAAAGCTTATTAAAAAAGTCTAATGAAAACGGCAGAATAAACACAGCATTAATTTGAAACAAGTGAGAGTGCACCGCCCTACCGTACACGCCTATAAATAATACATGCCTCTGCCATCTCCATGAAATATAAAATGTATGATCACCAAGAATCCGAAATAACAGCTTACTGCATTTAGATTCGGCGTAAAATTTAATTCATTACTTTCCCCCTGAACCGTCTCCTCCTGTTTCTTCCCCCCCGTAGCCGTCTAATCGCTGATTCTGCCCGAAGGCTCTGCGCATTGTTGAATTTCTAATTTAGGTAGATTAATTAAATTATATTTGCTTTCCTCTTTTCCTTTCCCTCTCCCCTAGTTTTTTTTTTTTTTTTTTTCATTAGCTAGCCAGTCAGGTGTTGCCTCAGTTACTTCCTCAGACAATTGAAGATCCATAGTGCATTGCGCCAGGAAGTGCGGAGTGGCACGACTCGTCTCCTGTGACTTTGTGGCTCTGTGTTTTGTGATGAACCAATTTCACCTGCGGGGATAAAAAAAAAAAAAAAAAAAGAATAAAAAAACAACAACAACATAGAGCTGCTTCTTAAATGAATCCCTTGGTTTAATGTACAGCAAGGATTCCCGCTACATTATATCCTCAGTTGACGTTGTTGCTTTTCGTGTGGTTCACAGGCTGCCACTTTGAAGCGTTAGTCTTGAAGTCAAAGGTGCTGAAATTCTTCATTGTACACCATGTTTTGGGCACAATCTTGCACACACACATACACACTATGGGAAATACCAATTAGCTTAATTTGCATGTCTTTTGACTGTAAGAGGAAGCTGGAGTGGAGGAAGCTGAAGGAAAAACACCACGCACTGGGAGACTGGAGATGGCACTTAGGACCACCCATATGGAGTTTATTCCTAATAATGTATTAAGACCTCTGCGGGAAATGGTGATGTTCCCTATAATTTAGAACACCTTGAATAAACCACAGTCCACTGCAGTTGACTGAACCACTTGAATGCAAAGTGTATTATGTGTTTATCATAAAGCAGAATCTCTCCTGGATTTAAGCAGTAACACCAAAAAGACTGAAAGTTAAAGTCGGAGTTTTTAATTTCAAGATTATAGCAAAGCTTTTGTTTGTGCGAACGTTAGTCAGAAGGAAAGTACCACATTCAGACTTTCATCTTTGTATCAGCCTTGTATACACTATTCTTGTTTATAATATTACACCCGGAAGCTTAAATGTCAAGAACAAAAGCACATTTGCCCGAACTGTTGAAACTGCTCTCAAGCGCCTATCTAAAATCAGCATGAAGTGCTTTATTAGGCTGCTTTAAAAAAAAAAGGCAGCATAGTCTGTCATAAAAAGGTCATACGCTCATAATTTGTTATTATCACGTTTACAAAGGCTTTGAAGATACCTGTAATTGAGAGAAGTAAGGCGACAGATGCATTCAGGTTGTCTGAATCGACGTTATTAAAAGCACATAGAGCCCAATTTAAACAGCGTACTGTACGAGGGTGAGTTCGAAATTATCCGCGCCATGGCTGTAGAACTAATTTTACTTAACTTTTAGAAAAGTTTTTCGACTTTGTCTATCTTTGTCTATCTTTGTCAACAAGCTTTGTGTTCCCTCATTTAAAAAAAAAAAAACGTTTTAGGGCTGAACTGTGAGCCACGAATGCCACGCTGTCTTCACTTCTTCAACAGAAGTGAGACTTCATCGTAATAGGCTGACCAGACAGGTGAAAGACGAGATGGATCGAGATCAGGACTACAGTGGAACCTTGGATTACGAGCATAATTTGTTCCGGAAGTGGGCTCGTATCCCAAAACACTTGTAAACCAAATCATCATTTCCCATAAGAAATAATGAAAACTCTAATTATTCGTTCCAAAGCCCCCAAAAATAAATACATAAAAATAATTAATACAATCTATAAAATGAAAATAAAACAAATTAATCTGCACTTTACCTTTAAAAAAAAGTACAAATAAATCCTGACAGATAAGTGTTTCCGTTGGTGCACGCAGTGTGTGTGTGTGTGTGTGTGTGTGTGTGTGTGTGTGCGCGTGTGGAATTTTTAGCCCCTTCCCTCACCTCGTTTTACACAGTAACACTCCTCCTCCCTCTCCCCACCTCGCTTTTTAAGATTCACAACACACACACACAACGGAAACACGGTTTTAACAGGAAAAAAATAAATCTCTCTGAGACTGGCATGAGCGCATGTTAACGGACTCACTTTTTAAGTTTCACAACAATCGCATAAACACAGCGGAAACACCGTTTTTAACGGAAAAAAGCGAGACTGGCATGAGCGCATACTTAAGGATTCACTTAAGTTTCACAACAAACGGACACACACACAAACACGGAAACACCGTTTTAACAGGGAAAAAAGAAATCTCTCTGACCTGGCGTGAGCGCATACTAAGGGAATCACTTCTGTAAAGTAAAAAAATACAAAATGAACCAGCACCAGAACCAGAACTTAGTAGTGATGAATCCATGTCTCGTCACCAGGAACGATTCTCTTTAAGAAACTTTCTCTTTCCAGTGTCCAAATTGTGTTTGCAGATATCCAAACATTTCTGTTTATGCTCTTCTGTGAGTTGTTTCTGTTCCCTAGTCCACCAGATACACCATTATAACGGACGTGCAGAAAAACTATTTCAGGTCACCAAGTCGGAAAAATGCGCCACTTGTTAAAGACTCTTGTTGTCTGCACCAAATGATGCTCATGATATTGTATGTATGTTTTGTGTAAACTTTAGTTGTAATGTATATCCCATCAATCTATCCATCCATCTAGGAACCTCTGCGGTCCAACTAGGGTGACATAAACTACAGGTACTTGAGGAATGTCAATTAGCTTAATCTTAGCTTAGTCTTTGGACTGTGGGCGGAAACTACCCAAAGTACCCGGAGGAAACCCACCAAGCACAGGGATATCATGCAAACTCCATGCCCACAGACCCCGAGGCAGGAAATATATAAACAGTTGGACACTATTTCTTTTCTATTTTGTATTATTCTACGTATATACCCCTCTAAGTGTCTGTAATGGTGCAAATAAATGAGCCAATTGAAGACAAATGTGCAGGTCTCACTTTAATAAATAAAATAAAGACGGATAACGGGAGACACTCCTCTTTCACTGCGAGTGACAAATCCACAGGACACTTCTCCTTCCATTGGGACTAATTGTGACGGATGATAAGCCCCTGTAGCCACCTGGGACTGATGGGCACAGAGGCCACACCTCCTTCCCTGGGACTGATGGGCACAAAGACCATGCCGACCTAACTGGGACTGATGGGCACAAATACACAATACGTCCTGTTTCAAGACTAAATGGCTCAAGGCCATACCTTCTTCACTGGACGCACGGAGGCCACGCCTCTTTGACTGTAGCTGATGTTCACAGATGATATGCCACCCCCCTCCCGCTCACAAGATTGAGGCATAAAGGCCACATCTCCTTTGCTGGGACTGAGGGATACAGATGCCGTGCTACTTCTGTCCTAAGACTGAGAGGCACAAAGACCACACCTCCTTCACCATGACAGACAGATTAAGAAACGACTTCTATCACTGGCACTGACAAGCCTCGATACAGCAGCCCCTTCATTCCTAAAACTGATGAGCACAGGCGTCACAACTTTTTTTTACTGAGACAAGCACAACTGACATGCTCCTTTTTCAGCACACAGTGTAGCTGTCATCCACATAAATGGCTGGTTTAAAGAAAAATCCACTTTCCAACTTTGTGCCCGAGACAGTGCCTACGGGCGCAAAACAGTATATTTCTCGTCTTTTCCTTTTTTTGTGGATTAGTCTAAGACATGGCCGCGACCTAAACCTCAATTTGCCTCAAGTCTGTGAAACAGATATGTCTGCCGACCATTTTTGGTTAAGATGCCCCTTTGTTGCTTGGACAGTAAGCTTAATACAGGAGCTTCAGCGGCAAACTCAAAGAGATAACTAGATGAGATGACGTCAAACCCCCAAACATTTTTGGCTGCTTCGTTTCGGCAAACATGTCCTTCCGTTCTCAGAGCACTAAAATCTAAAACCTCAATTTCCCCCCAGGTGATTAGACTTCATGAGAAATCCAGTATGACTGCGCTGAGCCGAGCTGATATTTAACACATGTAGAGGCTTTTAGACAAGAAAGATTATATGTATTTCTATTATAATTAGACTCCGGGTCATAGGAAGCCTCTTTATTACTGCAATTAATATCTGTGAGCCGGATTTGCCTGGGCTAAGCGTGTTATTAAACCCAGCGACATAATCGCATGTGCTGGGTGGCAGCCAGGAATAGATGGTAAACATGAAGGAGGGAATAACAGAACTTTCTGTGGCAGAGCCGAGTGTTTCGGATATCGTGGGATGTACTGCACGGTCGCTAAGGTTTCTCGCTATGAATTAGGAAACGGTTGAACCGTTACCTATGTCGAGCCAGGACAAGGAGAGAGAAAGACATGAGGAGAGTACGGAGGTTAACCGCAGTCGTTCTCAGACCGGCTGACCACCTTTATCCGTTTAAAGACGAGACAGCAAAGGTCGCCGACGGCCATCGTCTCATATTCCTATTCATCGGCAGCCTGCGTAAAGCATTGTGGTGATTCATATCTGTAATCTCCTCCCGAGAATGTTTTTTTTTTTTTCCCCCTCCCTCTGCTCTGTGGCCATGAGACTTAAAGATGAATGGTTTTCATTTGAGCATTGGCAGGTCACATGTAGGCCACGGCGATGGCGCGCCGCTCTGAAATGCAAATGCGAAGGAGAACCTGCGGTTGCCTTCCAGTCAACACAAATCACGTCTATTGGGATCGCACAGGAGAGAGCGAGAGACGTACGGAGAGAGGAAGATATTTTAGGGCTGCGACGCCTTATCCAAGTGCGAGGTTTGTACAGAACCTCTGGTGACCCGGCGAACAAGTTCATCGCCATCAGAGTGGTGCATTTTGGGATTACAGTCTTGTAAAATGCCTTGTGTTTCGATGCTGCCTCGTGGCCTCTCGGATCGAAAGGTCTCCCGATTTTGCTCACTGACATGACAGAAATTAAAACGTATCGTTTAATTAAAAACCATTATATAACATGACCACAATACTTCACTCAACTGATTATTAGCCAGGGTACTATGAAAATATATATGTTTTTACTACATGGTATAACTTTAGCCCATAAAACTGTTTCAAATGCAAATCTTATTTGTCACATAGACAGTAACACACAGTACAATATGCAGGGAAATGCTTATACTTTGGTGTACTATTATGTTATGTATTATACTTCACTCTGGTATCACTGTAATACTTCAGATAATACCTTAGTGGGCACCGTAGGACTGTATAGGGTACCAGGGTACTGTATGTACTATGTGAGTATTGTGATAGTACTGTGGTATGTACCACCATACTTTGGTGAATATTATGGTACTTATTGGGTACCACGTTGGGTACCATATGGTATGTTTATACATACTGACTGTACCATATGTTATGTTATATATGTTAGCACATACTGTATTACTGCTATGGTATAGTAAAGGCAGTACCATATTGCTGTATGTAATGTTAAGTATTTAAATAATGTGACACTCATACAATGTTACCTATCCACTATACTTTCTAATACAATCCACTAGTATCCACTACTTTGGTTCAAGTTAGAACCTTGTGCCATACTATAGTACATTAGTATCGTACTTGAGGCTATACTGTCGTAGAATATGTGCTATAGTGTGTTACATGTACTATATCAGCAAATGTTACAGGTACCATCTTTGTGCTCAGTTTTACATATATATATATATATATATATATATATATATATATATATATATATATATATATATATAGATAGATAGATAGATAGATAGATAGATACATATATTATATTATAATTGTGTATATATATTGTATAATAGTTTCCCTAGCTATTCCCAAGCTAGCTAGTTTGCTAGGTTCTTGGGTTATTTATTTATTTATTTATTTATTTATTTATTTTTATTTATTTTTGCGATGGAGAGAGTGTGTAAAAGCCCACACAGAGAGGAACGTAAGCCCATGATAGAACTGAGGACCCTGAAGCTGTGAGGCACCAAATGATACATTTAAATTATTAAGTATTTTATTTGCTGGTTTGTAAACGGAATTGCATCATATTGCAATGGCTTCTGGGTAACTTGAGCCCCCGAAATCTGCACTGACGCTGACTTGATACCACGGAGATCCAAAGATCCAAAGGGAGCAATTTAGCAACTTTATTTAATAAATTCAACAAAACTACTACTACTACTACAAATAATAATAATAATAATATAATAATAATAATATCATCATCATCATCATCATCATAAATCATTATATTATTATATTATTATTATTATTATATTATTATTATTGTTATTATTAGTGGTAGTAGTAGTGATATATTTTTGGTTTAATAATAATATTATTTTTTAGTTGTACTATGGCACAAGACGAAGCTGTGGCTTCACTCCTGGAAGAACTGCATACAAAAGGGGAAAAAGTGAAAGAATTAAAAAAAAAAAAACTGCAAAGCCAAACCAGTGATTGGATCAGGCTTGTTTATGAAGAAAGATGGACAGAGAAGAGAACAGAGTGAGACCATAACCACGGTGACCTCAGTCGGTGGTGGTAAAAACCCAGAGAAAACAGAAAATATGATCTTATAGAGGGGCCAGGTTTCTGAAATCAAATAAACGTGTGAAAATGAGAAAACTTCATTTGTGACTCGAACTGCAAAACCCACAGAAACAGGAATCCACAATAACAAAACCAGAGAATGTTGACGGAAACTCTGGTCTGGTAACGTGTGATCGTATCGCTCACATCCAACATGGCTGCAGTGAGACAAGTCATGTCTCCAAAATGTCTCATGCCTGATGACAGTAGAATTTACATTTCCTTCCCCACTACACACTTAACTTTACACTGTATATTACGGAGTGTTTAACTTTGACGCAACGACCTTCCAGAGCCCCCTAGTGGTGGCTGGACTTAATACACATTCTGGCTAGTCCTAGCTTATTCTGTGTTTCATTTGAAATACAGTCACTTATTTATTTATTTATTTATTTATTTATTTATAATAAGACTACCGGGCACCATGTTTATAAGTACCTTTATATTTGTTTTACATTGCCTGACCCTTTTTGACTTTTGCACTGCTTCTTGATTCAATGGATATGATAATCACTGACTTTAAAGCGTACATTTTTATTAATCCTTTCACAAATAGGCTGCGATTTCAATTAAATTACTGAGAAATTTCTTTTCAAGTTCCTGAATTCTAAGCAAGCCTTGGGAAGGGAGTAATTCATCAGGCTGATATCAACCAGGTTCCAGCTTTATATTCGTGAGTGAATCAAAATCATTGCAAGAATATAAAAAAAAAAGCAATCTTATTTTGTTTATTTTTAGAGAAAGTTTTGCCATTTAGTAATCATAAAGCCTGAATTCTGCAAATTTGTCCGTGCATTTTTCATTTTATCATTTGCTTTGTGCACATGAAGTCAGTGCAAGCTTAGCTGCTGTGATTACAGCTAACTAGTTATGCGTGACATCCAACAAACACATATTTCCCACAGTGCGTGCCATATTGTTCTACACTTTAGTACCCACCTTCTCATGGGTTTTTTTTTTTTTTTTTCACAGAGATATCAGCTTTCCCAGAAACACCTGACTTTGTTGGCCGTCAAAAATCCCAGAAGGCGACTCTGTGAGTGATTTTAAAATGGAAGTCATCAATATTATAGTTCCTTCATTAAATGGAATGACTGCGGAAACTCAGTGACCGCTGATGGTTTTGCTCTACTCTGCTTAAGAGAGGCCGGAATAAGAGAGAGAGAGAGAGAGAGAGAGACGGAGGGAGAGAGCGATAGAGTATGAACGACAGCCGGAGAATGTTTGACACAGATAAATTCGGCTCATTTTGAACGACTGCGGGGCTGAAATGAAAAGGCCATTTTCTCTGCTAACAGTTGCCAGATCATGACTCAATGCCAGAGTCATTCAGCAGCCTGGACACACATTGCACATTCTCATTGTGTCAAAGTTGGCAAGATACGCCGCTTTGATTTTCCTGCCTGTTTACCAGACAGCAGATAAACGAACATGGTGCGCGTGCGTGTGCACTTATGAGGCGGAGATGAGCTTAATTGGGACTGACTTACTCTCATTCTGACATGTCATGACACCATGATTAGAAAATGTGATGTCCCCTGTTTCATTTTCAAGCTGCAAATATTTATATCATACCTTTTTAAAATTTTTATTTTTTTTATGTTGTTGGACTGGTGCAGTTTTGCCACGTTGCCAGGTTGGAGGTATGGAGGTACTGTAGGAGGGAAGATTGAAGAAACAGACATATTCATTTGTTTGGTCTCCCAATTGGGGATATGTCCATTCTTGCTGGCTTTGTGTTTGCAGATTAAAAATGCAGTTATAATTCACCCATTTTGAGTTTCCAAATTGGGTACACACATTTTTGGCAAGTTTGGATTGCCAGATTGGAGCTATTTAGATTGGAGGTATTTATTCCTACCCATGTTTGGTTATCTATATTGGAGCTAAAGCTGTTTTCCAAATGTGCTTGGGTTTCCAGCTTGACAAAAACGACTGAAACGGTTTCCAGAAAGGAGCTACAACCTTCATAATTGTGTCATAATTGTTTGGATGCCTGGAATCACAGACGCTCCTGAAAAGTTTATGTAGAGGTACAGTACAGTGAAACCACTGTCACTGACTTTAAACTTCTAGATTGGTGGAAATGTTGTGCTTGCATGGGTTAATGTGTACGAGTTGTAAAAATGACTGTGCTGACAGGGTGTATGTACAACAATGCTGCCGTTTGTGTTGCCAGGCTTGAGGTACAGCAGTGTGCTTTACCAATTTGGGTCGCAAGATTGGCCTACTAACCTACTTTCAGTTGCCAGATTGGAAGGACAGCAGTGCCAGAACCAGTTTGAGTTTGTAGTTGGGGGCATGGCCATGATGAATCAGTTTAGGTTTCCACACGGCAAGTATGACCATGGGTCACCAGATTGAAACAATGGACATTTCTTTTACTCTTTTAAGGTTTCCAGATTGGAGAAACAGCAGTGTTTACCCAATTTATGCTTTCAGATTGGTAGTAGGACTCTGCTAGTGTTGTTGTGTATCACTGATGATAGACTACATCAGTGCCATACATGGCTATTTCACCCATATAAATTCAGGTTGGAGATGGACATACAGTATGTACAGTAACTCTTGTCCATGTATTGAGAAAAAAAAAGAGGAGCTGACCATACACTGGGCAAGTATTCTAGTATTGAAATGATTAATGATATTGGTAATTTAACTGTGTATGAACGTTTCTTTCCCCCAAACCCTCTCTGAGATCTGATCTGACTCTGGCTGCAAGAATATTGAAAGAATATTGAGTCAGTGCAGTTTCTCTACAACTCCCATGATTTACTGTACTGTAAAAAAAAAAAAACCAAAAAAACAGCCAATATGTCATTAATGCATGTGTTACTCTACAAGTCCCATGATTCAAAGTAGCTATGGCATTTATAACAGCGGGATGTTATACATCAATTCAGCAATCAGCAGTTTTTTTTTTTTTTCTTCACTTTTTTGACCTCTGCCAGGAAATGATATTGAGTTCAGGGCAAATAAAGAGAGAGAAATGATTCTTAGTGATTGGACTCTGGCTTCTGTATGTCCCTGGCCACTTGACAATGCTGGAGACATTACTGGGTCAAAAACACACGGAAGATGAAAGAGCTGCTGATCCCTCCGGCCATTTCCACTCCTCACAAATTGACAAATAAAGAAGGTATTCTTTTCAGTCACTACTTCAGCTTTCCAACATTTGATTTCACTGAAATGTTGAACAGTTTCCCATTCAAGATTAATGACGAACCCTTAGGAACCCGGGAGCACTTCCAGAAACTGCTCGGCAGAGGAACGAAGGGCAATTTTAGTTCATGAAAATGAGAACTCTAGCACATTTTTTTTAAGCGTCATTGCAAACTCTGTGGAAGTTCTACAACATAAAAACATGATAATGTGTCGTTGTTCAATTAAAAATAAATTTTAATCACTGACGAATTGTTGTGGTATAAGCAAAATAGAACACTCCTGGAAGTCCAATGTGATGTACGTATATTACTGTACATACAGTAAGTTTGGATACGCCAGTCAAAAGTTTGGGCACAAGTTGTAGAACTTGTAGAACAATGCTAGACGTTACAAAACTATGAAATAACACATATGGCATTGGATAATTGTCAGCTGTTCTGGAACAGTTCTTGCAAGAACCGTATCGTGTCAAGTGCATTTGCAAAACCCATCAAGCACCATGATGAAACTGGCTCTGATGAAGTCCTTCCCAGGAAAGCAAAACCAAAACTTTCCTCTGCAGCAAAGGAGAAGTTCATTTAGAGTCACCAGCCTCAGAAATCACCAATTAACAACCAGCACCTCAGATTAGAGCTGCAATGAAGGCTTTACAGAGCATAAGTAGCAGATATACATTTCAATATCACCTTACTTCCATTGTGAACTTTTAACAAATCTGCTTTATGGATGTTGTCAGTATTTTACGTGCCAATCTATATATTAACAGGAAACGACATCTTATTAGAACAATTTCGAACTGTCATTTAAGCTAATAAGTAGAAGTAATCCAAAAAAAAGTTACTGATGCTTTGCCAGAATATGCTTCTATTCGAATGAGATTTGTTTTGTTTTGTTTTATGTCTGAACATTAGACCGCAGTTACAACACTGGCCACCTAAGTTTAAATGAGAACACTACATCAACCCCAGGTTCAGCTTCACCTGAGGAATAATTTGTGTTACTTTGCTTCAAACGCAATATCTTGCAACGAAATTGTAAAGTATCAAATTACAATCTTGAAAATGTAATAATCAATAACAGCCTATCCCTTTGGTCGTCTTACTGCTGTATATCTTACATCACAAACACTACAAGACTGTATACTGTAGGAGTTTGTTTTGAAGGTGACGACGCAAAACGCAAGAAAACATCACGTTTCACTTTATAAGTGTTACAGTATGGATGTGATATACTAGCATACGGATGTAGGTATGTTCAATATATTTTTCATCCATTTTATTTTTTATCACAGATCTCAAATAAACAGCTTAAAGAACATTGCTTACCTTTTGTGCCTTGCATTCTCTAATGGCCTTTGGAAACTCTAAACTGCTTCCTTTTGTCCATAATGCACCTGAGGCTAGAATAAACCGGTGTGAGTGCTGTTTAGTCCATTGCAACATCACTGCTCTACAAACAAGCCCCTAGAGGTGTGGGAAGTTTTCACTTATAAACATTTACAGCCCTCGGCATGCTAACCGGGCTCCTCTCAGCTAACAGAAAGAGTTCCTGGAAGTATGTAAAGCTGTTGTAATGATCTTTTATTTTTACACTCAGCAGTGTAGCTGAACTATGGGAATTTAGAGAGGGTTTTGTAGGAGCCAAAGAATGTGATTATTACGACTTTCTCATGATAGCTCTATGCTTTTACCTTTTCCCCACATTCTGATCTTTCAGTTGTTCAGCTATCACATTTTCTTGCATTCAAGCTACTCTACAAGACACAATAGTTTGCCTGCGGTGCTCCTACAAAAGTTTGATCATTTATTTATCTGTCTGTAGCTAGCGTTTTAAGAACTAATATGGCAATTAATTAGCATGCAAATGATCTTGCATAATAAAGTAATAAAGTACTATTGGAGACGATCTGGGCTAATACACTATGAATGTAGCAATGTGAATGTTAATATTTTAAATATTGCATATTTTATTTTTTATATTCATCTTCATTTGCTATCATTAATTTAATGAATTTCTTTTTTAGAAAAAGTCAAAATACTGAGAAATAAAGTAATAATTCTGAGATGAAAGTCAGAACTCTGAGAAAAACGTCAAAAGTTTGA
This sequence comes from Clarias magur, assembly GCA_013621035.1. Taxonomy (NCBI): domain Eukaryota; kingdom Metazoa; phylum Chordata; class Actinopteri; order Siluriformes; family Clariidae; genus Clarias; species Clarias magur. Next base: position 2,495,353 of record QNUK01000054.1, read on the forward strand.
GTATAAAGTGTATAGTCAAAAGTTTAAAGTCACACTTCTGAGAGGAAAAAAAAAACTGAAGTTTTAAAAGACAGAATTCTGAAAAAAGTGACAATTCTGAGAAAAAAGTCAACAATCTGAGTATAAAAGAGGATTTTGAGAAAAAAAATGAAAAAAAGTAAAAATTCTTTGTTTAAATTACGGATTAATGAACTTTCTCAGAATTCTGACTTTTTCCCTAAAAATTCTGTTTAAACTCAAATTTCTGACTTTTTTTCTCAGAAGTTTGAGTTTAAAGATGGAATTCTGATAAAGTCAAAATTCTGAGATGAACATTAATGAATTTTGTACTGAAATAATGTTCATGATTAGGTTCATGTAAAAGTAATCATCGGGTTCATCGGGTAAACCTCTTTAACATAACAAACTACATTTACAATTTATCTTAAATCATTTTAGTAAAAGAGACATATCAATATTTAAAGCTACACAAGGCCAACTTTAAAAAAAAAAATGAAGTCATGAGAATTATTGCTAAAAAGTCAATGCGCTGATGTCAACTTCCTCAGGACTAGCACTGGGTCAGCGGCTAAGTGGTAGTGGATGAGCTAATAATATCAGAACAGCCAGGGATTCAAGCTGTAAAAAGTCATCAAGAACATTGAAAGTGGACTTGGTTGAGTGAGTGGAAGTACATATCATCTCACCGTGTGAAGAGTAAGTCTTTTCTCCATTCAGGAGTTCTATTTTGTTCCAGTAATGAGCTTAAAGAACAGTTAAACTATTGATCCATGACACATTTAAACTGATTCAGGTTCATGGTTCACTCCTTCTCACTGCGAGCTGTGTGGAGGTCAAATCAGATCCACACGCTGAAGTGGGAGTTTGAATTGCACGCCAAACCATGAACATAAACCCCTCAAGGGTGTTTTATTTGGCCTTAATTTGTTATATAGTTCCTTGGAAGCTTTCCATTTGGATGGATGTGTATTCTGCAGCAAGGTCACTAGTGAACTGCAGCAAAAAGGAAGATGAGTTTGTGTATATTAGCAATTAGGCCTATGCACTGTAATATACATACATATCAGCATCAGTATCAGCATTAATTGTCAAATATTAAAGATCTCTATATAATAATAATAATAATAATAATAATAATAATAATTCAATTACTTGTCAATGTACTGTACCTTACATCACAGTGAAATAATTTTTTCACAGTTACAGTAGGAATCTGTGGTTAGAGCTCAGGGTCAGACAGGATACAGAGCCCATGGAGATAATAAAAAATGCAGTTGTTTGTAACACTACTATAATGTATGTATATAAACTTCGAGTTCAGCCAGTATTAAGCAAAGAAAACAGCGAAAGAGTTAAAAGGTATGGAATTGGATGAAGAATAGTCCAAAACAGTATTAAAACCTGCAATAATAATAATAACAAATACAATAATAATAACAATAATCATAATAATAATATAACATATAACATGTATGGCTCCATATTTATTGAACAACAGGAGTCATTGCCAAAATAGTCTCTGACTCAGTTTTTAAAAATTTTTTTTTTAAGATTTCTTATTCTGTATCAGTTATTAAGGTTAGAATAGGTCTAACACCGTATGTGTTAATGAAAGTACCCTTTTATTTTAATTAAGGTTTTTTTTTTTTTCGTTTAAATTTCAAAGTAGCACATCTTCTCTGCCCGTGGCCCAATTTCATTGAAACAAAGCCTATGTGTTAGCTCAAGCTTGGACAAAAAAACCTGTGAAAACCCCATTCAGATTTGTTTAGTAGCTTTTTCATGATGCTTGCACAAACTAACAGACAGGGGAAAAAAATCCTAAAATCATCTTGATATGTTCTATTACTCAACTTACTTCATTACAATATGTTTTTTCTTTTACAAATATCTTTGATGTACAGACTCCCCAACTTAACAGTTTTAGTATATGTATAGATAGTCAGAATCACACTGATATTCACCCCTTTAAAGAGATATTGTTGTGTTGATTTGCGTCATGGCTAGTAAAATTGTAGTGTCTCCAGTGTCTTTTCTACTATATATTGTTATTACAAGAAGACACATAAGCCACAACACATTTACAGTGCTCAAAATCTCAGCAATAAAGGTTCTTATTCTGATAACATATGCTCCTGGGAGGCTCAAACACCTCCGGGAATCTCATTTCTTTCGATTTCTTCCCAAGTGACGCGTCTTTGAACATAAAAAAAAAAAAAATGGAAAAGCTGAAAGATTTACTGGATTGGGAACAAGAATCCAACAAATAAAAAAATAAAATATTTATGCATTAAACCTCTTTTTTTATTTTCACTGAACTCTATGGGGCCAAAGTTCTTGTGTGTGCCTTAAAGGACTGATGCAAACTTGGACTTTTATTTGGACTCCCTGCTCCCAGTCTACCCGAGGCTGCAGTGGCTGCAGAATGCTGATTACATGATGAAGACTGATTTTAGGAAGTCGTAGGAGTGTTAGGAGTTAAAGCGGTTTCAGCTTCTTAGAGCTTGATTGGTTAAGGGCTTAGTTTTGACTCAGTATGGATTTGGTTAAATATTTGGTTTTGAGTCAAACTTGATTCGTTAAGGTCTTGGTTTTGACTCAGCCTTGAATGGTTACATTTTTAGTTCAGCCTCAAGTTGATGAGTTCAGGTCTTGATTTTGACTCAGCCTTGAATGGTTACATTTTTTGGTTTTGACTCAGGTTTCACTGGTTACATTTTTGGTTTTGACATAAACTTGATTGGTTAAGGTTTTGGTTTTGACTTCATCTTGATTATTTTTATTTTTATTATTATTATTATTATTATTATTTTTTTTTTTTTTTTTATTTTATTTTTTTTACAAAACCTGATTGTCTTGGTTTTTACTCAAACTGATTGATTATTGTTTTGTTTTTGACTCATCCTTGATTGGTTCAGCTTTTTGTCTTGACCCAGTCTTGATTAGATTTTATTCTAATTTTTTTTTTGGTTTTGCCTCTGACTTTATTGGTTGAGGCTTTTAAATCAAACTTCTTATTTATTTATTTATTTATTTTTTCTTATGTAAAGTCTTGTTTTTTAACTCAGAAATGTTTGATTGCAATTTAGGTCTTAATCACAAGGCATGAAATAAAAAAAAAAAAAAAAAAAAAGCCATCTGGTTTGAATTTTAAAAGCCATGATAGCAGCCCTATTTTACCAATTACATTTTATAACCTATTTTTGTCAACACAGCTTGTTAAAGCATTTAAATCGTGACATTCTTAATACCAGTCTTGAGACTGCATAATAGTGCTATTGATCTGGATATATATTCAGGTCTTGGAATCACTAAATATACCTAGACGACATTGTTGTGGTCTCTGTTTTGTCATGCACCTGGGTCAGTCCAGGGTTTTACATCATGAGGGTCTGATCTTATGAGAAATCTGCTTGAATTAGCTTGATTTAATTAATTACAAAAATAATCCCTATTACCCTTCATAACTTTTTCATTTTTACAAAATCTCTGAGCATTTCTTGCCTTCTGTGAGAGAGATCCTCTTCAGGCTTCGCCCTCCCCTCTCTCTAGCTACCTATCTTTTGTCATTTCCAAAAAAACAGATTTAAGACATTCTCATCCTCCCCTTCTGTCTTTCTCTGTTGTGACAGGCATGCTGAGGTACTGTCTGGGTCATGCCTATTCATCCATCATTTCTTCACTTTGTCAGTCCCTCTCCTCACACCTCAGTCCCTCTGCGCCCCCACCACATCCCCAGAGTGACACAACAACTTAGCAGGCCAATAAATCAAAGCCAGGCGCCACCACTTTGCGCTGCTAATGTAATTAACAGGTGCTAAGTGGGTTTAGCAGCCTGTAATTTCGTTGTGCCATTTTTGAGAGGCTTGTCAAAAGAAACTTGGCTGTGTGTGTGTGTGTGTGTGTGTGTTTTCTCATCAGCATTGAGGAAAGTTGGTGCTATGTCAAAGATTGTGGCTGAATAATAAACAGGGGAAAACTGCAGATGGGGAAAAAAAATGGAAGGGCTTACATAAAGTTTTGCTGTGTGAGTGTCTTCTATAATTGGAAAAAAATTCTAAAAAAGCAGGGCTAATGCGATTAAGAGCGTGAAGGTAAAAGGTGTTTCCGATGGCATGAAGTAGCGAAGCAGGACATTAGCATGAACGCGAGAAAGCTCCTCCCACACGCACCCCACATGGCACACACACTGACTCTCAGGGGACTGCCAATCAACTAAATCTGGATTACTCAGCAGCCAATCTCCACTAAGCCTAATTACACTCCTCCAATCTCTCGCTCTCTTTTTTCCCTCTTTCTCGCACAAACACAATCTTCCTCTGTTGTTCTGTCAATTATATGCCTTCTTTCGTCTCATTTTTGCTATTGCTTTCTTTCTTTTTTCATCTCCCTCTTTATGTCACACACTTTTCACTTTTTGTTTTAACACCACTCTGTCGTTAAATATAACAAATCTGTGATTCTTGGTTTCATTTGTATTCCATTTAAAAAGTGCGGTTACTAAACACAACAATCTTAACACTCAGTGAAGTCAGATGCTCACAATTGGGCAAAAGGGAAAAAAATGTAAACGATCCAAACCACTTCAGCTTATCATATTATTATATGCTTCAGTTAAGACAAATCAAGAAATGGCTTCTCATTTACTATGTATGTGTTTTCACTATGTACTGTATATGCTCACTACCTAAGATATATCAGAATCACACTGTAGCAAGTATATACTGTACATGGTGTGATGTACAGTATATCTAATGGAATGCAATTTTGTTTTTCTATTTTCATTGGTTCACATGAGTTTCCATCAACATACTCACATTTCCTTGTGTTTAATAGTCTAGGATATTTTACTTACCTTGATTCAGCAACAGCTTCTGTCAAACACTACCATCACCCATTGGAACTCATACATACAGTGAAACAATAACATTGCTATGAAACCCACTCTAAACACTAGCACCAACATACAATACACCATCAAACACCAGTACTCTCTAAAATTTCCAATTAAACCCCATCAAATGTTCTAAAACACACAATTAAACACCATCAAATGTTCTAAAACACACCATCAATCACCAGTATTCGCCACCATTCCCAATCAAAGACCATCAAATGTTCTAAAACACACCATCAAACACCAGTATTCTCCAACATTCCCAATTAAACCCCATCAAATGTTCTAAAACACACCATCAAACACCAGTATTCGCCACCATTCCCAATCAAAGACCATCAAATGTTCTAAAACACACCATCAAACACCAGTATTCTCCAACATTCCCAATTAAACCCCATCAAATGTTCTAAAACACACCATCAAACACCAGTATTCGCCACCATTCCCAATCAAAGACCATCAAATGTTCTAAAACACACCATCAAACACCAGTATTCTCCAACATTCCCAATTAAACCCCATCAAATGGTCTAAAACACACCATCAAACACCAGTATTCTCCAACATTCCCAATTAAACCCCATCAAATGGTCTAAAATACACCTTCAAACACCATGTTCTCCAACATTGGCAATCAAATACCATCAAAACACAAACTGTGGAACACCATCATTAGGATTCATTAGGAACATTAAAACTACACCACTAAACAACATCAGTCTTTATCAAAGGCCAACTTTGTCCTACCTCCCTACCTTCCTAACTCCCTACCAAAGTGCACAAGTACACATTACACCAAGTCTTTTCAAACATATCAGTCAAACACCAGTATTGTTCAACATTCCCAATCAAACAACATTGTTAACAACCTCTTGTGAAAACTCATTAATCATCGCCTATTAAACACATATTAAAACAACATCAAACATCTGGATTGAACAGCAGTGCTACCTACTGTAGCACACACCACTAAACACCATCAGTCTTTATCAAACTCCAACACTGTCCAGAACTTACCACCAAACACCAAATACACCCCAGTGTTCTCCAACATTCCCAACTACTCATCAATTTAAAATACTCAACCCCTTTAAACACTACTAATGCAGCATACCTCATCAGAAACTCTTAAAGCAGCTTGAAAAATAATATACACTGTACCAAAAACACCCAATTGAGCACCAAACGTTCACCATGAAACATCAATGTTCTCCAACAAATTCCACCATTCCTAATCAAACCCCAAAACGGTCCACCACACACCCCATAAGATACAAGACATTAGCATTCACCATCACACACTATCCAATAGTATCACTGTACACAAACATTGACACTATAATTGTGTTATGAGATGCTTCATAACCACAATAAAATAAAAGGCTGGTACAGAATGTACGCCAGCAAATCCAACGATTGACTGGTTTAATGGAAAATTAGCATGACTTATGTATTCGTGCTTGTGGATTTTGTGTTTTTCATATTTGCTTAAACTAAATGAATGTAGATGAGGCCGAAAATACCTCCACGATCGTTAACCCTGGCGCAGAGAACGGTTGCATGTGTTCCACCGAGTGTGTGTGCGAGCACATTGACGTCTGTCTGGTTGTCTACAGTAGCTAAGAAGGAAGGAAAAACACGCTTGACCAGAAGCGAGGAGCTCGAGTTGCAAGTCTGCGCAACGTGAGCTGATGTTAATGTCTTCTTTTCACGACAAGTTACCAATCGTTCATCCAGAAATCCCAGTGCGCTGCATTACTCGACATGAATTCCTACAACGCGAACCAAATGTTTTCAGAAACACGAGAGGCTCTTTCCAACCGGCCAGACCTGTAAACACTACCAAATGTGTGCGTGTGTGTGTCTGGCTAATGTGGTTGGCTTTGTAACGTGGATTATGAACTTGGTGACCCTGGATGGAGGCTTTGTTGTGGAACTTCTGACTGTGTCTGTGTTTTGCAAACTTCTCGTAGAAAGAAAAAAAGCGTACTGCATATGATGAATATTAACATTGTGCTATAAGGACACGGCGCATGTCAGTGTGTTAATCTTTTGGTATACGATTCTGAATGTCACATCCTGGAACATGCTTCTTTCTGATGTGTCGCGATCATAGGGGAATGAGTTTTAACTTTGTGCACTGGATTCAAAGCAATTGTGAGGAAAGTTTCAGTTAGGATAAGATTTCGCTTCAGCACTAGAGATATTAGTGGTACCCTACTTTATCATTTACAATATAAATACACATGTTGAATATTCACATATTCAACATGTGATTGAAAGGAATCATAGAGTGTGTGCCTTTTTGTTTTGGCCAGGCAATGTATTTCTTTTTCTCCCTATTTATCTATTCATCTGACTATCTATCTATCTATCTGTATGTATGTTTGTGCTCAACAGGAGCAGGAGCTTATTCTCGCCTCTAAAAAAGGGAGAAGAGCAGCGTTTACAGAATAGAAGCGACACATTCCGCAGAGGCGCGCGCGGCGCTCTCAGTTGTTAGCGCTCCAAAAGAGCGAGCGTGCTGCGGCTACAGCGCCACAATTAAAATAACCGATATTGATATGCTTCGTCCCCTCGTCCTCATAAAGCGCATTTTCCACTCGCCAACTTTGATGAATGGCTCGGCCTGGAGCGGAGACCGCAGAGCGCGAGCTGAGGTAGGCAATGCAACACAGCAAGTGGAGCAGAGGTAAAGCTGGAGGAGAAAGAAAAGACACACGCGGGAGAAAGAGAGAGAGAGAGACAGAGAGAGAGCGAGAGAGAGAGAGAGAGAGACAGTGGAGTGTGATGGCGATTCAGTATTGGATATTAATGTGCCGTGGGGGCAAAGCGCTGTCGGCTGCATAGCGCGAGATGAAGCTGATCGTTCCAGTTTACTTTGAGCTGCCAGATGAGATGACGAAGAATAAGCCTTAAAGAAAGAAGTGTATGTGTGTGTGTGTGTGAGTGTCTAGTGGTGCAACACAGACCTGAAAACATGCTGTCAGAGTCTTCATACGTGAAAACACATGCGCGCACACACACACACACACACACACACACACACACACACACACACACACACACACACACACACACACACACACACAGCCGGAGGGAGCGAGTGAGTCTATGGACAATAAAAGACAGAAACAGAGAGACAGAAAAAGAGAGGGAAATGGACACAAATGAAAGACAAAAAGGTTTTTTTTATTGATTATTATTAACACCCATTTGCATCCATCATTTTGGTATTAATATTGTTATGAAGTAACTGTTACAACTTTGTGGTCGTCAATCTAAATAATATAATTGAATCAAAAAACTTCAAAGACGACGTCCATGACGGTGCCAAATGAGCGTCGCGAAAAATGGGAAAGAGACAGCGGTAGAAGACATGCAAGGAAAGAGGGACGTGTTTGGGTGAAATGGGTTCGTGAAAGGGCTGGACACATTTTAAGGGCCATGCATGAATATAACCCGAAAAAGGAACAAATATGGAAATGTAGCAACAGACAGGACAGGACAGAACTGGGAGACCAAGATCAGGAAATAAAGGGAATTGGACAGAGACAAATGAAGATAGAGAAGCAGGAGCACGTCGATGCAAAATAAAGACAGAGAGACAAATAGATTTAGGGAAAGAAAAAGAATGATTAAAGGCCAGTGAGACTACAACAAAGATAAATCAAGAGAAGAAAACAGAAATATTACAGTAAGAGAGACAGAAGACAAATAAAGCATTGTAGAAGGATGCATAAAGACTGGAGTAAAAGACAGTGGACAGTTTGTCTTTGTCTGTCCAACATGAAATCTGTCTTTCTGTCTCTCTTTCCCTTTTTTCCCCACAACCTGTCTCTCGTTCTCTTTGTCTTTTCTCTTTCTGTCTGTCTCTTTCTCTTCTCCTTTTGTCTTTCTCTCTCCCACTCACCATCTATTTCTTATCCTCCTTCCATCTCACATCTCTTTCTCGCTGACTTTCCCTCCCCCTCTGTTTCACCATCCTTTTCTTGTCTGGCTGCCTCACATCAGCTGCCTCGCTTTTCTCGCCCTCTCTGTTGTTCACTCTCAGCCTCTTTCTGCCTTTCTCTGTAGTCTCCTGTGGTGACTTGGCCGTGCTCCCTCTCATGTCCTCTTGTCTCCTCACCACACAATGACGCAGACACTCTAGTTTTTAATCCCTCAGTGCCACAGTTAAAACCTAGCGGCCACACAAACAGTTTGCTGTTTACTAGTTTGTTTCCCAGGCTTGTATCTGGCAACGGCCACAAAGGCCAAGAGAGAGAGAGAGAGGTGGTCATAATGATGGAGAGAGAGATTGCTGGAGTAGAGATGAAGAAATACATCCCAAGTTTGTTTGTTTAAAAAGAAGCAGGTCTTTACTATAAAGTGAGACAGATGCAAAACAATGGCATTTCCACCGAGATCTTCTGCTAATAATAATCAGGATCGCCCATGATGTCACAGTCCCCAAAGGGGCGTGGCTTTTTTTTTTGCTTCTGTGCTTATTTATCACAGTGAACCTGGTGTCCCCGTGACCCTTGCCGGAACCCCAGTGTATGCTGGTAATACAGTATGAATCCAAGTAAACCCGAGGTCCTGTAATACTGGGACCCAAAGTCCCCATAGTTACCGCAATACCAGTTTTGTGTGTGTGTGTGTGTGTGTGTGTGTGTGTGTGCAGTGCCCGTGAGCTGCATTACAAAAGCAGAACACACTTATTAGATGTTGTGCCCGATCCCATTTGGTGTTTTGTCATTTGCTATGTGTTTGATCTTTTCCTGTAAAAACCGTGAAAAACCATCAAATCTAAAGTGACCTGGATCAATAAACAAGCCCTGCAAACTCCTCTGATGAGCCATTAAGACACCACACACACACACACACACACACACATCTCTATCAGCTCAAAAGAAAAGATAAGACCAAAGGCTGAAAGATGCCAGGCCATAGACGAGATGAAAGTCTTTGTTAAGCTTTCGAGAAGGCAGGGCAGCCATGTTGGCGTCTCTTTATCAGAGAGAAGAATGCTAATAGCGCTAATGACCCGTGGTTTGCACTCAGCATGTCGCACTTTGGGTCGATACTGCCGAAGAATCCTATTCCGGCAGTCGTGATTGGGACAGGGCTGCGCAGTTGGCTAAAGTTTATGCTAACTGTTAGTGTTAAAACAATTTAATATAATAAGGACAAGATAAGGAGGCATTAGATGTTTTCCTCTTATTGTGTAGTGCTGCCCTTCTTCTTTAATGTCTCTGTATTGTTAGTTTGCCGTTCACGATTTCCCTTTTTCCCTTTTCTGTGGTCACATTTCTTTTTTTTCCCCCTAAGTTGTTGTTTTTCTCGCAGTCACCCACAAGATATTATTCTTAACTTTTTTATTACATTTGTAAACCTGCTTACTACTGAAATGGTTTGCACTGTCGCCTTGCACCTCCAGGGTCTGGGTTTGATTCCTGGCCAGACTCGATTCCCTTCTCTGTGGGCATAGAATTTGCATGTTCTCCCTGTGCTTAGGTGAGTTTTCTCCAGGTTCTCCAGTTTCCTCCCGTAGTCCAAAGACATGAAGATGGGGTTAATTTGCGTTCCCAAGTTGCCCTTTGTGTGTGTCCTGGGCATACCCCATCTTGTGCACTTGGATAGTCTCCATAGTCTCCTTGGATAGGCATAGTCTCCTTGGATAGGCTCCAGGACCCTAGATACAGGATAAAGTGGTATAGATGATTAATGAGTGAGACGACTATATTATTAGGTTTTTCTTATGTAATACAGCTAGTGTCATGCTGTTATATAACGTAAATAATCAATAAACCAATGCTGAATAATGTTGCAAACCATCAAAAATGAAAACATTTCCCAAGTAATCCTTTAAGGCCCCTGTCAATAGAGTGATTTGCTTACTAACGTACAAGGGGTGATCAAGTCAGACCTTGACTTTTGATTGGGCAGAATGACAGAACACAGTTATCATGCTCTCCATTTCTCTATATGATCCCCGGCGACACTAACACACTCATCCTAGTCTTTCACTCGTGCTTGGATACCGTCAAGGTAGAAAGGTTTCTTAGGACACCTGAACCATCATCGGACTACCTGCTTTACCAGAACTCCTTTAAAAGGCCCCAACATGTGGAAATTGCTTGGAGCGAGGTCAGGACCGTACGGGGATGTGGGACAGGGATGCGCAGTTGGCTAAAGTTTGTTTCCCCCTAAAGTTGGCTAAAGTTAGTGACAAGTTGTCCATCAATTTAAAAAGATCAGGCGTTCAGGATAATCATGGATGCATAGCCTTCTTAACAATCAAGTGTTTTATTGTGTCTAAGCGTCTCATCACCATACTTTGCTTGGGATTTGAGCAAAGCAAAAAAACAGACACATTAAAATCAATTTGTAGATATGCTACAGTATATAAGGTTCATAGCATGATTTGTTCATCTGAAAACAAATCTAGCATGCAACATACAGTAAACAAAAAACATACATCAGGTGATCGGAGTCTCAGCTGGCTAAGGCTCTGGGTTGTCGATTTGATGGTCCGAGGATCCAAGTTCGTGCCACACCCCATACTACCCAGCCACTGCATGCAGTGCTTGTCCCAAGCCTGGATAAAATGGAAAGGTTGTCAGGAAGGTCATCTCTGCCAAGTTGTGTGTGGCTTGGATGGTCCGATGGGGCGACCCCTTGATGGGAGCAGCTGGAAAAAAAATGTACACAGCATTCTTTAATGTCTTTAACAAACTCCCGAAACTACATTTCCTGTAAATTCATTCATAGAAACATATATTGTTTACAGCTAAAAAAAACAAACAGGATGGACTTTAAACAAGGCTGGTTTCTCGCTAGTGGAAACACACGGTTAGCGTTCTCCTCCGCTTCTTTCGTCTTGCCGATCTCTCTCTCTCTCGTCTCCGCTATATTTCCTCTGTATTTTTTCACTCTGCAACTTTCTCTCCCTTCCTCTGCGTATCTGTCTCTCCTCGGCATTGCCCGAGGCCATCCCAGCAACATGCGGGATGACAAATGGCTGCTTAAAGAGCATTTTAAGTGGATTACCGCCTCTCCCAGATGCAGAGCCAAAGAGAACATGAATGTATGTATGTATGGCAGAGTGACAAATTATTAGTAGTGATAGAGAGAACGCGTGAGTGCAATAGTCCGTTCTTGTTGATGTATTGGGTTGAATTATTGGGAGAGACGCACAGAGGGGAACTTCGTCCTGCATTAATGAAATCCGAGATCACTATGAAATAATGATAATCATGAAATAAAATAGCAAATCCACATAGACTTTGGAGAAAGGTGTTTTCGTTGGGATTTCAGGCGTAGAGTGGTTAGAGCGAAATTACTGTAAGTAATCGCGTGCATCCATCTCTGACGCACACGATTCTCATCGCTAATATGAATATCATTAAAAGAGCAAATAAACTCACACTCTGTTTCATTGATATTCGCACAAGACTGCACTTTTCTTACCTAGCCCGAGTGGAACGTAATTATTTTTGCTAGTCGTAAGAATCCACTAACGACTAATGTTATGCTAGCAAGTAGCACACATCTTTTTCCGTTATGAACTATTTAAATATTGAAAACATAATTTCTTTTTAATATGACGTTATAAAATATATTTTTTTTATTGCTTTGAGTAAAACCTCCAATAACCAGCTATTATCAGACTCTTCTAAGGTTATTTCTCCATTACTGTCTGATGTTTTACTTTAGCCAGGGTAATACGATATTGATTAGCGTTAAGATCTTATACGGGATGCCGGAGCTGTGAAGAAATGGAAGAAATAAAAAGATGATTCTGTTGATTTAAGTTCTCCATAACAAATCGTGCCGGAGTTCTATTAAACCTCGGATTTCCACCGCTGTCTCTGTTATTGCGCTAAATCGATCTGGCTACCGGTCGTTTCTACAGACTCAAAAGGTGTTTAGAAACATGGCTTCCTCTTTCATTAATCACCACCTCGACTGGGATGTGGATAAATTCAGGCGTTCCATTTAAGAGGCTTACAAGAACACGTGTGTGTGTGTGTGTGTGTGTGTGTGTGTGTGTGTGTGTGTGTGTGTGTGTGTGAAAAGAACTTTCCCAGCCACTACAGACCACGCTCTGCTGTTTTCCATCAGCCGGGGGTTCATTCTTCCACCATCCGATCCCCCGTAAGCACAAACCGTCGTTAATCTTGTTTTGTCTTTACTCACGTCCAGTCCAGAGGCCACACGTGGCTAGTGCGAGTTAACATAAACACCCAGGGAAACGTGGGAAAACCCCTCGCGTCTGCTGCCGAGTCATCGCGGTGGAGACGTCTTGTTGTTAGCACGGACTAACTAGCACGGAGCGAAGCGTGGTTTTCGAAGTGCGCTCTGAAGCCTGTGCCATCAGTCGGTCACACCGATCCCATGGCTCAGATCTTGGCCCACAAAAGTCTAAAATGTTACCTCAATGAAAACAATGCCTTTGTGGAACAGCCGTGATAGGGTTCAAAAAAGCATCGTTTCACCGAGTTCAGTAAAGTTGATCTGGGTAAAAAAAATTATGTTCCAGGGTGTGTTTATATTCTGCAAGGCATGACCTGATCGTGGGCTGGATGTTGGGGTAATTACATATGTTTAAATATTTTGATGTTTCTGTGATGTTTGGTTGAGATGGTGGAGAAGAGAGAGAGTTATATTTGTACAAGATGATGGGAAAAAGATGGCGAGTGATATTTAAGATATTGACTAAAGTCAGTGATTGCAATGTCAATCAAAAGCATATTAACGGAGCAAATATCAGCCACGGCACTCATAGCAGAGTCTAGTATTCGGGTGGGTGGGGTGGGGGACGCTATGGTGATTGAGGTGTTTGGCCATACTAAATATTTCATATTAGATGCCTGCTGAACGTTGGTCCATGGTACAATATGAATGTACGTTGCTTGTGCACCAAGCAATTGTGTATGATATGACCCATGTGTTCACCATTCTGAGCACAATTATATGCACCTGTAGGTTTGAATGTTTGAACCATAGTGCAATTTTTATACCATACTGTATTAAAATTATAATACACAAACATGCATAACATATTTTTGACCGTATTTCCATTGCATTCCAGCATTTGGCAGACGCTCTCATCCAGAGCGACTTATATTAATATCTCATTATACGTCTGACCAGTTGAGGGTTAAGGGCCTTGCTCAAGGGCCCACTTGGTGGTGGTGGGGTTTGAAGCTGGGACCTTCTGGACCATAGCTCAATGCCTTAACCACTGAGCTACTCCTGCCCTACCAGTATCCTGGCACATGCTCCATACTTTGTACCATACTACAGTATAACCATGTATCATACTATAGCTCATGTACCATTGTACCAAAGTCTGTATCTTGGTAGAGCAATGTGCCAAATTGTGGTATACTGTATGTACAGTACTTTATTACATAAACAAATAGGTTGCAATGGTGACTCAGTGTGTTAAGTTACAGATTATAAGGTCAGCCACTGATGCGCCCTTGAGCAAGGCCCTTAACCCTGTCTGCTCCTGGCTGACCCTATGCTACAGTATATCTCTGGCCTACTAACAAAAAGTCGGAATATACGAAGAATAAAGAATTTCACTGTGCAGTAATGTATACGTGATGAATATAGACAGAATTCACAAGTGCCATGGTACTGTACATATACCATAGTAACATTTGTTGTAGGAAAGTTTATATTAACTCCTCACGGGCTATTTTATATAAAAGAATGCTAAGGCTTGCTAAGAGTTAGGAATATTCATTCATAT